>BSBK01011672.1:0-151271 GCA_027943335.1 Chamaecyparis obtusa | reverse complement strand
TACAAATAATATTAAGAAAGATAAATTCAATATTGAAAATTAAAAATTATTTTAAAATTGAAAGTAAATGTAGTTAAACTCTTAAATAAAAATAAACATATAAAAATTTGTAAAACTAAATTTATAATTTTTCTATTAAAAGTCGGGAGTAAAACTAAAATTAAAAAATAACTTTCTATATCATGATATGATGAGCTAAAAATTTGTATGATTTTACCTTAAATATTGTTAAAGATGATTTAAAATTAATAGATATTTCAAAATAATAATAATAATATTTTTACAATATTTAATTTTATTCAAATAATTAATATATAGATATAAATTATAAATATGAGATTTGTATAAAAATAATTTATCAACATCAAATTTTAAAGTAAATTAAAAAAGATAAAGTTATTTGATTTAAATATAATTTAAATTATTTGAACCTTTTAATTCCACCAATAGGCCAAGGGACCTATTTAGAACACTTCATTCATTTGTTTTAGCCTCAAATTCAATATCTTCTACCCTTAAACTTTATCAATATGACTTAAATAATTAAAATAACATTTTAGATTATATTTTATGATTTAAATAATTAATATAACTTACTTCACTCAGTAAATAGTTCTCTAGCACTCGATAATGTCTGCAGCTTGGTTCTTTCTGTAACCAGTCTGATTAGGAATGCATGAATATAATCTTCACACGAAATCTCTGCAATCTCCTTTTGTCTGGCATGTTTCAACAATGAAACTTATATCTCTTAAATAGACTAGTAAACTTTTTTCATATTAGCCATTAGATTTTGCCTCTTAATCTCCTTCGTCCATTTTGCCACTTAAACCTTCCTCGGCAGATGTGTCCTTAACACATTTCAATCTCATCCTTTAGATCATCTCTGAATTATGTTAGTCGTAGATCTCATTACTAACTTCATCCTTAACCTCGAAATCATAACAATATCCAGCTCATCAATTTCAGTCAGTTGGTCTTAGCATTTAATGTTTTCATCCATACTTGGTTAATACTGAAATGCATCGGTAATAACTAACTTGGTTATTACTGTCACTCGGTATACACTGCACTGGCTCAGTGTATATAGAAGTCTTCAATTACCGACCACATTGACTTGTTCAAATTCAAATCTCTTCTTCATAATAGATTAATGTAACATGCTCAAGAGTGATAGACTCATCAATAAGTTACCCAATGTTTACCTTATCCTTATCTGTCATATCTATCTTTTCCTTATGTAGATATCTCATTTCTTCATCTTTTCTTCCTTCGACAGATGTTCAGATGTTTGTAAGTATCATGATAAGTATTGTCAAAACTATTTGACATCAACGAATACATATTGACTGATTTAATCATCTTACATATCACTTTAATAGCTCAGTGATCTCTAATCAATGTTCCTTCAGTTCATCTAGATATTCAATCAGGTGAAGATCATCAATCTCTCCCTTTGGCATTGATGGAAACACAAACAATATGAAATATGTCATACACATACCAAACATGTATTCTAAAACTATGTAAGTAAATGTTGTAGCTAGGTAAGCTCTCCCTAGCTCGATATTTAATATGTTTAATCACTACAAAACAAACAACATTCCATGGAGACTCTCCCTACGGATTTGATATTTTCAGTTCTCAGATTCTTTCTCCCATATATGTTCTTAGCAACAGATATTTCAATATGACTCTCCCTTTTTGTGTTCTCACTAATTGATATTTCATATGCAATTTCTCTCCCTTTGACAATAATGCCAAAGAAAATAAACAACTCTTCAACAACCAAGTAATTCTCTTTTGTTCGGGCCAAATCAAGTACCTTCATGTATTGATAAACAATTTCATGTTCCAGCTTCTACAATCTTTCACAACCTTAGAAAAACTAAAGTGTGAGCTATGTGCATCAACATGAATGATTTTATGATAAAGTATAGGTTGATGCAACCTCCTAATCACCTTAGTGATTGATAGACAGGGGACAGACCCCTAGTCTAGTCCTCAAATACTCAAATGTGTCCTTCGATAAGGGTAAAAATATCAGCAAGTTGTTCTTTAGATGTTACAAATTCTAGTTTCATCCGATTCTCTTGAACTTGTTCCCTTAAGCAGTGATTCTTGGAAATATTTATAGCACTAGTGTTGTCACAATATATAATCACCGGGTTAGTGATTACCTCATTCATTCCTTCCAACACTTGTTTTATCCAAGCAATATTTGAACATTTTGCAGCAGCAACAACAACATGTTAACTTGTGGTGACTGATCAAGAAAGTACTATACACTCTTCCTCCTACCCTCGCTGGGCTATTTTTGGGGCTGACATATTTTCATCTTTTTTTTGGCCGACATGTGCTAACTCATTCTAACCCTAAAGTGGCAAAATATTGTATAATATGGCTTAGGGTTAGGGATTTCATTATGTATGATTTTAGTACTTGCAACGGAATTGAGTTGTAAGGGGATTATAGATTGTAATCAGGTTGTAATCACTAGATAATAATAATATTGGACTTGTTGTTGGTGGACGTAGGCCAGGGATTGGGTGAACCATGTTAAATATTTATGTCTTCTATTATTTTCTATGTAGTTTATTGTTTTCTAATATTGGTTATAGTTGCATGTAATTGTTATTTTTGCCTTGTTAATCCTAACACAATATACTCTGCTTCAGTAGTAGATTGAGAAATACATGCTTGTTTTTTCCTTATCCAAGTCACAAGACTTTCTCCTAAAAAGAATGCTCAACTGGTTGTTCTCTTTTGGTCATCAATGTTTCCAGCCCAATTTGCATCAATATAAACTTGGAGGTCAAATTTTCCTTCCATTGTGTACCATAAACCATAGTCTTTTGTCTTCTTCAAGTATCTCAAAATTCTTTTCACTGCAACCATATGTGAATCTTTAGGATTGGCAAAAAATCTTGCCACAATCCCAACTACATGTGCTATATCGGGCCTACTATGTACCATATACATCAGTTTTCCAATCATAGATGTGTACAGTGTCTAATTTATCTTTGTAGATTCATCATCCTTTATTAACTTACATCTTGTTACCATCAGTGTTCCTACTATTTTTGAATCTTCCATGCCAAAATTATTTAACACTTCTTTAATGTATTTTGATTGAGTGATGAAAATCTCATCATTCTGTTGTATAATTTGCAAACCTAGAAAGAATTTAATCTTTCCAAACATTGACATCTCAAATTCCTTTCTCATTTCATCAGCAAAAGATTTTCAAATCAGATCATGTCCACCAAAGATTATATCATCAAAAAAAATTTCAGCAATCAAAACATTATCATCAAATTCTCCTTTCATGTACAAATTATTCTTTTCACTAGTCCTTACAAAGAATATACTGATAAGATAAGCATGTATTATTTCATACCATGCTCTTGGTACTTGCTTCAATCCATAAAAAGCTTTGTGCAGTCTACATACCATGTTCTTCTGATTTGGATCAACAAAACCTTCTGGTTATTCTATGTAGACCTCCTCCTCAAGAATTCCATTTAGAAAAGCTGATTTCACATCTAGTTGATATACTTTGAATCCCTTATGTGTAGCATATGCAGGTAGTATAAGGACTCCTTCAAGTCTAGGAATAGGTGCAAAGGTTTCACCACAATCTATACCATCTTCTTGTGCATATCCCTTGCATACAAGTCTTTCCTTATTCCTAGTGTCCTCACCATTTTCATTTAACTTGTTTCTAAAAATCCACTTAGTACCAATTACATTTTTATCTTTTAGTTTGGGTAATAATTTCCATGTCTTATTCTTCTCAATCTGTTCAATTTCCTCATTCATAGCCTTAATCCATTCCTCATGTTCAACTAGTGCATCCCTAACATTCTTAGGTTCAAACTCACAAACTAAGCATGTGTTATGTCTTAACTTAATTCAAGTCATCTTGCTAGATTTCTTATCTCCAATGATTTGATTTTGTAGATGGTTTCTTCTAATAAATCTTGCTAGCACTTGTTCTCTTCTTTGGTCATCATTCAATTCAGGTTCATTTTCTTGCTCAGTAGCTTCTACTTGATTATTGATTTGCATTTTTTGATTCTCAGTAGCATTTTCCTGATGCTTAGTAGACTTAGGCTATGACTTCGGTAGATAATATGGATGCTCAACATATATAGAACTACCATAGTCTTCTGGCTCCTTCATACTTTCTTCATCATTCTTTTCTAAAAACTCATCAAATTTTACATTAGCACTTTCTATCATTTTATTAGTAGCCTTGTTCAAAAATTTATAAGCTTTACTCTTAGTAGAATATCCTAAAAATATTTCTTCATCACCTTTAGAGTCAAATTTACCATTCCTATCATCTTTAAGAATATAACACCTTCTACCAAAGATTTTGAAATAACTTACATTCGGTGTATATCCAAACCATAACTCATAAGGTTTCTTGTTCATGTCTTTCTTTAGTTGAGCTCAGTTTAGGGTGTATACTACAATGCAAACTACTTCTCTCCAATACATTTGTGCAACATTTTTCTCAATCATCAATGTTCTGGCACAATCAACAATAGATCAGTTCCTCCTTTTAGCAATCTCATTCTTCTGTAGTGTCCTAGGTGCAGAAACATGTCTTTTGATTCCATGCTCATTACAAAAATTAGTGAATTCATCAGAAATAAACTCACCTCCTCTATCTAATCTTAAGCATTTCAATTATTTCCTAGTTTCTTTTTCAACTTTAGCCTTATACCATTTAAATAATTTGAATGCCTCAGATTTTTATTTTAGGAACATGGCTATCATCATCCTAGAGTAGTCATCAAAAAATAAAATAAAATATTTGTCACCATAGTAGCTTTGAGTTCTCATAGGACCACATTAATCAGCATGTACCAACTCCAAAATACCTTTAGATGAATAATCTTTACTTTTAAAACTAGATTTGGTCATCTTTCCTTTCTGACATTGATTGCACATAACATGATAAGGTTTGGTTAGACTCGGTAAACCTCTATCTTTTCTCTTTTTATTGATCTTAATCATGTTATCAAAGTTCACATGACATAGCCTCTTATGCCATAACCATGTACATATTCATTCATCACCAATAAACAAGAAGATTCAACATTGTCAAGATAGAATAAATTACCTTTTCATTTTCCTCCAGTATTGACAAGCTTTCCATTATCATCATAGATTTTCACCTTCTTTCTTTCAAGTGCAACTCAATGACCTGAGTTATTCAGATGTGCTACACTCAACAAATTGTAGTTAAGTCCTTTTACCCAGTAAGCATTATCACATCTAATCATATCATTCAATAAGATAGACCCTTTTCCTTTTACTTAACAAGGTGTATCATTTCCATTTTCACTGATCCTCTATTATAGTGCTCAAGATATTCAAACTTATCTTCATCACCAGTCATTTGATGTGTACATCCACTATCAATGATCCAAGTATCATTCTTACTAACTTTAGGAATAAGGGTTGTTTCTATATGCCTTTCCTCTTCTTTTGAACCATCTTTCATTGCAACAAATACCACTTCAATTTCATCATCAATATCGATGTCAGTGTCATCTTCATTTTATCCAACAAGGTAACATGCCTTCTTGTCTTTGTCTTTGTAATCTTGATTGTCTCTATTGTAGTGTCAGTTTCCTCTGTTGTTCCATCTACCAAACTTTCCATCACCAGATCGGTCATTGTCTTTATCTTCCTCTTTCCTATTAGGACATCTCATAGCAATATGGCCAATCTCTTTACAATTAAAACAAGCTAAAGATAACTTTCCCTTATACCTTCCTTTACCTTTCTGTAGTCTTTGGGCCATAAGTGCTTCAAGCTCATCTTCGATGTCACTATCACTTTCATTCTTTATATTATGCTTACTACTAGATTTACCAATCTTAAGAGATGACATAAAATCAGCCTCAACACTCTGTACAACACTATTGTCATAATTATTCAACTCAAAAGTAGTTAACTTTCCAATCAGGCTATCAAGAGTAAGAGTGCTATTAGGTGTAGACCTCATTTCATGAATAAAAAATATTCATTGCATAGATAGGCAACAAGGTTCTCAGTATCTTACTTACCATGGTATCTTTAGAAATAGTACCTCCTGCTCCTCAGATAGCATTGACTACCTCTTTGATTTGGTTAGAGTATTGTGTAATGTTCTCACCTTCCTTCATCTTCATGTCATCAAATCTACCTCTCAAGCTTTTAGCTATGGTTCTCATTACATTCACATCACCACCATAAACTAGAGAAATTTTATCACACATTTGTTTCATTGTAGTGCAATCCTTGACATCCTCAAAGTCAACATCAGATACAGAAGCAACAATCTCTATCATAGTAATATTATGTTCATGTATGTCCCTCAACTGATCAAGAGTGAAAGGTCCAACATTCGGTTGTAAGAAACCATTGTCTAGTAATGTATAGCAAATTCTCTGATTCCAAATATGTGAAGCCTCATCCTACTTTGCCATGTGGAGAAGTTATCTTTGTTCAACTTAGGAACTTCCCTCTTATACATCTTGTGATCTTTTTTCTCAAGTCTTGAAAATTTTCTTCCAAGAAACCAATACGCTTTGATACCAATTGTTAGAATAACTGAGAGGGGGGGTGAATTAGTTAAATCAGTTATCCTACAGTCCCAAACTCCCAGATGTACCTTACAAAGCAATTTCAACATAAAATATCAATCTATCTTTTCACTTTACCGAATACCAATAATTATCCAAATTGTGATTACCAATTAAATCAACTATGCAGTATGTAAAGTATGAAAGAAAAACAATCATAACAAATAACACATAACACAATGATTTAACGTGGAAACCCTACTAAGGGAAAAACCACCTAGGATCGGTAACCCAAAATAATTCACTTTTCTGAAGTGAACTTGATTAGGAGCCAACCATGTTAAAGGTTACAATGCACACTGTTAGGTGTGACCTGGTTAGAGAATTTATCACTAACAGTTAACTTTTGACCAAAATTCACTATGGGGTTAACAAGATAACAGTTTACATTCAATGAATGTGATAGGGTAATACAATAAGATCATTAACCCACTCAGTTAAGATATTTTCTAAATCAATGGTTAAACTGATACAGTTCTGATCTAATTCAAACAAAACTCAATTGAAAATATTCAAGTCTATGCTATGCTCATAAATTCCTTTGATCATTAATCAATTTCACTTCCTCAATATTTCTCAACTTACTTCACTTGGTAAATAGTTCTCTGACGCTAGGTAATGTCTACAGCTCGGTTCTTTCTCTAACCAATTTGATCAAGAATGCATGAATATAATCTTCACATGAAATATCTACAGTCTCCTTTTGTCCAACATGTTTCAATAATGAAACTCATATCTCTTAAATAGACAAGTAATCCATTTTCATATTAGCCATTAGATTTTGCCTCTTAATCTCCTTCATCCATTTTGCCGCTTAAACCTCCCTCGGCAGATGTTTCCTTATCACATTTCTATCTCATCCTTTAGATCATCTATGAATTATGTCAGTCATGGATCTCATAACTAACTTCATCCTTAACCTCAAAATCATAACAATTTCTAGCTCATCAATTTTAGTTGGTTGTTCTTAGCATTTAATGTTTTCATCCATACTCGGTTAATACTAAAATGCATCAGTGATAACTAACTTGATTATTACTATCACTCGGTATACATTGCATTGGCTCAGTGTATACATAAGTCTTCAATTACTAACCACATTGAATTGTTCAAATTCAAATATCTTCTTCATAATAGATTAATGTAACATGATCAAGTTAATAATATAAAGCCATAGACTCATCAATAAGTTACACAATATTTACCTTATCCTTATCTGCCATATCCATTTTTTCCTTATGTAGATATCTCATTTCTTCATCTTTTATTGCTTCTAAAGATGTTAAGATATTTGTAAATATCATGATAAGTATTGTCAAAACTAGTTGACATCAATGACAATATATAGATGATGAACTACAACTGATTTAGAACCTAATTGAAGGATCTATGATTTGAGATCACTGAGTAGATTGATTAGATATGTAATATGATTAAATCAGTATTATGTTGTCATTGATGTCAACTAAATTTGACAGCACTTATCTTGTAAGTTACTATACTGATACATCTGTAGAAAAGGAGTGAAAGAGATAAAGAATAGAAATATCTACATGAGGAAGATGGATATGACAGATGAGGATAAAGAAGACACTAAGTAACTTGTTGATGATTCTATGACTTCATATTATTGACTTAATTATGTTTCATCCATCTATGATGAGGAAAAGAGCTGAAAGACACAAAGTAGTGTTGTTGGTTGATGAAGCACTTCAGTATACACCAACGGAGTGTAGTGTATACCGAGCACAATATAAATTGAGCTTGTGTTCACCAATGCATTTCTTTATTAACTGAGAAGAACATAATGAACTAAATGATTAGTTTAGCTAATAAGATTGATGAGCTGGCAAGTGTATGATTTTGAGGTAACAGATAATGTTTGTTACATAGATCGATGGCTAACAAAATTTAGGAAAGCTTTAAAGGATGAGAATCAAATGTGTTATTGACACAAGTGTTGAGGTATGTTTAAGAGGAAAAATCAATGAATATGATTAAGTGGAAAAATCTGATGGAGCATAAGAAAATAGTTTACATGTCTATATAGAAGACTGAAGATTTCACAATGAGTGTAATGCCGAAAGAGAAGGAAATTATAGAATCATAGCGTGAACAAGTTTTCATGCATTTTGATCATACTGGTTAAGGAGAACCCTACTGCAGAGCATTATCGAGCGACAGAGAGTGATTACCGATGGATAGTAAGTTGATATATTGTTGAATAAAAAATGTTACATTGATCAAAAAGATTTTTATAAGCTGATTATTGATATGTAATTTGCAATTGAAGTTGTATTAAGTCAGATCACCTACTATTACATATTTAACCATTGTACACATTCAAATCTCTTAACCAAGTGGACTAAGAAATTCTTATTATGTATCATTCATAGAATGAGCATTGTTATCCTATCAACCCCAGAGTGACTGCTGGTTGGATGATAATGGTTGGCCTTAAATCCTCTAACAAGGTCACACCTAATAGTGTGTTTGTAACCTTTAACAGGGTTGGGTCTTCACTGACTTCACTTCAAAAGAGTGAATATTTTGGGTTTTCAGTCCCAGGTGGTTTTTCCCTTTACAGGGTTTCCATGTTAAATCTCTCATGTTATGTGTTGATTGTGATGTTTGTTTTGATGTCATATTTACATATTGCATATTTGATTTGATCGGTAATTACTATAAGTTTTAGACTGATAATCGGTAAATGTACAGATAGTAAAAGTATTTTTGAGTTATTGAGCAGCAAACATTGAAGTATTTGTTTTTGGATTATACATTTTGTATTGGGACATTGATTAACCAATTCACCCCCCTCTCAGTTATTGTAAAAATTGGTATCAGAGCATTGGTTGCTTTGAACAGAGTTTTAAGGACTTTGGTAAAAAGATCTGAAAATGTATAAGAGGGAAGTGCCAAAGCTGAACAAAGAGAACTTCACAGTGTGGTAGAGCCGAATGAAGTTGCACATATCTGGAATTGGGAATGTTGCACTAGAACTGATGGAGAATGGCTATATAAAACTGACACCAGGTCCCCTAACACTTGATCAACTGAAAGACGAGCATAAACACAATGTTACTATGATGGAACTTGTTTCTTCCTACACTGATGTCGAATTCAAAGATATCAAAAGTTACACTATTGCAAAAGCCATGTAGGATAAACTTTCTCAAGTTTACAATGGAGATGTGCATGTTAAAAGAGCCAGAGTAGAGAGCTTAAGAGGCAGATTTGATGATATGAAGATGAAAGAAGGTGAGAATATTGTGCAATATACAAATAGACTGAAAGAGGTATTACATGCTATTAGGGCATTTGATGGAGTCATTAGTGAAGAAACTATTGTAAGAAAAGTACTCAGAACCTTATTATCGGTTTACGCAATCGAAATATCTGCTATTCATGGGACAAGGTTTGCATCTACTAATGTACTTACACTTGACAATCTGATTGGTAAACTTACAACGTTTGAGTTAAATAAATTTGATAACCGTGTTGTACCATCTGTGAAATCTACTTTCATGTCTTCTCCGAAGATTAGTAAGTCTAGCAAGAATAATAAAAATGATAGTGACAGTAATACCAATGATGAGCTTGATGAACTTGAAGCTCTTATGGCCAAAAGATTACCCAAAGGAAAAGGAAGGTATAGAGGTAAGCTACCTTTGGTATGCTTTAATTGTAAAGAGGTTGGCCACATCGCTGCTAGATGTCCACATAAGAAAGATGATGATAGAACCAAAGACTGATCTGAAGGAAGCTATGGGAGAATATTCAACAGAGGCTACTGACACAATAGAGATAACCAAGAGAACAATGACAAAGGAAAAAAGGTATGTTTCATAGCTAAGGATAATGAATCTGAATCTAATTTTGATGATGATGTATAAGTTGTATTTGTTGCTATGAAAGATGACTCAGAGGAAGAAGACAAAAAACATGAAGAAACAACACCGATCTCTAAAGTTAACAAGAATGAGACATGGATCATAGACAGTGGTTGTACACATCACATGACTGGTGATGAGGAGAAGTTTGATCAACTTGAAGAATACAATGGAGGGTCAATTAAGATTGATAATGACACACCCTATATGGTAAGAGGTAAAGGAACCTTGATGATAAATGATATGATAAAATGTGATATGGATTGAACTATAACTTGTTAAGTGTGGCACATCTGAATAATTCAGGTCACCGAGTTGCTTTTGAGAGCAAGAAAGTGAAAATCTTTGATGATGGAGGAAGACTAGTTGGAATTGGAGCACAATCAAGAGGTAATCTATTTTATCTTGATACTGATGAGTCTTCTTTCTTGATGATGAAAAATTAAGATGCTTGGTTGTGGCATAAAAGGTTATGCCATGTGAACTTTGATAACATGATTAAGATCAGTAAAAGGAAAAGAGTTAGAGGGCTACCTAACTTGTCAAAACCGGATCATATTATGTGTCATGAATGTCAGAAAGGGAAAATGACTAAATCTAGTTTCAAAAGTAAGGATTACTCAACAAAGAAGATACTTGAGTTGGTTCATACCGACCTATGTGGTCCTATGTGAACTCAGAGTTATTATGGTGATAAATACTTTATTCTTTTTGTTGATGACTATACTAGATTGATGACTGTTATGTTCTTAAAAGAAAAATCTGAAGCATTTAAGATGTTTAAGTGGTATAAGGTTAAGGTAGAAAAAGAGAGTGGTAAGAAACTGAAATGCCTAAGATCTGATAGAGGAGGTGAATTTATCTCTGATGAATTTACTAATTTCTATAATGAGCATGGTATTAAAAGACAAGTCTCTGCACTGAGAACACCTCAACAAAATGGGATTGCTGAAAGAAGGAACAGGTCAATAGTTGACTATGCGAGGACATTAATGCTGCAAAAGAATGTTGCTCAGACATACTGGAGGGAAACTATCGGTATAGCAGTTTATGTGCTTAACCGAGTTCAACTAAAGGACACCAACAAGACACCCTATGAGTTGTGGTTTGGACACAAACCTACTGTAAGTTATTTCAAAAAATTTGGAAGCAAATGTTTTATTCTAAAAGATGAGAGAAATGGTAAATTTGATTCAAAAGGTGATGAAGGGATATTTCTAGGATATTCCAGTAAAAGCAAAGCATATAAGTTTCTAAATAAAACTACTAATAAAATGATTGAAATAAGTAACATCCAAGTTGATGAGTTTGATGAAAAGAACATAGAGGAAATTACAAAGGAACTAGAAGACTACAGTAGATTCACTTACATTGAACAACCAAAGTATGTACTAAAGCCGCAATTTGTGATAACTGATCAGCAAGAAAATAATACCAAACAATAGGAAAGAGAAACTGATGAGCAGAATGGCCCTACTGAGAAAGCAAATGAACCTACACAGGATGAACAAGAAAGGAGAGATAGGATACTGGCAATTTTTGTCAGAAGAAACCATCCTGAATCACAAATCATTGGAGACAAACAAGCTGGCATGCAAACAAGGATCAAAGCAAGACAAGGTACATGTCTAGTTTGTGATTATGAGCCGAAAAATGTGAAAGTTGCATTAGAGAATGATGAATGGATTAATGCAATGAAGGAAGAAATAGAAAAAATAGAGAAGAACAAAACCTAGACCTTAGTACCCTGACCTAAAGATAAGAATGTTATCGGTACTAAGTGGATATTCAGGAACAAGCAAAATGAGAATGGAGAAGTGACAAGAAATAAAGCTAGATTGGTCTGCAAAGGATATGCATAGGAGGAAGGCATAGACTATGGTGAAACCTTTGCACCTATTTCTAGATTGGAAGGATTCAAAATGCTACTTGCATATGCTGCACACAAGAAATTCAAAGTATATCAAATGGATGTCAAGTCAGCATTTCTGAATGGAATACTTGAAAAAGAAGTCTACATAGAACAACCTGAAGGGTTCGTTGATCCAGAAAAGAAAGATATGGTATGTAGACTACATAAAGCTTTATATGGTTTGAAGCAAGCATTGAGAGCCTAGTATGAGAGGCTGCATACTTATTTTTTAAGTATAGGATTTGTAAGAACAAGTGAGAACAACAATCTTTATATGAAAGGACATACTGATGATACAATTCTTATTGCTATGATATTTGTGGATGATGTCATATTCAAAGGTCAAGATCAAATATGTAAAGCCTTTGTTGATTATATGAGGAATGAATTTGAAATGTCTATGTTTGGAGAGATTAAGTTCTTTCTTGGACTACAAGTGATTCAACAGAGTGATGGGATATTCATCACACAATCCAAATACATAAAGGAAGTATTGAAAACATTTGGTATGGAAGATGCTAAACCTGTGGGAACACCAATGGCTACTAGATGTAAACTGACTAAGGAAGATGAAACCATAGAGGTAAACCAAACATTGTACCGATCAATGATTGGTAAGCTAATGTATGTAGTTCATAGTAGACCGGACATAGCACATGTTGTGGGAATAGTTGCTAGATTTTTTGCTAATCCTAGAGAATCACACATGATTGCTACTAAAAGAATCTTAAGATACTTGTAGAAAATAGAGGATTATGGATTATGGTATCCTAAGGAAGGCAAGTTTGAAATCAGAGTCTATACCGACACTGATTGGGCTGGAAATGTGGATGACAAAAAAAAACCACTGGAGGAGCATTCTTCTTTGGTGAAAGACTTGTTACTTGGACAAGTAAGAAGTAGGTTTGCATTTCTCAGTCTATAGCCAAAGTAGATTATGTTGTTGCTACTACAAATTTTTCAAACATTGCATATATTAAACAAGTTCTGGAAGGTATGAATGAGATAATTACTGAGTCGATGATTATATATTGTGATAACACCAACACAATAAACATTTCAAAGAATCCAGTGATGCACTCTAAAACAAAGCATATATCAATAAAGTATCACTACTTGAGATAACAAGTACAGGAGAAGCAAGTTAATCTAGAGTTTGTTACATCAAAAGAATATCCTATAGATATATTTACAAAAGCTCTACTGAAAGACACATTTGAGTACTTGAGGACTAGACTTGGGGTCCATCCCCTATCTACCGATCACTAAGGTGATTCAGATGTTGCATCAGCCTAATCTTGTTAGAAGATCATTCATGTTGATGTAGCATAGTTCAAAATTTGGATCATGTCTAAGGTTGTGAAAGGTACTAGAACAAATTGGCATATCAGAATACAGAGATACAGAGTATGCACCAAATAACAGAGATTTACTTGGCTACTGAAGAGTTGTTTGTTTATTTGTTTCTTTGGCATTGTTGTCAAAGGGAGAGATAAACAATATGAAACACATGAAACAATATGCACCGATGAGAACTATCTGAGGGAGAGACAAATTGAAGAAAGGGAGAGCATTGAAGATCAGTTACTGAGAACAGAAGCAGGAACACAAGAGCTAAAAGATCATATTTGCAGATTGACAAGGTTGTAATTTGTAAATGTTGTTGAGTAACGTAGTGATTAAACATATTAACCTAGGGAGAGATTTCACAACATTTTTTCACAAAGTTTTAGAATACATGTTTGGTATGTGTATGGCATATTTCATATTTCTTGAGTTGCCATCAATGCCAAAGGGAGAGATTGATGAACTAAAACTTATTTAGAACTTGATTGAAGGATCTGTGATTTGAGATCACCGAGAAGATTGATTAGATATGTGATATGATTAAATCAGTATTATGTTTTCATTGATGTCAACTAAGTTTGATAGCACTTATCTTGTAAGTTACTATACCAATACATCTATAAAAAAGGAGTGAAAGAGATGACAGCAAAAATATCTACATGAGGAAGATGGATATGAAAAATGAGGATAAAGAAGACACTGAGTAACTTGTTGATGAGTCTATGAATTCATGTTATTGACTTAATTATGTTTCATTCATCTATGATGAGGAAAAGAGTTGAAAGTCACAAAGCAGTGTTGTCGATTGATAAAGCACTTCACTATACATCGACGGAGTGTAGTGTATACCAAGCACAGTATAAACCAAGCTTGTGTTCACTAACACATTTCTTTGTTAACTGAGAAGAAAAAAATGAACTAAATGATTAGTTTAGCTGATAAGATTGATGAGATGGCAAGTGTATGATTTTGAGGTAACAAATAATGTTTGTTACACAGATCGACAGCTAACAAAATTTAGGAAATATCTAAAGGATGAGAATCAAATGTGTTATTGACACAAGTGTCAAGGTATGTTTAAGAGGAAAAATCAATGAATATGATTAAGCGGGAAAATCTGATGGAGCAGAAGAAAATGGTTTACATATCTATATAAGAGACTGAAGATTTCACAATGAGTGTGATGTTAGAAGAGAAGGAAACTATAGAATCATAGCATGAACAAGTTTTCATGCATTTTGATCATACTGGTTAAGGAGAACCATACTGTAGAGCATTACTGAGTGACAAAGAGTGATTACCGATGGAAAGTAAGTTGATATATTGTTGAATAAAAAATGTTACATTGATCTGTAATTTGCAATTGAAGTTGTATTAAGTCAGATCACCTACTGTTACATATTTAACCATTGTACATAGTCAAATCTCTTAACCGAGTGGACTAAGAAAGTATTATTATGTATCATTCATAGAATGAGCATTGTTATCCTATCAACCCCAGAGTGACTGTTGGTTGGACGATAACGGTTGGTCTTAAATCCTCTAACAAAGGTCACACCTAATAGTGTGTTTGTAACCTTTTACAAGGCTGGGTCTTCACCAACCTCACTTAAGAAGAGTGAATATTTTGGGTTGTCGGTCCCAAGTGGTTTTTCCCTTCACAGGGTTTCCATGTTAAATCTCTTATGTTATGTGTTGATTGTGATGTTTGTTTTGATGTCATATTTACATATTGCATATTGATTTGATCGGTAACTGCTATAAGTTTTAGATTGATAATTAGTAAATGTACAGATAGTAAAAGTATTTTTGAGTTACTGAGTAGCAAAAATTGAAGTATTTGTTTTTGGATTATACATTTTGTATTGGGATAGTGATTGGATGATTCACCCCCCTCTCGGTTATTCTAAAAATAGACTGATTTAATCATCCTACATATCACTTTAGTAGCTTGGTGATCTCTAATCAATGTTCCTTCAGTTCATCTAGATATTCAATCAGTTGTAGATCATCACTTTATAATATGATTTTTATAAATTATAATAAAATAATTATTAAAAAGGTAAATAAAAATAAACTATTTAAAAAGTTCTTATTAAAGAGTGTGGGGCTTTAATCATGTATCACCTCACTTGGAAGTTAGGAAACTAAAAATGTGTAAGGTTTTGGAGAGACTCGTGGGATGGTTTTGAATGCCTCGTTGATTTGTTTGATCGGGAAGGCTAGATACATGAGGTGGAGAACTATGTGGTGGAGACTCACCTAGGTAGTGGTATATATAATTGGATTCAAATTAGGCATGCTAGTATGCCATGGGAGGAGCAAGAAAGACTTAATGAGATTCTACAACATAAAAGAGTTGTGCTTGATAATCAAAAGGATGAAATTATTTGGTGTGCTGTAAAATGGAGTGAGTATAATGAAAAATTGGGATATTAGGAATATGTCATGCAAAGAGAGTCAGATGACTGGCCAACACAATTGTGTTGGGATAAAATGGTGGATCAAAGAGCTAGAGATTTTCTATGGATGGTCTTGCACAAAATGATATTAACTAGTGAAATATTAAAGACTTATGGTATTCATGTGATGCAGGAGCATCTCGGGTCCTTGGCAATCCTCTGTCACCAAAAATAATTTGAAGTTTGTCTCTGTTGTTGGGTTTCTTCTTTAACCGAGTTGGTCAATAGTTGGTTAGTTTCCTTTGGTTACCGAGAGTCGTCAGTTATCTCCTAGGTAGTCGGTTATTTCACTAGCGCTCAGTGTTGCTTGTCTGTTGCTCAGTTATCTTGCTTATCAATAGGTCTAGTTTTGTTTCCTATTGTGGCCGGCTTGTGCATTTATATTGGATCATGGAATTAATGTTGGAATCCATCATTGGGAAGTGTGTGGTCCCAGATTTGTCTGTTACTTCCTTTAATTATGGATATGAAGGCCAACTCAGCTCAGTAGCTTCTTGTATAAATGTAGATGTTTGGTTTGGTGGTAGATCAGAAAAAGGAGAGTGAGAGGATAGTGGACATTAGAATTGAGATGGTAATAGATCCTTGCATGTTGGAGGACTTCTGAGTTTCATTGTAATATCAGGCCGTAACTGGGAAGGCCTTACAGCCTGGCATGTATGATTCCTATTGATGAAAATTAATGAAAGATCTGGCATTCTCTCTCTCACTTTGTTGTTGTTGTTGCTTCCGCATGTGTGTTGCAGGCTTGGATCATTAGGGTGTGCCATCTTTGGCCACTTTTTCTCCCTGTCCTTGCATCATCATGGGCCCAACATTTGTGTTGTGTAAAAAGTCGAAAGAGACATTGAATCATATTCTATAAAAAATTTCTTTAGCTAGCAAGTGTTAGATAAGGTTATGTAGGGAATTAGAGTGGTTTATGGCATGAGATAAATATCTAATAGGAGAATTGAATGGATGGTCCTTGATTTCTAAAAAATCACTATGGGGATCATTGTGGAGTATATCCCCCTCTATACTACTATAGAAAATTTAGAAAGAAAGAAGTCAGAGTATATTCATGAGCAAATAAACATATGTTGAGAATGTTTGTGAGATAATAAAAAGAAGTATTAAAGTCAACACAGAAAACAAGATCATTGTATTTTACTAGGCTCTAACCAAATCACCTGAGACATAGGAAACTAGCTCTATTATTTGTTGAATTATGTTGTAATAGGAGTTGTCCCATTTGACAACCCTTATCTATAAAAAAAATTAAAATTAAAAATATTATTATATTATAAAATCTTATATTTATATTGGTTAAGCTAGATTTTAATATGTTTGCATTAGACATTGTTTTTTATATATTAGAAATAGAGTAATAACAAAGTTTACAATGTAACAAAAACCAGGGAGGCCAAGCCTCAACACCAAAAGATAAGTTATTGTTCTAGAGTAATATGAACATAAAAAAGAAAGAGATCAACCCAAAGGATTGTCCACAAACTATGCATTCAAGAGAGCACCATATACAAGAGGGAAAAGCCAAAAATACAATAAAAAAAGTAGAGGAGCATAAAATAAATGAAAAACACCCTCATGGGTCTCAACCCATGTGGTCCAACCGAGGGGGCCTTCCATCTAGATGATTGTCTTCTTCTCCTAAATCTTAGCAAGCATATCAATCTTGGAAAATGGGAGTTCCCTATTATCTTTAATCTTTTCATCAACTTGGTGAGGGCATCCACAAATGTGGAGATGCTATCCAAGTTTCTTCTCCATTCATAGCCATCCTTCATCTCATAAATAAACATGGAGGCATGTTCATCTTTCAAAAATCGTAAGAGCTTATTCCTTTCAACATCCATGTTAATAGAAAATTGAATAGCAATTTTTAAAAAAGTGAGTCTACGAAAAGACTCAGTAAAAAATTTGGAATTACCTTGAAATCTATCTTCATTTCTTATCTTAAAGATATACCAAAGAATATTAGAAGAGAGAATGAACCAAAATAAATTGGAGTCTTTCTTAAGCCCATGTATATAACTAGTGATAATTTCCATGATATTTATATGATTTAGAATGTGGATGCCAAACATTAGCCAGATCTCTTTAGCGGTAGAGAAATCAAAGAGAATATACCTACAAGTATCAGGCATTCTAAAAATGCTACAATAATGAAGATTAGTAAGATCCCTTCTATTAGTAAGCCTATCAAGCATAATAAGTCATTTAAAACACTTAATCTTTAGAGCAACTGGGCTTTTCCACAGTCGGTTAAAGGGTTTCTACCACAAAAGTTCATTCAAGTCAAAATACCATAAAGTATTAATATGTCTGATAATATAATCATCATAAGAAAGGACACTATAGATAAATTATGAGCCTTAATTTAGAGAGAAGAGTACCATCAATCCATTTAAAATAAAGAAACCTCTGAGAGTCAATAGGACAGTCCTTAGGAAGGGAAAGAACCCAATAGACATTAGCTATCATATTATAAGTTTTCTTTTGAGAGTGGGGGAGGTTAAAGTTGGAACTAAGAGTCTCCCAACTGATAAGTTCATCATGCTCCAGAATGTCAATGAGGTAGGAGATACCTTTCTTGGCCTAGGATTTGGTCAAGTAGTCTTGTGTAAGGGCTAAGGGTTTGGACAAGTGAGAAATATTCTACCAAATCAATCTTTCACCATGCACAAGATCATTATTACAGACACTAGTGTTGACCAAATACTTCCTAACATGCTCCCAAGATTTCCATATAGATTTGAAGACGCAAGAACCTTGGATGGAAACTAGAAAATCATGAGCAACCAAGTCACTGAAGGGTATGGACTTCTAAGATGTAGCTTATTTGAGGACACCATGCTCAATATTGCTTCTAATCAGTACCTTTCATGGTTCCTTCCCACCTAGGGCATGAAATATCCATTTGGTGGCACGAGAAATGCTCTAAGTCTTGAGGTCCTTAAGCCCAAGGCCACCAAGCTTATTATCAATATAACACCAATCCCACTTAACAATATGCATCTTTTTATTCCTCTTACCATCAGACCACAAAAAATTTCTCATAGCTTTCTAAATTTTAAGAATTTGACAGCTACTAAACATCTATACATAAGAATAATAAATATTATAGGAGGAAATGATATTTTTTGCAAACTTGAACCCTACCGGCCAAAGAGAGAAACATGTGCCATTTATTCATCTTTTTGTCGATCTTGTCCATCACCCACATCCACATTTATTTAAGGAAAGGAACAATAGAGAACGGTATGCCTAGATATCTAACAATCTTGTTAGGGCCACCCCATAGATATCCATATTGATTAATCCAATCTCGGGGGTGTTCCTTCCAACCAAGAAAGATGGACTTAGAATGGGAGATACAATGACCAAAAATCTTGCCAAAGATTTGGATTTTTTTAATGAAGAACCTCAAGATTTTGTTTGGTGAGATCAAAGAAAAGAGAAATATCATTAGCAAACTGAATATTCATCATAACAGTCCCATCAGGGAGGTTCACCCCATTAACCCTAGGGGAGAGAGATTTATCTCTTAGCAGATACAAGAGGGTATCTAAAGCAATAACAAAAAGGGTAGGGCCTAAAGGAAAGTCCTACCTAATAGACCACCCAAGCATGAATGAGGGAGAAAGGGTGTCATTGATATCAATTTGAGCCAAAGCATCTTTAAGCAAAAATATAACAAAAATACAAAATTCCACAAGAAAACCAAAAGCCTCAAGCATCATAATAATGAAATCTCATTCAACTCTGTCATAGGCTTTTTCAAAGTCAAGCAAAATATAGAAGTGTCCTGACCAAAGGCCCTAGACCATTCCATAATCTCCCATCTAGTGATAAGGTTCTCAAGGCAGAGCACCAAAATTTTGGCAAGAATTTTATAAGAAACATTGAGAAGGGTAATCGATCTCCAGTTCTTAATAAGAGCTTTGTCACCATCCTTAGGTATAAGTTTAATGGTGCCCATATTAATGGTATCACCTAAGGAACCAAACTCAAGAGTCTCAAAGTAAACCTCAAGTAAATATTTACAAATCTAGTCCAGGTTGGCCTTATAGAATTCCACAAGGAGGCCATCAGGGCTCGAGGCCTTATCATCTTTAAGGGATCCAATAGCCTTCTCAATTTCCTCAACAAATATCCCTTGTTTTAAAAGGGATGAATCCTCCTTTGAAATCCTACAGGGGATAATGCTTCTACATCTATCCCTGATGGACTTGGCATCCTCACAGTCCTCCAAGGTGAATAAGTTCTTATAAAAGAGGGAAAATGCATCTTTGATATTGTCAAGATCCAGAATTTCCTTATTGTCCATAATCACCCTATCAATTTTCTCTATGTTCTTCTTTCTCTTGAGCATATTGAAGAAAACTTAGAGCCCTTGTCTCCAAACTGTAACCAATGAGCATGGGCTCTGATCATGGCCCCTTGATTTTAACTTGTTGGAGGCATCTAAGGGCATCCTTAGCATGAGCCACTTGAGAAACAAGATAATTGTCATTGGGATTGTTTTGGATTTCAGTTTCAGAATGGTGGAGTTTGTTTGAAAGGGATTTTTCCACAAATCTATAGTCTTTAGCCTTTTTTTTACCAATGGTTTGCAAAAGCTTCTACTAGGAAGACACATTATAGTTCCACATGTTAATGTGTGAGGGACGATTCTTTTTATTCTTGTTCAAGATTCTAATAAGGTTGATAGAAGCCAAAACATCAGGGTCCCTAAGAAAATGAGTATTAAGAAAATATTTTTTGTCCATAGGCCTAGCAAGGGTCAAGGATTTACAAACCTAAGAGATTAACGATGGGGTCATGATCAGAGAGAGACTAGCCAAACAACAACAATATTGCCTTGCTCATTTGACAAAAAGGAAAAATAGTCCTTATTGGCATAGAACTAGTCCAACCTAGAGTAAATTCTATTAGTCCCTTGTTGGTAATTGCACCAAGTAAACCAAATCCTAGAGATCACACCTTTATTCTTAGCAAGTAGATCAAATAAGTTTTTTCCATGTTTCAATCTATCCCACTGAAGCTTCTCAGAGCCCTTCCACTCAGCAGGGAGCCCTCTCGTCTTATCCTCTTAATACTCAATCATGTTAAAATCCCCACCAATAAAGAAAGGTATGTCAAGAAGAGAAGTCAACCAATTCTAGAGGGTGGATATGTCCTTATAGTCATTGGGAGCATAAATAGAGAAGACTCCAACAATATACCATTAATATTAATAGTAATCCAAACAACCCTATTACATGGGAAGATTCCCTTAGCAGTAATGTGTTTACTCCACTTGGGATTAACAAGCAAACCAAACCCACCTTTTCCCCTAGGATGATCATAGAAGACCTCAAAGGAGTCCTTCTGAATTAAGTCAAGGTTCACCTAAAGGTTGAAGTTGGTAGCTTTCAGCTCTTGCATCATAAAAAAAATTAATATCTTTAGGGAGTTCAAAAACCTTTTAATAATTTTCTTCCTATCTAGAGACTCTAGACCTCTAATGTTCCAAGATATGAACTTCATTAGGAATATAATAAAATTAAGAAC
Source organism: Chamaecyparis obtusa (assembly GCA_027943335.1). Classification (NCBI taxonomy): domain Eukaryota; kingdom Viridiplantae; phylum Streptophyta; class Pinopsida; order Cupressales; family Cupressaceae; genus Chamaecyparis; species Chamaecyparis obtusa. Next base: position 129,457 of record BSBK01011672.1, on the reverse strand, counting down.
TCTTGGCATCCTTGATGTTGCTAGAACAATCAGTAGGGCCTTTCAGATGAGGGTTTTCTTTCTATTCATAGGACCTTTGTTTTTAGATCCCAAAGGTCTACCTTGCCTTTTAGGCTTAGAAGCTTCATCAATGAAATTACCTTCCTCTTCACTAGAGTCAACCTCAAGTTGAGAGTCATAACCATATTCAAAATCCTTGGAGTGGCCTATGTTGTTGGGGGTTCCCTCAATTCTAGCCCAAGGAAATTACGAGTCTTGAGAAAATGAGAAACCTAAGTTCCTATCAACTCCACTAGGGTCTGCAGCAATGACCTTGATAAAATAGTTATCATCAAGCTCTTTAAACACTTTGGGGGGTAAGCTCATGGTGGATTCAACAATGGTCTCAATGCAGGGGGGTTCCAATAAGAAATCAAGCTAGACTAGAATTTGGTAACACAAATCTAAGAAGAGTCCTCACATAACCACCTCCCACCCTAAGATCGCTACTAGCCCGATCAGAGCCCTTGAAGCTTTTAATGATGAACTTCACCAGAGAATTATTAGGTTGCAGAGCCGGGGAGTGGCCATATCAATATCAACCGAAGGAGAAACAAAATTGTCATGAGTAGGGTTGGGGGAACATTTTGGTTGGTGGCCCTAATTTTTTCAATGGCATATTGCTCAGCATTTTTCCTTATACATTTATTGGATTTGTGGGAGATAAGTTGGAATCCATCTTGTTGATCACTCTCCAATTTTTCAAGAGCATCACCATTTGGAGAGTTGGGGGTAGGTTCAACAAACAAATGTTCAACATTAGGGAAAGTAAGAGGGGCGAGGGCCTCTTTGTTTAAATTCTTCGTAGAGTTTGTATTAATTCTAATAGAGGGTCCCTTAGGGTGGTGGATTTCTTAGGGGGTTTTGAGGTAGCACTTTTTTGTTTTAGAATCAAGAAGACCTTACGAACATGGCCCTCTTTTTTGTAGAGGAAGTGTGCATTTAGGTCATCAAGGATTTCAATAGGGAAAGAGAATCAATCCCCCAAAATATTAAGGTTAAGGGAGCTAGGGATGTCAATCCCAGGTTTAGTCAATATGAGAATCCTAGCATCCAAACGAGGGATAATTTTGGAAGAATCATCCATCTGGATGACTTTACCAATTGGCTCCACAATTTGGGGAATGAAGCAGCACAAAAAGGGTGGAATATTTTTGAGAAAAATCCACCTAGGGCACAATAATGCAAAAAATTTCTCCATGAATGGCTTCCAGAGTCCAACCTAGGGCACAAAAGGAAGTTTTCCCAATAGACCAATATTGTCTTTTAAGAGAAACATCTTGAGTTTCATGGTTGTTAAAAAAGATAACAAATAAACCCTTCTGTATTTATTGGTAAAAGAAGATACGAAACCCTAGCTTTAAATTCCAAAAATTATAAAACCAATCATCCATGATATTTCAAGCAGGGCATTTATCAATTTCAATAGAAAAAAAGAACATAGAAGTATCTTTAAGCATATTTTTTTCCAAATAAATTTCATTAATCATGGAGTCATTAAGTGAAACAGATATAGAGCAAAGACCAACGCCAAAGTTCATACCTTCTGGATTTGGAAGCTCCATCTTTGTAGGAAGAAATAAACCTAGCATCGACTGACACCGCCAGAGTAGCCCTAGAAACATCCTTGCTAAAGTATTTTTTGGTTTGAGAGGGAAAGGGAGGAAAAACATTAGGTGGGCCAAGCGCAATGAATGTGCCATTTGACTCTAGCTCCATAAAAGCCACAAGACGGTCACACGAGTGAGACAGAGGTGATAAAAGAAAAAATAAGAGCTAACAAAGAATTAAAGGAACAAAATTGAGAATTCCAAACCAACATGGAGGAGGGAGACCTCCCTCACTACCACCTCAGACAAAGATAGCATGTTTGATGCAGACGTATGCCCACACATACCCACACAACATCAAAATTGCCAAAAAATTACTATCAATTCATCTTGTCTTTATTTTTCACATCTAAAGTTTTCCATCACACAATTAGTTTATACACTATTATCTATATATGTTATAAGGGTATATGCATAAAGATGGGGGACCAAAAAGATGCCACTTTTCTTTTTGGTCCCCTATAATGCATAGTGCGTACGCACTAAAGGGCGCATGCCCTATGGCTTGGGTTGTGCAAGCCTTAGGCTTGAGAAATAAAAAACAAAGCCTTCTTAAAGCTTGTTGTGGGTTGGAAAGCTCATTTTGCTTTCCTCAAACCCACATTTTCAGCTAAGAAGGGCTTCCCAAGCGTGCATGCACTCTTCTTTTGGCTTGTGAACCTATTATTTTCATTCATCCATCCATCAAACAGCTCCATGACATCATCAAGTTCGATCCAGAAGAAGAGGTAAGTGTTTTTACAGCCCATGCCTCTTTTTTTTTTTTAAATTTCAGTTTTGTAGAAATTTGTTTTGTTAAAATTTATTTTTGTTTAAATTTGTGTGTAATGAAAATTTTAAAATCTAGTTTTTTTAATTGCCAAGAAGAAATAATCTTCCTCAACCAAACCCTCCACCAAAATCTCCACCAAACCCTCTGTTTGCTCATGAAGAATTGAATGAAGAAATAAATGAAGAAAATGAACCTCAATTGCCTCCACCAATCAAGAAACCTCCTACTAGAACACAAGAAAATTTGATGAACCAAATTGAAAGAGGGCAAAAAGAATTAGAATCTTTAATTACTAGGTTAAAAGATTCTAATGGTACAAATCCCAGAAGGGAAAGACTTGCAAAACCATTGGAAGCAATCTTGACCCGCATAAGCTTGGTTAGTGGGCAAATTAATTTATGGTGGAATAAAAGAGAAGAACAAAAACAATATTATGCCAATAAAATATCTTATGCGGACATAAAAAAGAAAAAAATCACAAAAGATTACATTTGCAAGCTATTTAAAAAACCAGGGGACACAGATACTCTTAGAACTACAACAAGGAGGTTCCCAATTCATTGGTGCTTAAATGAAGACATTAAATTTTTTTTTTGGGAGAGATGGTGGATGGTTTTTGATTCACCTCCTTGTAACAATCATGAGTTTCCTATATATTTCTTGAGGAAACTCTATTGTGAGTTTGTACTCAAGGAGGTGCCTAATTATTTTGACTATCTAGATTCTAAGGGTAGAGGAGGGGGGTCATCATTTGATCGAGTGGGGGCACATTGTGACCCTAACACACCTAGGGTTCCTATTGGAAAGCCACAGGTGGATCATGTTACTATTCCTTCCATTGTGAAGGTACATGTAGAGGTGGACACACTAGGCACAATTAGTGCTCTGACACAAACTCTCATTTAGTGTGCCACTCCTTTAGTTGAGGGTGACCATGGTCAATCTTTGAGGGGGCATATTTTTTGGTCATGTGGATGCTTGTGCACATTTGGTACTGGCAAGAGAGAGGAAGAGGATACTGGAATGATGACTGATAGCTTTCTAAATATGACATTTGGCATTGCCACACAGGTAAATATTTCCAAGTTCATTAAATTGCTTTGATCATATTTCATTTATAAAAGAATAAATAATTAATTTAGTATCTATTGATTATGATGAAAATTCAGGGCAAGAGTGTTAGTGGCAGTGGCAGTGGAAATGATCCCAATGTCCCCTTCTAGACATCGTTGTCAGTTCCACAAGTATGTATCAAATAAAACATTTTAATTAATATATTTGATTATTATGTAATTATATGAATAATTGTATCATAACTTATTGTGCATGTGCATTAGACATTCACTAGTGGACCATCAACATTCACAACAGATAGGGAAGGGCATCATGCCACTTTCCTTAAGGTATCTTTATTTTCATGTTAATTTAATTTACTTGATTATATTAAATTAATAAATGAATGAATAACTAAATTACTACACAAATTATGATCAAAATTCAGAGGCACAATGATCACATTCTTTCACCTGGCTTTGTGATGTCACCATTGAGTCAACAGTTATATATGGAATAATGCATTATAATTAACATGTCAGTAGTATGTTCTTATATGAATGGTTATCTTATAATTTTCCATGTAAATTCTCACTAGTTAAATGTTGGAGCTTCGACTTCGACACCACACACCGAAGGATGCGATGGAACCTTCACGAAGGTATCATTTACTCATTAGTAGGGTTGTAAAAAATATATGTAATCTTGATAACTGTATAATACTTTTTTTGTTTTATTTTTAGTTATTGACGTCAGAGACTCCTCCTTCTATCCATGATACTTTGGATCATGGAGTAGCTTTAGCAGTAGCTAGTTCTGAAGCACTGACTGAGGTATGAAAGAGAACACTTAATTTTAATTATTATTTTAATAGTTTGTATTGAATTTTATAATGATATTCATGTATGTATTTTAATTATTATTTTGATCATTGTTGTAGGGACTTATTACTCTAGATCGCCAACATCCACCTTTGGTGGATGAACATGGTGACTATTTGGTAGCGGTAAGCGAATATTGAATTTTATGTCATTGTATAATTCAATTTTGATGTATATTAGTTATTGATGCTTAAAGTTTCTTTTATCAGCTCAAGCTACAAAAGAGTCTAGACAGGAGGACAAGTGAGTGCACTCAAAAGACTACAGCATCCACTGCATCTCCATTGATGCGACGATCGAAGACAGCTTGGGACTTGTTTTCTTCCCCTGGTGGGAAAGGACTAGATTAGGGATATAGATTGTATGCCTATATGACATTAGTGGACATATCTTTTGTATATTGTATAAGTGATACATTATACATCCATTTGGCTTTGAGGAAGCCAATTTAAATATATTGAATATATTCAATGTATGACATTATTGGACATATATGTTTGGCTTCATGCCCTACGAATATATATTTTTTATGTTTTAGGTATGAAATTCATGTGTTTGGTGTATTGATGTATACTAATTTATGTTTATGTGGATGTCATATGCTTTGTAAATTTCCCATGCCTTATAGTTATGCTTGTATGTTTATCGATGTATGTTTAACTTGCTGACTGTGCTACAAATGCTAGTCACTGTCCTCAATAACAGTTAATTCCTTGACTATAATAATAATAAAAGTAATCAAATGAATGCAGAAATGTATAAATATAATATAAGGTAATATTTCTACATCACAACCTATCCAAGATCATGTGGAATCAAACATTTATATTCATTGGTGTGTTTCATGTTCCATGGGACAGTCACAATATAAAGACATGATCTCGAACATGTGAGGCAACATATGGCAAGGTTGTCATCTATTGACCCCAATACCAGGCCTATTTTGATATGTGGGTACCCTAATGTTGGCAAGAGTTCTTTTATTAATAAGATTACTATGATGAATGTGGATGTGAAACCTTATGCTTTTACAAACTAACTTCTAATTACCCCCTAACTGACTGATTATTAATGACAAACACTAGAATACATATTTGCACTCATCCTACTACTTGCCCTGGAGTCATCGACGGTGTTTGAATGACTGTGTGTGCCAAAAAAGGTTGTCGGTAATATTTACTTGGCCATTCAAAGTTGTTGGAAAAAATAGTTCGATGCTATGATCGACGGTTTGAAAGATACGCAATGTTGGCCATTTGAACTAAGGAACATTGTGAGTTCTGAAATCGACTGAGAATGTGTTTCCAAATATAAAAGAGGTTGAATCTCTAAAAACCAAGATAGGCTATTATAGGCCTTGGCAGCATGGTCTTGTAGCACCTAACAGATTGATGCTACCTCACACGAGCTCCGAGATATGACCCCGCAAATATCATTGATTTCATGCTTAAGGGACCTTGAGGGACACTTTAGTCTAGATTCGTCGGTGGGGTTTGAATGACTGTGTGTGGTGAACGAGGTTTCCCTTAGCATTTACCTGGCCATTTGGAGTTGTTGGAATAGACTGTTCGATGCTACGACTGACGGTTGGAAAGATATGCAATGTTGGTCATTTAAACTAAGGAACGTTGTGAGTTTTGACATCGACCAAGAATGTGTTTCCAAATATAAATGAACTTGAATCTTTGAAAACTGAGATAGGCTATTGTAGGCCTCAGCAACATGGTCTTGTATCACCTAACAGATTGATGCTACCTCACACGAGCTCTGAGATATGACCCCGCAAAGATCATTGATTTCATGTTGCTGGGACCTTGAGGGACACTTTGGCCTGGAGTCATCAACGGGGTTTGAATGACTGTGCATGTTGAACAAGGTTTCCCCTAGCATATACCTAGCCATTGGGAGCTATTGGAATAGATGGTTCGATGCTATGACCAACAGTTGGAAAGATATGCAACGTTGGTTATTTGAACTGAGGAACACTGTGAATTCTAACATCGACCGAGAATGTGTTTCCAAATATAAATGAACTTGAATCTTTGAAAATAGAGACAAGCTATTGTAGGCCTTGGCAACAAGATCTCATAGCACCTAACAGATCCGTGCTACCTCACACAAGCTCTGAGATATGACCCCGCAAAGATTGTTGATTTCATGCTTTTGGGACCTTGAGGGACACTTCGACCTGGAGTCATTAACGGGGTTTGAATGACTATGTGTGCCGAACAAGGTTGCCCCTAGCATTTACCGGACCATTCAGAGCTATTGGAATAGACAGTTCGATGCTATGACCGACAATTTGGAAGATACACAACGTTGGTCGTTTGAACTGAGGAACACTTTGAGTTCTGACATCGACCGAGAATATGTTGCCAAATTTAAATGAACTTGAATCTTTGAAAACTAAGATAGGCTATTGTAGGCCTCAGCAACATGGTCCCATAGCACCTAACAAATCAATGCTACCTTGTATGAGCTCTGAGATATGACCCCACAAATATCATTGATTTCATGCTGAAGGGACCTTGAGGGACACTTTAGCCCGGAGTCATTGGCGGGGATCGAATGACCATGTGTGCCAAATGAGGTTACCACTAGCATTTAGCTAGCCATTCAGAGCTATTGGAATAGATGGTTCCATGCTACAACCAAAATTTGGAAAGATACGCAACATTGGTCGTTTGAAATGAGGAACACTTTGAGTTCTGACATCGACCAAGAATGTGTTATCGATTTTAAATGAACTTGATTCTCTAAAAATTGAAATAGGCTATTGGAGGTCTCAAAAACATAGTCCCATAGCACCTAACAGATCCATGCTACCTCACACGAGCTCTGAGATATGACCCCACAAAGATCATTAATTTCATGTTGAAGGGACCTTGAGGGACACTTCAGCCCGGAGTCATCGACGGGGATTGAATGACCATGTGTGCCAAATGAGGTTGCCACTAGAATTTACCTAGCCATTCAGATCTGTTGGAATAGATGGTTCTATGCTATGATCGATAGTTAGAAAGATACGCAACGTTGGTCATTTAAACTGAGGAACACTTTGAGTTCTAACATCGACCGAGAATGTGTTGCCGATTTTAAATGAACTTGAATCTTTAAAAACCAAGATAGGATATTGTAGGCCTTGTCAACATGGTCTCGTAGCACCTAACAAATTGATGCTACCTTGCACGAGCTCCCAAATATGACCCTACAAAGATCATTGATTACATGTTGAAGGGACCTTGAGGGACACTTCAGCCCAGAGTCGTTGGCAGCATTCAAATGACTGTGTGCCAAATGAGTTTTCCCTAATGTTTACCCATCCATTTGAAACTATTTGAATAGATGGTTCAATGCTACGGTTGACAGTTTGAAAGATACACAAGGGTTGTCATTTGAACTGAGGAACACTTTGAGTTTTGACATCGACCAAGAATGTGTTGCCAATTTTAAACAAAGTTGAATCTCTAAAAAATTAGTCAGGCTTTTTTAGGCCCCTACAACATGGTCCTGTAGCACCTGATGGATTGATGCTACCTTGCATGAGCTCTGAGATATGACCCCACAAAGATCACTAATTTCATGCTTAAGTGACTTTGATGGACACTTCGGCCTGGAGTCATTGATGGGGATCAAACAAATGTGCATGGTGAATGAGGTTGCCACTAGCATTTACCTGACCATTTGGAGCTATTGGAACATATGGTTCATTTCTATGACAAATGGTTGGAAGGATACGCAACATTGGATGTTTGAACTGATGAACACTGTGAGTTTTGATATCGACCGAGAATGTGTAGCTGATTTTAAACAAAGTTGAATCTCTAAAAACTGAGATAGAATTTTGTAGGCCCCGACAACACAATCCCATAGAAACTAATAGATCGATGCTACCTCACATGAGCTCTGAGATATGACCCCACAAAGATCATCAATTTCATGTTGAAGGGATCATGAGGGACACTTCGGCCCAGAGTTGTCAACGGGGATCGAACGATTGTGTGTGGCAAACAAGGTTGCCACTAGCATTTACCCAGCCATTCAAAGCTATTGGAACAGATAGTTTCATGCTATGATCGACGGTTGGAAAGATATGCAACATTGGTCATTTAAACAAAGGAACACTTTAAGTTCTAACATCGACTGAGAATGTGTTGTCAAATTTAAACGAAATTGAATCTCTAAAAATTGAGACAAATTATTGTAAGCCCCGACAACATAGTCTCATAGTAACTGATGGATCGATGTTACCTCGCATGAGCTCTGAGATATGACCCTACAAAGGTCATTGATTGTATGCTTAAGGGACCTTGAGGGACACTTCTACTCAAAGTCATCGACGGGGATCAAATGACCGTGCGTGGTGAATGAGATTGCCACTAGCATTTTCCTGACCATTTGGAGCTATTAGAATAGACAGTTTGATGCTATGACTGATAGTTTGAAAGATACACAATGTTGTCCATTTAAACTGAGGAACACTCTGAGTTCTGACATCAACCGAGAATGTATTTCCAATTTTAAATGAAGTTGAATCTCTGAATACTGAGATAGGCTTTTGTAGGCCCTGACAACATGATCTTGTATCACCTGATATATTGATGCTACCTTGCATGAGCTTGAAGCTATGGCCCCACAAAGATCATTGATTTCATGCTTAAGGGACCTTGAGGGACACTTCGGCTTAGAGTCATCGGTGGAGATCGAATGGCTATGCATGGTGAACAAGGTTGCCACTAGTATTTACCTAGCCATTTGGAGCTATTGGAACAAATGGTTTGATGCTACAACTAACGACTGGAAAGATACAAAATGTTGGCCATTTGAACTAAGGAACACTTTGAGTTCTAACATCGACTGAGAATGTGTTGCTGATTTTAAACGAAGTTGAATCTCTGAAAACCAAGATAGGTTATTGTAAGCCCTAGAAACATGGTCTCATAGCACCTAATAGATTGATGCTACCTTGTACGAGCTCCAAGATATGACCCTACAAAGATCACTAATTTTATGCTTAAGCGACCTTGAGGGACACTTCGGCCCAGAGTCGTTGGCGGGGATCGAACAACTATGTGTGGCGATCGAGGTTGCCACTAGTGTTTATCTGGCCATTCAGAGCTATTGGAATAGATGGTTTGTTGCTATGATCGATGGTTGGAAGGATACACAATGTTGGCCATTTGAATTGAGGAACACTGTGAGTTCTGACATCGACCAAGAATGTGTTGCCGATTTTAAATGAACTTGAATCTCTAAAAACTAAGACAAGATTTTGTAGGTCCCAGCAACACTATTCTGTAATAGCTGACAGATTGATGCTACCTCACACAAGCTCTAAGAAATGACCCCGTAAAGATCTCTCATTTCATGTTGAAGGGACCTTGAGGGACACTTTGGCCCAGAGTCAATGACGGTGATCGAACGACTGTGCGTGGTGAATGAGGTTGCCACTAGTGTTTACCTAGCCATTCAGAGCTGTTGGAATAGATGAATTGATGCTATGAATGATGATTGGAAGGATACGCAATGTTGGTCATTTGAACTAAGGAACACTATGACTTTTGACATCAACTGAGAATGTGTTGTCAAATTTAAATGAAGTTGAATCTCTCAAAATCAAGACAGGCTTTTCAAGGCCCAAGCAACACGGTCCCATAGCAACTGACAGATCGATGCTACCTCATATAGGCTCTGAGATATGACCCCAAAAAGATCATCGATATCATGTTGAAGGGACCTTGAGGGACACTTTAGCCAGGAGTCATCGACGGTGATCGAATGACTGTGTGGTGAATGAGGTTGCCACTAGCATTTACCCAGCCATTCAGAGCTGTTGGAATAGATGGATCGATGCTATGAATGACAGTTGGAAGGATAGGTGACATTGGCTATTTGAACTAAGGAACATTGTGACTTCTGACATCGACCAAGAATGTGTTGCCAAATTTAAATGAAGTTGAGTCTCTCAAAATTGAGATAGAATTTTGAAGGCCCAGGTAACACAGTCTCATAGAAACTAACAGATCGATGCTACCTGGCATGAAATCTAAGATATGACCCCGCAAAGATCACTAATTTCATGCTTAAGGGACCTTGAGGGACACTTCAGCCTGGAGTCATCAGCAGCAATCGAACAAATTTGCATGGCGATCGAGGTTTCCACTAGTGTTTACTTGGCCATTTGGAGATGTTGGAACAAATGGATAGATGCTACAAATGATGGTTGGAAGGATACAAAATGTTCATTTGAACTGAGGAACACTATGACTTCTGACATCGACCGAGAATGTGTTGCCAAATTTAAATGAAGTTGAATCTCTCAAAATTGAGACAGGCTTTTGAAGGCCCAAGCAACACGGTCTCGTAGAAACTGACAGATTGATACTACCTTATGCAAGCTCTAAGATATGACCCCACAAAGATTGTTGATTTCATGCTTAAGTGACCTTGAGGGACACTTTGGCCCGGAGTCATCGGCAGTGATCGAATGACAGTGCATGGTGAATGAGGTTGCCACTAGCGTTTACTCAGCCATTCGGAGCTATTGGAATAGATGGATCGATGCTACGAATGATGGTTGGAAGGATATGCAATGTTCACCATTTAAATTGAGGAACACTATGACTTCTAACATCAATTGAGAATGTGTTGCCAAATTTAAACGAAGTTGAATCTCTCAAAATTGAGACATGCTTTTGAAGGCCCAGGCAATACGGTCCTGTAGAAACTGACAGATTGATGATATCTCGCATGAGCTCCAAGATATGACCATGCAAAGATCATTGATTTCATGCTTAAGCAACCTTGAGGGACACTTCAGCCTGGAGTCATCGATGGTGATCAAATGACTGTGCGGGTGTGAATGAGGTTGCCACTAGCATTTACCCAGCCATTCAGAGCTGTTGGAACAGATGATTCGATGCTACGACCGATGGTTGGAAGGATACGCAATGTTGATTGTTTGAACTAAGGAACACTGTGAGTTTTGACATTGACCAAGAATGTGTTGCCAATTTTAAACAAAGTTGAATCTCTAAAAATTGAGACAGACTTTTGTAGGCCCCAGCAACATGGTCCCGTAGCATTTGAGTAAGGTCCTAGATAGGGACATTACAGATCCACACATTGTTCAGTAGATACCTCAAAGAACCCACATACATGGGAGTAGGTTTGAAGTAAGACTAAGATTGTTTATCAGTTCAAAAATATTATTGTGTTGTACTTTTGATTAACATCCAATGATTGGATGTGAAATTCAAAAATTTGATTATATTACCACTAGTTCTATTTCAAATTCTGGCAAAAATGGATATTTGACATATGTTCATAAATTTCAATCAACACCATTTTACAATAACACATCAGTTTATTTTTACACATTGAGAATATCATCAATAGGAATTGAATTGAAATTGACATAGGTCATAGGAAATAAATGCCCTAGCTATTTTCTATCTTTTGCATTTTGAGTTTCTTATTACAATCAAGAGAAGAATATTACTCTCCAAATGGTTTTGGATAGTAACGTGTGTACTTCCTCCTCACAAATATTTCTTCCCTCATCTTGCTGCCTATTGATACTGACAAAGTGAATCTAGACATTTCTGCCATGTAATGGGAGAAAAATGGTTTCCTAATTGATATTGCTCATTAACCCTTTACAATAGAAAATGTTTACAAAAATTGGCATGTACTTGCATGATAACATTATATATTGCAAAAATCTTGCACAGAAGCAGCTAGCAAGCTGCTCAAAAAGTAGTAACTAATAGCAAGTGGGATAATGCAGATGCTTTAATAAACCACTATATTCTTTACTCAAGCAACATTTGGTTCATCTGCTTGACTGGGGCATGTTTGGGAACAAAGACTCTCCATTTAAACTCAAGTCTCTAGAAGCAGTTATATTTGTCAATAGAGGAGATACACCCATTGGATCTGCAATAACTTTATGCTCACTGTAATTTCCATTTGTCTTCAATTGGGATACTCTTTCCAAAATTGCATCTACTCTTTTACCAATTTGGGAAATCAATGGGTCTATTTGTGGGCCTCCAAGGAGTTGGTCACCTAAATGAGAACCTTGAGATGAATCAGGAACTTCTCTACAAAAGAGATCAGTACCTTGAGAAGCTCTCCACTTGTCGGCACTCGGCTGCATCATATAATAAGTTGAAATTAGATAGTCATAAAACACTTTGTAAAGTATAGCCTACATATCATATACAGCCACATCAAATGAGTTCAAATTAATATTTAGAATCTTGGACTGCATCAAGAAAGAATATTTGTTTTCAAAGTCTTTGTAATTTCTTTGTGGCTGGTAGCCAATTGCTTATTCACTTATTCTTTGCTTCCTCAATTGGTCAAAAGTTGTATGGATACATGGCATCACACTGTCACTGTCTAATCATAGCAAGGTACAAAAGCTCAAGAAAGGTGTAACGAATTAATATACAAATATTTTTGTGTGCAACTATATTTTCTACATTTATTATGATATTGATCCAATTTGATGCACCTTCGCTATTTGATCCATACTTCCCTTTCATTTCACTTGCTTTGCTCATTTTGCACGTCATAGGCTAGGATTTGACAGTGGGTATGACCTTGGTACTGTCGGTGTTAATGATAAATTTTACCTTTTAGATATTAATTTTTTGTCATTTTTCTTGTATGATTCTTTTGTATACGAATTGTGGATATTCTCTGGGAAAATTTTCATTTTTTCTTGTAGGATGCCTTTGTATACAAATTTTGGAGAATCTATATTAAAGAGTAGGTAAGGATGGCTAAGCTAAGTGTAGCAGAGAGGGAGAGGACTAAATTGAGAGAGTGGAGGTAGAGAGCGATAACGATGAAAATATTTCAAGGATTGTGAAAATATGGAAATTATAATCTTCCTCCCAGAGTAGACATTAATGAAGTTCTTCATGTCTTAGAAGAGGAAGTCGGCTGGATTGTTGAAGATGATGGTACTACATACAAAAATGCAATATGTATGTCTTGCATTGATTTGAATTAGATTTTAAATCACTATTTTCAGCATGTCACAGTTTGGGGTTCCTAAGTCACTATTTTTATTGAAATCCAATAAAGATGAGCATCATCCCATGAAAGTAAAGGCCTAACTTTCATGGAATGATCATATCTAACATGTACAATACAAATCTAATGCTTTGGTGTGCAGACAAGTGAAAGAAGAAGTGATCACAATTAGCAAATTGTGGAAAATACATTGAATTTCATGGCAAGGGTATAACACCAGAAGATTGGTCTTAAGGATAGGCATATCTGATGATTTGGATCATCTTATATTCTTCATTTAAAGGTTAATCAATAACCATTTGAACCTGGAAGTGATTGGAGGGCACTGATTTGAGAAACCCTTGGTTTAAGGGTTTAAAGAGACCAAATTTGGGGTTTTTTGGGGTTATAGGAGGTCTGAGTATGGTATTTAGAAGTTTTATGACATAATAAGATACTTTCTATAGTTTAAAGTCTTGGGGTTAATTATTTCATATAGTTCCTTTATTAAATCACTCACTTTTCATGCATTTTTGGAGCCATAGGGGTGAGCAGTAGTACACGCTCCAAAACAACCATATATTTCCTTTGGATGTGACAATTTAATAAGAAAAGGGTACTCAAAAAAGTAATTTTTTTGATTAGTCCCTTGGAAAGTTTTAGAGATAAGTGGCATTTTCCTTCGTTGTAGGGCTACTAGACAGGGCAATTCATTGATCCATCCCCTTTATGTATTTGTTGTCACTTATGGATGGATCCAAACCTTGTAACTTAGTATTATAACATTGGAAATGTAGGAAAGAAGAATATTTTACAAGTTGAGAGTGATTGAAGGAGTTTGATGAGTTTGAAGGGTGCATAAGGGTCATGAAATTGGTGCAAGGGTACAATAGTAGATGTTCTAGTCCTTGGAGGGGGGTATTTTATGCATGAATCCATCATAGAATGGTCAAATGATGGTGAACCAACTTTGGTTCAGTTTCTATGGTGCTGGGAGATGAGACATTGGGCGAGCCTTAGTTTTTAGGGGGTTTTGGGACAAATTTGGGGCTTTTACATCTAAAAGTGTCAAATATTCAAATTGATGGTAGAATCCTCTAATTAGAGTCATTTTAAGACACTTTTGAAAGTGGAAAGGTCTAGGAGTGAGTCCTTAATAGGGCTGCTTTGTTAATTGAGCCTACTAGGCCTAGTTGGGAAACATGAATCAACAATTTTAAGGTGTGATGTTCCAAAACACATAGTCTTTGTTTTGACATATGTTATGCAACTTGAAAAAGGGTATTCAAATACTTTGATCACCATTTGAAGATGTGATCAAGAATTTGGTTGATGGAACCAATTGGTAAGCTTAAACAAGCATGAACCAAGAACTTGTTTGATATGGTGGATATGGAGTTGTTGAAGGAAACCTAAGGTGTGGAGTCTTAAAAAAGATGGTATGAAAGTAGAGAATAAAGTAAAGGATTCTCCAAAGCTGAGAGAAGAAAAGAAAGTGATGTTCAAGCCCACAAAGGATTCAATAGTCAAAGCAATGAAATCTGAGAATAAGAAGAAGAAGAGGAAGAGAAGTGTAGGAAGTTACAAAAGGTTTACATGCAAGGTGTTGAAACAAGTGCATCCCTCCAAGGGAATATCTAGTGCTACCTTAAATTGAGTTGGTTCCTTAAGGCTCTTCCATGGCCTTCCAAGTATTATGTGCCTACAAATCATTGGCATAACAACATAAAAAAAATTTATTAATAATGAGAAATATTTTTACAACTCAGCTCAATAGGAGCATCGGAGGAAAGAGCTGAGCAGAGAAAACCTTCCAATATTTCCCCAAAAAAAAGAAGAGAAAGGTTGTCATTAAATCTTACAAACTTTCTGTTATACATACGGGGTAATGCATGAGCAATTTACAGTCCACCCAATTTACAGTGCTATATAAATTTGACACGTTATGATATTTTACATATTTCCATTTAGTCCAATGAAGCAATTGGGTTTTCCCTACCCTTGATTGTCTCAAGTATTGCCTTGTGGTCTGACTCATGAACCTTCCAAAGATTTTTATTATGCGATCTTCCCCCATATCTGATCAAGTGGACATTTGATGCAATGACTAGGTTTGAATAATGAAGAATCTTTTTGTGTGTCTCCCAATCCTCGAACAACCACAACCTAGGGTTCTTCATAGCATACCATCTAATCCATGTACTAGTTACAACCACTGCTCCTATAGGGTATTCTAATTCTTCACCATCGATAACCGAGTGATCCAATTTCTTTTTTGCCTCAACACAATGACACAAATAATAATTTGTCCCTTCTTCATTGTCTTTAGGTGCAATAATAGAAAAAACATGGTTTGTAATGATATAAACATAATGAGGGCATTAGTTTATTGAATATTTATGATAAAGTATTAAATTTGAGATTATTTGTATGTGAAAAATTTTACCTGGTTGTACTAGATCAGATAAGCGAACAAATTCAATGGATGATTCCATTTCTATCAGTTGTAGTGATTCATGGGGATGATAGGAGGCAAGTGGACTCAAAATACATGTATGCCATTCGTCAACCCCTTCATTTTATTCACACCCATGTATCCCAATCTTCATCTACACATGATGAACAAAATCATGTCATGTGTCATGTGTGGATACTCCATGAACCTACATTACAACTTCTAAAAGAGTTTCGCTCACTCGATCTTGTCATTGTACAACAATCCTCATATGGTGCAATGTTAGTTTCATCCATCAACCAAAAAAATCTATGAACTGTAAACTCACTTCATTACCTGGACCCAATGTAGCATTGCACCACTGGACAATACATCCCGCATCTAACAATGTTGCTTTCTCTTTGTACTTTAATTTTTCACGTGCTAAGGCTCTTTTAATACATGCACCTGCACCATCGTGCTAACCCTTTCTATGACCACCCTCTATGAAATTCCACATATATTGAATTCTAGTAATCTTATGCATCTTACACAACCAATAAAACATCTAAGAATTCTTGAATTGTGATGCACAATTATCTGACCATATGATATGTCGATGATATTTTATGCCCCTATTTGCCAAATGACCATAAAATAGTTGAAAGCATCCGTATACAAACTCTGTAGAGTGTGAGTGATCATCACTAATATAAAAATGATACTCCCTCAATATCTTCATGTTTTTCTCTATCTTGTCTGGTGCATGCATGAATGCTATATGAACAAATATAGCAACCTGTTGAGAGTTGTAATACTTTGCTTGTACCTCATTTTGTGGTTGTAGTGTGTAGTTCTCTGCAAAGTCCACAACTGAAACAATGGTATCAAGTGGGAATATCTCCTTGCACAACTTTAAATGCATATCCAACCATCACACTCTACGTGTATGCCTTGCATACTCATAAATATTTTTTTTACAAAAAATGTCCATCAACTGATACACTAAATTTTTTTCAATTACTAAATCACATATTTTAGTCTCTTTTTCATCTTTTAGATTGTATCTCACGGTCTTATATTTTTCAAATTCCACTATTTCATTACCAATTGCATGTGTACTCTCCATATGTTGACAAATTAGCAAATGTCGCAAACCTTCACAATCTATGCATGTACCATTCATGCATGAGAGCTTGTAAAATTGTTGACCATCCATTTTTTCACATAAAATGGTAGATATTAATTCCCTTGAAGATCTAGGTGGGACATTTATGTTACAATCTTGCAAAAGATTGTTAGAGTGCAAATCTACACATATATTTCTATAAACTTCAAAATGGTTAGAAAATTCAATATGTAACCTACAACAATAAGTTGTGCGTGTGTGATTTATCTTCACATAAAAAGGTTTACAGATTTCAAAATATCTCTGACTAATTTTAATTTGAGGATACATATGCATAAATTTTGCAAAGAATTGTGTCAAAGTTGAATCCAAAAAATATTTTGGATGTGGAACACAAATTCGACTACCAATCCTCCTTACAATATCTCTTTGATTAGGAGATCCCTATGTATTATTCTTCCAAAATTCTTCAATCAAGGATTTCAAAGCTTCAACAATTGCTTTATCTTTTCACAGTAGTCTATCAGAAAATGCCCATAACTCATTTCTATTTGGATCTTCCACTCTTTGATGCCTTCCCAGGGCTCTCATTAGAGACTTTCTACTTATTTTCAATATTTTTCTTGTCTTTCTAATGAGTCGAGATTTCTTCATTTGAGTGCTTACTATCATTAATGTAAGTACACATCGTGTGACATTACTATCTTTCATGCATGATGTAGAACCCACACTCTCATATGCAGTCATTAGATTCTTTACAATAGCTTTTTCACTTGACTCATCCATCATTCTTAGCCCAAGAATCTTCATGATGAGCCTAAATTTTTGATTTCTCATCATTTCAACAAATAGTTGACATCTTTATGTCATGTTTAAATTCTCAAAAAATGATCTCCAAATATGATTAGCATTTCTTTGACAAGTACACTTGGGAATCTTGTCAAGCATTGCTTGCAAAATGTTAATGTCAATATCAATCAAATATTTTTGGCTTTCTATAAATAATTCTAGCAGCATCAAAAATATTATGTGTGAATTACATACCATCTTGAGTGCCTTCAACATGAGATGATGTTGTACCTACACCTTGAGATATAGATAATGGTGTATCTTCAACATGATACAATTGTGTACCTCCACTTTGGGATGTAGACAATGGTGTGTCTTCAACATGATACAAAGGTGTGCCCACACCTTCGGAAGTAGACAATGGTGTGCCTTCAACATGATACATTGGTGTGTCTCCACCTTCAGAAGTAGACAATGGTGTGCCTTCAACATTGGATGATGATGTCTCTTGAACTTGGGAACTTATAGATGATGTCCCCACATCTTCATAATTAAATTATCTTGTTGCACGCAAGTTTCTCATTTGTTATCTTTTTGTTTCCAATTTCAATTCTCTCTTACTTTGTATTGATGCTTCATGTACGTCATGATGGAATAGGATGAAGTGACTGAGAGGGGGGGGTGAATCAGTCAACCATAAAACACTTCTCAATTAATTCTTTCCAGATCCCTTAGGATATCTTAACAATGTTATCTATTTTAGCACTCGGTAAATAGATTGCAGTAACTTTGAAGATGTAGAAAGTATTAGAAAAATTATCTTTAGATATTCATCAGCACATGTATATGATTGAGAAAGCAATTAAGAACACAAGAGACACAAGATTTAACGTGGAAACCCAATATGGGAAAAACCACCAATGTATCTAGATACTGATTTTCACTTTTCTGAAGTGATGCCCGGTTAGAAGCCAACCCGGTAAAAGGTTACAAAACACACTGTTAGGTGTGACCTTGTTAGAGGATTTAAAACACCCTGCTAGGAGTGGCCTGGTAAGAGGTCTTGAAAACAATTCAATGGAATTGTCACCTTGTTAGAGGATTTACAATATGGTTGTTAAACCAACTCGGTTAAGAGATTTAGAATTCACTGTTACAATGATAAGAAGGTAACAATGAAAAATGACCTGTATAATAATGCAACTATCTTGCTGATTACAGATCTCTGTTCTGCATAAGTCTGATCCTTTCTGATCGAATAAATCTCTGCTGCACCTCAAGGATATCTGAACATCCTTCACAAATTCGCATACACTTTTCCTGCTTTTCTTCTGTAAAATCTTCTACTATTTTTTTTCTTTTCACATTTGACCTTTTATTTATATGATTTTAGATTTGTCAAATCAACATTATTTAGTATAACAGTCGGCTGAAATAAGCAAACTCTATTTGCAAAAATCCTTCAAGGGCCGACAGTGCTCGGTGACCATAACTTTCTATAATCTTTTGGAGACCGAGGGAACTCGGTAAACACCGACAATCTTTTACCTTCGATAACCGACTGAACTCGGTAAACACTAACTTTTCTTCGATGACCGACTGAACTCGGTAAACACTAACTTTTCTTCGATGACCGACTGAACTCGGTAAATACTAACTTTTCTTCGATGACCGACTGAACTCGGTAAATACTAACTTTTCTTCGATGACCGACTGAACTCGGTAAATACTAACTTTTCTTCGATGACCGACTGAACTCGGTAAATACTAACTTTTCTTCGATAATCGAGTGGACTCGGTAAGCACTAATATTCCTGTCTGGCAGACCTACTGAGCTCGGTAGAAACTGATTGCTGCGGACTATGACATTGTGTGACATCAAAGACAATACATAATTGAGTAGCAATTTCCTTCAGACAATTGTTTCCAACAATCTCCCTCTTTGGCATTGATGGCAACACAATATGTCATATCATAAGAAATTTGAAAGAGTTAGCTCGGTTTAGATTCAAATCTCCCTCTGTCAGCAAACTTCCTGTATCCTGAAAATTCTTCCTTCTGACTATTGAAAATTTCTTGAAGTAATAGCAAAGACATAGCAAACACTCCCTCTTTGACAACACATGCCAAAGACAATTCACATATTACCGGTGAAAATTAATGTACCTCAAGTACTGATTCATATGCAATGATTCCTTGAATATGCTGCATCAACATGGTTGATTTTCAATCATCTTCTGGTTGATGCATCACTAAAACTGTATTTAGTGAGCCTCTGATAGGGGAATGACCCCTAACTTACCTCTTAGATACACAAATGCATCCTTAGGTAATGGTTTGGTAAAAATGCCTGCAATCTGTTCTTTTGTATGAATATATTCTAATCTGATTTCCTTGTCCTGTACCAATTCTCTAACAAAGTGATATTTAATAGCAATGTGCTTGGTTTTGGAATGCATCACTGGATTCTTTGAAATGTTTATTGCACTGGTATTGTCACAAAATATCTGGTTCTTTGATTTCAACCTTCATACCTTCTAATAGCTGTTTAAACCAAACAATATTTGAACAGTTTACTGCAGCAGCAACATATTCTGCTTCAGCTGTGGATTGAGATGTGCAATTCTGCTTTTTACTAGTCCAGGATACCAGTCTTTTTCCAAGAAAAAATGCTCCACCACTTGTACTTTTTCTGTCATCAATGTTTCCTGCCCAATCAGCATCAGTAAACACTTTCAAGTCTAGATTGCCTCCAAATTTATACCACAAACCATATTCTTCAGTTCCTTTTAAGTATCTTAAGATTCTTTTGATTGCCATCATGTGATTTTCCTTAGGTTTTGCTGCGAATCTAGCTACTATACCGACTGCTAAAGCAATATCAGGTCTTGTATGTACTACATACTACAATTTTCCAATCATAGATCGGTATAGGGTCTGATCGACTTCTTTTGAATCATCATTCTTGGTAAGTTTCAGTCCAGTACACATGGGTGTACCAACTGGTTTTGAATCTTCCATACCAAACTTCTTAAGTACTTCCTTAATGTATTTGGATTGAGTAATGTATATACCATTCTTGCTTTGCTGAATTTGAAGACCAACAAAGAATTTTATTAAACCAAACATAGACATTTCAAATTCTCTGTTCATTTGCTCTGAAAATTCTTTGTACTGATCCTCATTCCCTGTAAATATAGTATCATCCACAAATATTTATGCCAATACAATTTTGTCATCCGGTGCTTCTTTAATATACAGATTACTGTTATCATTAGCTCTTTTGAAATTAATCTAGATCAAATAGTTATGGAGTCTTTCATACCATGCTCTAGGAGCTTGTTTTAAACCATACAATGCTTTGTGTAACCTGCAGACCATGTCCCTTTTATCTGGATCAACAAAACCTTCAGGTTGTTCAATGTAGACTTCTTCATCAAGAATTCCATTGAGAAATGTAGATTTTATATCCATCTGATATACCTTAAATCCTTTGTGTGCTGCATAAGCAAGTAGAGTTCTTACACCTTCTAATCTTGCAATAGGAGTGAAAGTTTCTCCATAATCTATACCTTCTTCTTGAGAATAACCTTTACATACCAGTCTAGCTTTGTTTCTAGATACTTGACCATCTTCATTCAGCTTATTCCTGAATACCCATTTTGTTCCAATTACATTCTTATCTTTAGGTCTAGGTACAAGAGTCCAAGTTTTGTTCTTTTGTATTTGTTCTAATTCTTCATTCATTGCTTCAATCCAAATTTCATTTTCCAATGCATCTTTGATATTTCTAGGTTCAAAATCAGTAAGCAGACATGTACCTTTTAGCTTGCTTCTTGTCATAGTACCATCTGATTTGTTTCCAATGATTTGATCTGGTGTATGATATCTTCTGACATATTTGGCTAGTATAGGTTCCTTGCCTTTTGAATGGTTCATGCTGTTGTTTTCTAGGATCTCTTCTTCAGGTTGCTCGGGCTCGGTAGATATTTGTTCGGTAACTTCAAGCTGAGACTCGATCTGAATTTCTTCCTGTGACTCGGTTTGAACTTCTTCCTGTGATTCGGTTTGTGCCTCAGTAACTGTGCTTGGCTCGGTAGATATAGCTTCCTTATTGATAGTTGTGTCTGTCAATGTTTCAGGTTCAATGTAAATGAATCTTCTGTAGTTCTCAGGTTCCCTTTTGCTTTCTTCCTCAGTCTTTTCTGCAAACTCATCAAATTTTACATGTATACTTTCTATGACTTTGTGAGTAGATAAGTTTAGACATTTGTATGCCTTGCTTTTGCTAGAATATCCTAGGAATATTCCTTCATCACTTTTCACATCAAATTTATTTCTTCTGGATTCTTTTAAGATATAACACTTGCTACCAAATATTTTCATGTAACTTACATTAGGTTTATAGCCATACCATAATTCATAAGGAGTTTTGAATGTGTCTTTCTTCAGTTGTACTCGGTTCAAGGTATGAACTGCAGTGCTGATAGCTTCCTTCCAGAACTTTATAGCGATGTTCTTTTCTATCATTAGAGTCCTTGCACAATCCATAATAGATTTGTTTCTTCTTTCTGCTATTCCATTCTGCTCAGGAGTTCTAGGAGCTGATACCTATCTTTTGATTCCTCTTTCAATGAAAAAGTTGTTAAAATCATGGGAGATGAAT
Organism: Chamaecyparis obtusa; assembly: GCA_027943335.1. Lineage (NCBI taxonomy): Eukaryota > Viridiplantae > Streptophyta > Pinopsida > Cupressales > Cupressaceae > Chamaecyparis > Chamaecyparis obtusa. Next base: position 107,057 of record BSBK01011672.1, on the reverse strand, counting down.
TCACCACCTCTGTCTAATCTTAAGCATTTCAATCTTTTCCCTGTTTCCTTTTCTACTCTTGCTAAGTACCATTTGAACTTTTCAAATGCTTCTGATTTTTCTCTTAAATACATAACAGTCATCATTCTAGAATAATCATCAACGAAAAGAATAAAGAATTTATCTCCAGTATAGCTTTGTATTCCAATAGGTCCACATAAATCAGTATGCACAATTTCCAAAATTTCTTTAGACTGATAGTTCTTACTCTTGAAACTAGTTTTACTCATTTTGCCAATCTGACAATTCTTGCATAGACCAGTGTCAGGTTTCTTTAAAGTAGGAATGCCTCTAACCTTCTTGAATTTGCTTATTTTTATCATGTTATCAAAATTCACATGACATAACCTTTTGTGCCATAGCCAACTTTCTTCTATTTGAGCAATAAAGCATGAATATTCATTGAGATCAAGATAAAATAAGTTACCTTTTGTTTGTTTGCCTGATCCAATGAGTTTTCCTTTTCCATCCAGCAGTCTTGCTTGACCATTCATGAATTCAACCTTGAAACCAGTGTTGATTAGCTGTGCTACACTTAGAAGATTATGTTTTAGTCCTTCAACCGAGTAAGCATTATCACATATGAGTTCTTTTGTTAATGAGATTCTTCCTTTTCCTTTTATACAACAAGGTTCATTGTTTCCAAATCTTACATTACCATTGTCACAGTCTTCTAGATATTCAAATTTTGTCTTGTCACCAGTCATGTGGTGTGAACATCCGTTGTCTATTATCCATATATCATCTTTTCTTATATGAGAAATAAGTGCCATCTTATCTTCATCATCATCAGATTCATCTTTTATAGCAATAAAGACAATTTGTTCTTCACTATCATCAGAATCTTTAGCCATAAAACATGATTTCTTACCTTTATCCTTGTATGATTTGAAATTCTTTTTGCCATAGTACTTGTGACTTCTCTTCTCTTCCTTGACTTGCTTGTTTGGGCACCTAGCTACAATATGTCCAATTTCTTCACATGAAAAACAGATTAAATTAGTTTTACCTTTATACTTACCTTTCCCTCTAGAGTACTTCTTTGCAAGTAATGCTTCTACAATTTCAAGATCACTATCAAAACTTTCTTCTGATACTTCTTCACTTTCTGATTGAACTTCTTTAATTTTCTTGTTCTTCTTTAGTGAAACCTTGGCCTCAAATGCTGATTCAATATTTTTGGAACTAGGAACATAGTTGTCATAGTTGTCTAATTCAAAAGCTGTCAGTCTTCCAACTAAAGCATCCAAAGTTATATTGTGGTTTGTTTCACATCTTCTTTCTTGAATAGCTGATACTCTTATTGCATAGATAGGGAGTAATGTTCTGAGTACCTTACTTATAACAGTCTCATCTGAGATTGTTCCTCCAGAAGCTCTAATTGCACTTACACTTGCTTTGATTCTTTCAACATATTTTGCAATGTTTTCATCTTCCTTCATATTCATCTTGTCAAACTATCCTCTTAGGCTTTCTGCTTTGGCTCTTTTCACATTTGCATCACCACCATATATTTTCTTCAATGCCACCCACATTTCATATGCAGTGGTGTAGTCTTTAATATCATCAAATTCTTCATAGCTGAGAGCAGATGCAATGTCTATCATCATGGTGTTGTGAGTCTTTTTATCTGAAATGTCTTCAATAGTGAATGTGCCATTAGGAATTGTGTATTCTTCATCAATGTATTTGCATCCTGAATCACCAATGGAGGCCAGATGAAGTCGCATGAGACCTTGCCATGCAGAAAAGTTATCTCTGTTAAGCTTTGGAATTTCCCTCTTGTAAGACATCCTGATCTTTAGCTTAGGTCTTTGAAACCCTTCCTGCAAGCACCAAAAGCTCTGATACCAATTGATGGAATAGGATGAAGTGACTGAGAGGGGGGGGTGAATCAGTCAACCATAAAACACTTCTCAATTAATTCTTTCCAAATCCCTTAGGATATCTTAACAATGTTATCTGTTTTAGCACTCGGTAAATAGATTGCAGTAACTTTGAAGATGCAGAAAGTATTAGCAAAATTATCTTTAGATATTCATCAACACATGTATATGATTGAGAAAGAAATTAAGAACACAAGAGACACAAGATTTAACGTGGAAACCCAATATGGTAAAAACCACCAATGTATCTAGATACTGATTTTCACTTTTCTGAAGTGATGCCCGGTTAGAAGCCAACCCGGTAAAAGGTTACAAAACACACTGTTAGGTGTGACCTTGTTAGAGGATTTAAAACACCCTGCTAGGAGTGGCCTAGTAAGAGGTCTTGAAAACAATTCAATGGAATTGTCACCTTGTTAGAGGATTTACAATATGGTTGTTAAACCAACTCGGTTAAGAGATTTAGAATTCACTGTTACAATGATAAGAAGGTAACAATGAAAAATGACCTGTATAATAATGCAACTATCTTGCTGATTACAGATCTCTGTTCTGCATAAGGCTGATCCTTTCTAATCGAATAAATCTCTGTTGCACCTCAAGGATATCTGAACATCCTTCACAAATTCGCATACACTTTTCCTGCTTTTCTTCTGTAAAATCTTCTGCTATTTTTTTTCTTTTCACATTTGACCTTTTATTTATATGATTTTAGATTTGTCAAATCAACATTATTTAGTATAATAGTCGGCTGAAATAAGCAAACTCTATTTGCAAAAATCCTTTAAGGGCCGACAGTGCTCGGTGACCATAACTTTCTATAATCTTTTGGAGACCGAGGGAACTCGGTAAACACCGACAATCTTTTACCTTCGATAACCGACTGAACTCGGTAAACACTAAATTTTCTTCGATGACCGACTGAACTCGATAAACACTAACTTTTCTTCGATGACCGACTGAACTCGGTAAATACTAACTTTTCTTCAATGACCGACTGAACTCGGTAAATACTAACTTTTCTTTGATGACCGACTGAACTCGGTAAATACTAACTTTTCTTCGATGACCGACTGAACTCGGTAAATACTAACTTTTCTTCGATAACTGAGTGGACTCGGTAAGCACTAATATTCCTGTTTGGCAGACCGACTGAGCTCGGTAGAAACTGATTGCTGTGGACTATGACATTGTGTGACATCAAAGACAATACATAATTGAGTAGCAATTTCCTTCAGACAATTGTTTCCAACACGTCATCCAAAGAAAAATCTTCTTCTATGGTATCTAAATTTTTTTGTTCACAAAGTTGTCTCATTCTTTCCCTTTTTTTCTCTGTGTCTCTTTTATGCTCTTCTGGTGTTAAATTCTTGGCTCATCTCCTTGGCATGATGATGATTTCTACAAATGAATTGATTACAATTTAAAAAATATAATATAAATGTAAAAAAATAAGTCAAATTATAATATAAACCTCTTACAATATGAAAAATTATAATATAAATTTATTACAATTATATCAAATTGTGTATTGAACAAATCTATATCATACCAATTATAAACCAAAACACTTTGTATTCACATTTGACATGTAAAAAATTAAAAAAACTTACCTCAATTGATAAATTTCGGTGATAATGATTGACTTTCACAATTCGATGTTGATTTTTAAACAAAAAGAGGGTGCAAATTGATAGAATATGCTTCTTTGTGACTATCAACACCATGAAAAGTGAATACTTGTCAGATAACACATAGAACTCAGACAACAACAGAAATAGTGGGCCTCTTTCACGAGATCCTTGGCAAAGATTACCGTTTATTTTAGTTTTACATAGCGCGAGTGCACTATAGTGTGTGCGCCCTATGCAAAACTAAAAAGTGTTATGAATACTCTTGAATAGGGCGTGCGCCCTATGTAAAACAAGAAAAAGGGAAAATATAAAGGGTATGGGTGGGAGAGAGAGAGAGAGAGAGAGAGAGAGATTTTAGGTTCTAGTATTTCCTTCAAGCTTCTAGCCTCTCTTAACCATCCAATGGTTACTCCTTCTATCTTCCCCGATGTGGATCTCCAAAATCCTCTCAATCAACTTCTCCTCCAAGGTATAGTTGACTTCTAGAATATTCACAACTCCTTTGACCAATTTAGGCTTTCAAATCACTAGGCTTCCCCACTAGAACTTCCTTCTAGAACCCCAAACCCTAGCTTAGGATCTTCCCACACTATCCCTCCAAATTGATCTCCAAACTTCTCTCCACCTTCTCTCACCTTGTAATTATTCAAGGGAACACATTAGAGCATCCACACATGTTGCTGAGTTCCTTCATCAAGATCATGGGTGCTCGTACCAATGCCTTCTTAACCCTATCACTAATAAATTTGGCTCCAATTGCGACGGCTATGTGTCACAATTGTGACTGTTATGTGTTGCAATTGTGACAGTCATAGATGTCACAATTTTTTAGTTGCCAAATATTACATCTTCTCCTTGTCGTCGCAATTGTGACTCCTTTCCATCGCAATGCGAACCCTTCATTGTGATAGCAACCCCATCACAAATCTTCATGTAACCATCGCAATTGTGATCCGGTTGCTATATCGGTGATGGCCCAACCGCATCACAATTTCTTGGTACCCGTCATAATTGCGACGGCCTTAACTTTGACCGCTGACAGTTTGTCGCATGGTCGCATGGGCTCAAAAGAGCCCATGTGCTCATGCGACCAATCGTAAGATGTTAACCACTAACCATCATAATTATGATGGCCACTATGATGCAGTTGCTGTATCGGTGACGCCCCAACCATGTCATAATTTCTTAGTATCTATCGTAATTGCGACGGCCTTAACTGTGACCACTAACAGTTTGTTGCATGGTTGCATGGGCTCGGAAGAGCCCATGTGATCATGTGACCAACCATAAGATGTTAACCACTAGTCATCGTAATTGCGATGGCCACTCCAAGAATTGCAACGAGGTTGTTGTATCGGTGATGCCACAATTGTCATCATTGATACAACAATCTCATCGCAATTACACATTTAAAACCTGTCCGCTAGAGGCATGGTCGCATGAGGTTAGGAAGCCACATGCGATCATGCGACAAGCATGAAACCACACCATCGAAACCATTGTGAACTACCTTAATTGTGACCACTGATAGTTTGTCACATGGTCACATGGGCTCGGAAGAGCCCATGCGATCATGTGACCAACTGTAAGATGTTAACCCCTGACCACTAGTGGCTTGTTGTTTGCTTGACTGCTGACTAGCCCCGTGGTGATGTTAGAAACTAGGACCCACCTGGTCATGATAGCGCGCTTAGGAAATATGCCACCTCACTCAAAAAATGTGGACCCACTGAGATTCTAATCTGACCATTGTCACATGATCTCATGGGCTTGAAAGATTTTATGAGATTATGTGACAACCGTCGGATCTCCAATACACTTGCACGACTATGAGGAACTGGGACCCGCTTGGTCAGAGTTGCGCACTTGAAGGTCAAAAACACAAAGGGTTTTCAAACTAGAGGTTGAAAACATAGAGAATTTTATGGACCGAAAGTCAAAAACATCCTGAGCCTTTAGAGAGAAGGTCAAAAACACACTGGGTTTTTGGGCCAAAAGGCAGAAAACACAGAGGGTTTTGACACTTCAGCATTTCTTGGAACAAACAGGATGCGGCCAAAAAAGCTATATATTTCTAAGTTGATGATAATGCCCTCATCAGAAAAACCACAAGAAGTGTCCAAAAAAGTGCAAAAACCTCAAGATGCATCTAAAGCATAAAGCCCAATGCAAGAAAATGAAGGAAAGAGCTATATATTTCTAAGTTGATGATAATGCCCTCATCAGAAAGATTAAGAAACAATAAGACTGTGGGATGGAAACAATAAAATTGTGTTTGAGAAATATTAAGATGCAATGCAAAAAATGAAGCAACGACACAGAAAGAAACATCAACTGAATTATTTTTCCAATCAATTAATAGTTTCCTATGTGTAAGGCACCAATTTGGGGAAAAAACAAAGAACTAAATAACTTGTCCATTCCAAACAAGAAGACTCTGTGACAATTTTAACTAAAGAAACATATTAATATCACGCATAACAACAAACAATAAGGCTTTGTATCTGATTGAAAGGTACGTCAGATAAATGTGAAGGCTACCCTTGTGAATGGAGATTTTGATAAGTCTATATGGAGTCTGGACCATCCTAAGGAATTCTCAGATTAAGGTAAATAAATTGCATATTAAAAAAGCAATAGATATCAGAAAAAAAAAGGGGGCAGGAAGGTGGATTAAGGATGATGAGAATAGCCATACCTCTCTTGTCATAGGTGCTTTTGACTCTTTTTCTTGAACTAGAGCATAGCACATTGGATCTCAACTCTTACCACTTTTTGGCATAAGCCTAGAGTCCCAAGAAACAAAGTAGATATCCCCATCAAGATCACTACCAGAAGCTTCATCAAGATGAGGCCTATGGCCCTTCTGTGGGAAGATTAAGCAATCAACCAAGTGATGCAATCCTGGAGCATCAACTACTTCTAAGATTCTTACATCACTAGGATGCAAGCAAGGATTCTTGGCCACAATCACTTTTCCTTTTATTACTCTTGAACTCATTTTCCTCTCTACAAAGGTTGGGCCATTATTTAGGATGCAGCCCTCCAAGGGAGGGCTTGAAATTTTTATGAAACATTGCCCATATTCAAGCTCCCCTATTTCATCTAGGCAGCCCATCAACCATCTTCCATCATGGACAAATATCTTGGATTTTCTAAGAAGCTCCTCTAATTGGATAGATCTTATGGAAGAAAGCATATCTTTTAAATGTGGTTCCGTTTGAGGTTTAAAACTAGCACTTAGCATCATAGTAGCAGTATATTGTAAATCTCCCATACATGATTTGGTTAATATATCAAATTCCATTTCAACATTTCCAATCATTTGACTAAGCTTATGCACCATTGAATCCTGTAATTCATTGAAAGTGCTATCAGGAACTCTCAGAGCTGATAAAAAAGTAATGATCTACCTGTTAAGAAAGCAGGGCTGGAAACATGTCCAAGTGATACTTTCTAGCATATCATGTTGAGATTCAAAAAATTTCATGCTAGGCCTCAAAGAAAGCTTATATGTGCTTCCAGGTTCCACTTCCCAAGTTGCAACAACACCTTTGAAGCCACCATATCGAATCTGATAGGCTGAGGGGGGATTGACAATCAACTTCAATTTCTGAGCAACCTCCATGGAAAGATCTAGAGTGATCTTTCCTACACCGTCAGAAAATTTATAATCATTCCTTTCAATGTCATGAAAGTCTTCTTCAAGCTAATCCCGTGGAACCTAAACTATGCAATATGTGGACGAGAAGCATTGACCCATTCTAGTAGCATGCTTGTAGACATTATTTTCTAGATAAACTTGTGCCAGTTACTTGAAGAAATAACATTCAATGTTCACATTATAAATAGCTTTCCTACCATTTCTTCATAAAATAAGAACATTGATAGTAGATGAGTCAAATCCAATTTTGGTGATTTGCCATGTTTCAAATTTGGGTATGATTCAGATTTGATTTGATATTTTGCTGTTACAAAAATGTTTTGAGGTTTCATGTCAATGCCAAAGGGGGAGACTATTGGCAATTTGTCATTGATGTCAAATAATCTTGTGGAGTCACTTTTCTTTCTGATTATGATAATGAGAATGTTTTGTGAAGATTTCTTTAGACACACACATATCATATTAACAGTGGCAAGTATTATACTGTTTGAGATGTATCCATTATAAAACTTGTACATGATAAGTGTGTTGATGTATTGGTGATACTCAAACTTAACAACTCAAGGCTTATTGATGATCAAGTTAAACAAAGGCCCATCAACATCTACATACTGAGATAAAACACCACACTTCCATCAATGATTGTCCTCGATCATTTGACCTATTGGTCTATAACTTCAATAACAAAATCTCAAAACCCACCTACTCAATTAGGTCTCACAAATTAGGTTCTTTTGCTTTGATTGTCATAGTGGTTGTCAAGTTGACAAACATAGTTTTCAATCTTGACAACATTTTGACAACTTTTTAAATGCAATTTTTGCAAGTTTTAGAGTGTATAGGTAGTTATTACAGCAAGAAGACAAGAAGACAGTATGGTGGAGGTAAGAATGGGCATCTTACCTTGAACAAGATCATAGTCACAAGCTGGAGGACAGAGACACTGTAGTTGCAAAGATGGAGTAGTCAATACTATGACAGCATTGAACAAGCTTTTGAAGGAGTCTTTGAATGATACCTACATTATAGAAAGAAAAGTATAAATTAGACAAAATAGAGAAATATTTAGTATCTTATTGAGCTTCACTTTGTTTCAAGAATAGTTTAATATTCTCTACTAAATAGGGCCAACCACGTGAAGGTGGAAGCTCATTTAGCCCCCCCCCCCCTCCCCCTAACATCACTCTACATTCCCCGTTAACATCTAACATTCATTCATTCTTTCAACCATTAATAAAATGTAACATTCAATCAATATCACATGATAACATTCATTAACACATTAGATTTGTTAACACACAACATTCATCAATATTCTACATTAACACATAATTCATGAACATTCATTAGCACATAATTAAATTCATTGAGACATAAAATTCAATCATTATCAATTAAGGTATGTAGATGACAATCATTTCTTTTTTTTCTTTCTAATTTGTTTTTCTAAGTAAGCTCTAAGAGGAGCATCAATGTTATCATCATTTCCCCCCTCATCAGTTGTTTTGTTCTCTGTTCTTGATGATCTCAAATTCCTATGCTGCTGCAAAGGTGTGTCCTTTGCAATAACAAATAAAAGAGTTAAAATAAAAATATTTTATTATAATTGTTACAAGTATTTAATTATTTTAAAGAACATAACTATGGCGCTCTTTACCTGATCTAGCCACATCATTTTGTCTGGACTCAACCTCAACATGCTCATTAACACTGACCCCTTGATCCTCTATAGCTACTATACAAAATGTTACGTTAATCCAAACACCAATTGCAATTACATATAAAAAATTTAATAGAAAATGTATACCTCCACCACTAGGATGCACATCATGCGAACCTTCATCATGCACAGATTGTGTAGAAGGATTGTCAGGCTGCATTCCAATATCCTACACATTGTTATCATTGCTTGCTTAAAACAGATATACTCACTTTATATTCGAACTTAATATCAAATAGACTAATTGGTAAAGTATTCAATTTGAAATAAATTTCATTTATCTTATTTACCTGTGGCTCAAATGCATCATTATTAGAACCTTGTGCACTGATTTCAGCTCGTAGACGTTCAGCCACGACTCTATAGCCTTGTTGGAAGCCAATTCTCCTGTCCTCTTCTGTGAGGCATCTTTTGAACTCTGAGCTGTGCATTTTTGCTTGTATCATGAATTTTACTTGCATTGTTTCTTCGAAAAAAAATTCCTTGCAATATATAAAAAATTTGATACAATTTTTCATTTACTAATACTTACAACTCGTGCTTGAAGTTTTGAAAAACCACCAGAGCCGAGCTTGTGTGTCCCGTGCTTTTCTAGTCTTGCCTTTGTTGCCTTTGATGTGTCAGGCAATCTATGAAAAGTTTGAAATATGTTAGATCGTATAAATATAGAGGTTAATTAGTACATAATTACATTCTCAATAGTATCACATACCTTGCTCTACTCTCTACTGGTGTAATTCCTTTTTTCATGTCAGCTTTATACTTTCCATCCAAAATTAGAGCCTATCACTCAGCCTCAGGAACATGGGGTAGATGCTCGTGCCTAGGGTTAACCTCTAAATTTTTCCTGTACTGGTCCCTAAAATACTTCAAACATAAACCAGCTCTTTCAAGGAGCTTGTTTCTCTCGAATGCACGAGGTCCAAAAAGCTAGGTCATACTCTCTACAAGATCATCCTTCAACTTTTTTTCTTGGTTATTCCACCTTTTAAGTAAAAAAAAACATGTTAGACTCATAAATGAAGTGAAGCTACCTTTAATATAGTTCAAGAAATGGATGAAAAGGAAAACTATTCTAGCAACGATATGAAATCAAAATAGTGGTTTGGGGTTTTAGTTAGGATATGATGTTCCACCATGTATGTAGGGTGGACCCGAATATCCACAAACACTCATCACCAAGTTTTTGCCAGAAAACATCATTCCGTACAAAACAATCATGGGATCATTAGTCGATAAAGAGTGATCAAAAACTAAATTACTATTATATCACTATAGAACAATAATAACTTTAAAGTACCTGGAACTTTGGCTACTTTTAAGGGAATGCCTTCATCGTCACTGATGATCAATATGCAATCCTTCACTGTTCCCGTACTAGGAACATAGGAACATCCAGGAAATGATGCTGCATTGAGATTTATTGCATCTCCTATTGCAAAAAATGAAAACCATTATCAAATGCCTCCAAGAAATAATAATTCAAGGGAAATAAATTGGTGCAGAGCACCCATGGCACAAACACAATCAAGAGATCTACATTGTAAACACATAACACTTAAACACATAACAAAAGAGAGAAAAAGAGGGATTTGTGTACCAGTAGATGGTGCAACAGTTGATGCCTGTAGGTTGCATGTTGCTGACATAGCAGTCGAAAAGACATTTGTGGTTGTCCTAGATGTAGGCAGCATTGTCATAGCATCATGGAAAGGAGCTGAAGAATAAAATTGTTAGAGCATTCATAAATATAGAACGTGTGGACTAGCATGGACAAGATTGTTAGAGCATTAAAAAAAAGGATTGTTCAAGCATGTATTGTCAATGATTATGATCATTCCTATATATATTCAGTGGAAAACACAAGTGGGGAATGGAACATGTGATCTACCTGAACCACCTGCAGTACCCTCATCATGGGAATGGGGTTCAAAATTACACAAATAACTCTGTAAAGACAACGCATCCATATTTTAATTAATTCCATAAAAGAGCATAACATAAAAACCATTATTGAACTCTTGTTATAGTTAAAAATTTCATTAATACTTACTTTTAATTTTTCAGAAGTGTACAACAAGTTAGTTCCCCTCTCTTTTATTTCCTGACTCTGAGGCTGTATGGATGCCAAATGTAAAAGTTCTTTTCCAATTTTCTTTAGCATCTTTTTAATTGAACCGATTGGGTCATCGGTCTCTGCTAAATCAATAAAAAAAGGGTCCTCCTCAAGGGGGGACTCTTGAGGGACTACAGGTTGCTTTCCCTCTCTCTGACCATCGGCCCTCTGTGACAACAATAGTATTAGTATTATCAAAATTACTCCAAAATAATGAAGAAAACAACATCAAAAAAATAACATTTTTCTTCTATCTAGTTTGGACAATTACAATGAGTTTTACCTACTCATGTGTAGATAAGTTGGGAATATCATCACCATCCCCTCCAGGCGATTGCTCCATATTGTGCCCCTGTGTCAAAGATCAAGTATAAAAATGTTAGCCAAAAATTTAATAACTAAATGGTATGTTGGAGTCATTGATTAGAAGTTGGTTTAATAGTATGTACCACCCCCATGATAGTAGCCTTGTTTGTATCTATGCGGTTCAAATTGTAATTAATAAGAAGCTCTTCCCCTACACATATTGATTTTATCACACAGATGAATACACAATTTCCCTCACGCACCTCAAATATGCAATTGGGTTGCTTTATAGTTGACCCAGGTCATGTACTATTTATAAAACCCGCAATATTCCCTGTTGCTTTTGGCCTTCCATCAATGTATATAGCCACACTTTTACTTTGATTATTGTCTTTTTGTTGTATATAATTTGCCGAGAGTGCATACCTACGCATACTTTTTTTATATTGAACAATACGCATCCAACTTTTGTAATCGTAACATGGTCCAACATACTCCATCAATTCAAAAACTTTGTTGTAAGACACCTTTATGCCATCCATAGAAAATAGGCCTAAACCATGTAATGATGATGGTGCTATGCGATATATCCTCTCATTAACACAAAAATTAGTGTTTATTGGAGGAAGTTCCTTGGGTACCCAATGTTTCTGTAGATGTTGGTACCTCAAGGGCACCTCGATGTCGCCTTTCATCTCATCATCATAAGAACATGACCCCCCTTGAACAAGGAAAAATTTCATGCGTTTATTGAATTTCCTTCTAGTCCTTTGACCTCTAGTTAATCTCCCTATTCTAGATAAACTGCATGTCTCACTTTCCTCTTCTATTCCTATATTTCCTTCACTCAAGGAAGACACTTCTAACAAATACCTATTCGATGGTACCTACAAATGGGAGAGATCTTAGAAGACATCAATCTTACTATTGATAAGTGTATTAAATAGACTATCTATAAGGTGTATTGACTTATACCTGTCGATCCATGAGACTGTGAGGGATGCTCCTGAAAGGGGTTCAGTTTCCTGCAAATGTAATTCAATTATCATGAGCATAATCACATCATAATCATAATCACATCCATCATAAGCATCACATAAAAATTAAAAACATTAAAAGGCACACATTATAACACTTAAATTAGGCTCACATTATAAGCATCACATAAATGCATAAATGAAGCTTTCACTTTAAGATAAGCTTAAAACTTCATCACTTGAGTAAGGAAAAATAATGTGAACTTCTCCTATCATCAAAACTATCATTTCCTTCTCTTAGCAGCTATAAACATTCATTTGATAGTTATTTTACATATTATACCTATTGAGAAAAGGAGGTTTCCTACTAGTGGTGACATGAAGCATAAGGTGTTGAAGTTGAGGAAATATTTAATGTAAGATATGTGCCTTAATAAAATTACTTATATTATACATTCCTTTCAAAATTGATTTGATTTTGGCTTTCGATATTGATATTGATTGTTTTAAACCCTTTTGTATAGTATATAGTTTTGACTTACTATACTATACTTTATCTTCAACCCATTAATTTGTAGTTATTCATAGACATTAATAAATACTTCAATTTAAACTGTAAGAATACAGATCCATTTGTGGTGAGAGGTATGTTTATACAGATCCATTTAGGGGTATTTCATGCCTCTTGAGTTTTATATGATGTTGAATCCATATTGTATTTGAAGGATAGACCATTGAAGGGTACCATTGAAGGTGTTCCTAGCCTAAGTACCCATCTCTTGTTCATCTCAAGGGTGCCATACCTAATGAGGCCATTAGGTTTGTGAAGCTTGTGTTGAGTTGGAGGTGTAGGATTGGGTTGGAGACAAACTCATGTTAGTAACCATTGAAGGTTGAATGTATGTTGCCTAGGGTGTCTTGTGGATGAACTAAAATAATTTTTTGTTTACTCATTTTCCAAGTGAGTAAATTGATAGACCAAAGCATAAGGTCTATCCCTGTGGGTAGGTGTTGAGATTGACCAAAGGATTGGTGATCATTGCCTTGAGTAGAGGGTCCATTTCCATTCCCTGCTGCATCACAGGAAAGCACTCCATTAGGATAGAAATTGAGAAAGAGTCCTTCCTTAATAGAACTTATTCACTTGAGCATGTGCCAATGAAATTGGGAATCTTCACATGGTGTGAACAACTTCACAATGGAGGAAGAAAAAATGCATAACAATGGGTGTCTAGGAGCAAATAGTGATGTTGAGGAGAAGAAGAACCAATCAAGAGGCTATGGTAAAGTGACATGGCAAGCCTATGCATACAACCCCAAGGCATTCACTATCCAATTAAGAGAAAAGATATTCTTATAATAGCAACAAGAGGATAGTAAGAAATAGCACATAAGGAAGAATGCAATCAATGCCAATCTGCACCAATGTGTGATAGTGAAACACAAGCCTTCTTGATGATCATGATACATAGAGACAATATGTTGAATGAGAAATAAAGACACTCCAAAAGAGGTTTTCTAAAACCAATCGATTTAGGTAATAATGTATCCTCACTGCTGCAAACAAAGGACATAAGTTATTGAATGAAAAAGGATTGTATGGTGAAGCCAAAGTTTATTAATGATACTTTTTAGTAGAAGTAAGTTTCTAAATTTTTATTCATACACATTATCTTTAGGGATCTCATTATCTTATAAATATGACCATAAAACATTCATGTTAAGGTCAATACCTAACTTATGAGCACATGTTATGGTCAATACCTAACAAAGCCTTAGAGTAGTCTAATTGCTGCTATATTTTTTGGATTTTCTCTTGTTGTTACACCCCTATAATGGTTGCCATAGTCATCAATTCTCCAATAGAGACTCAAGGAGAATTCCTATACATAGTTCAAGTGCACACTTCCAATTATGAGAGGAATAAAGAGTTTATGCAATTACATAAAGGGTGTAAAAAGTGTTAAAAATTTGTTCTCAAGGGTTGGACGTGATGGAAAAGTCATGAAAACAAATATTACGTGGGATAACTCTTCTTAGATCATGTCAAATCCAAGCAAAGAAAGATTCATGAACATAAAATGGATAGGTTTTCCTTATTTCATTCATCTTCCTTTTACCTTTAATATGGGAAAGACTTCATTGTTTATGCATCTAGGGTTTTCTCTCCCTTGTTCCTGGAGTGAGCTTTAGCCAATATAAGTAAAGAATACGTTGTCTCACAGATTTTGCCTCTTAAAAATTACTTTATTAATTGACTCTATTCCCCTATTGGTGCACGGGCACCAAGATCATTCTATGAAGACCAAGGTTTGGAGATATGATCTATTAGTACATGCTTTGTAAATGGAGGGCTAATAGGAGGGCAAATTACAAAGCAACAATAATTGTTTGGGTATTTGGTCCAAAGGAGTAGCATGAACCCTTAAAGTATGTTGTGTAACTTCAAAAAGGGTATCTAGATATGTTTTTATATTTCTGATTGTTTTGGGAAAATTTTGAGAAATCCTTGAAAAACTGAACTGGCAGGGCTACTAGGGAAGTAGGCCTAGTGAAGGGCTAAAACTGGGTTTTTGTATTAGATGATGAGTTGAGGGCTTAGTAACCTTGGGGACATGCTATTTGAAGTTGTTTTATGTGTGTGGAGGTGGAGGAAACACCTAGTTAAGGTGAAGTCAAGTTTGGAGCCTATTGAGGCATTGTGAGCATTTGATAGTTTGTTTATCAGAATGATTGCAAGTCCACCTAGGGTCTCTGCATAACCTATAGACGCAGAATTATTAACCAAAAAATTAGGTAAGCACTTATATTATGTTTTCCCTATGAATTTTATTCTAGGTACAACTCCCTTTTATAGATATTTAATGAATTTCCTTTTCTAAACTAAACACTTACAAATGCTTTTGACTTGAAAGAAAATAAGGCTCAATACATTCATGCATCAATATGTGTTTTAAATAGTTTTATTTAATTAATTTAGATTAATAATTAATTTAGATTAGCAGTATTCTATTTGTAGTTGAAACTTGTAGCTTTTAAATAGATAATAAATAAACTATGTAACCATATAAGACAAATATATTTCTATTAAGAAATGAATATTAAATAGATTAAGGATTGATGGCATACCTCTAAATTTCATCATCATCATCCTCATCATCATCATCATCATCATCATCATCATCATCGTTGTTGTTGTCATCATCGTCGTCATCATCAACATCATCATCATCAGCATCAACATCATCTTCATCATCATCATCAGTAGAAACATCATCATCATCATCTTCTTCTTCTTCATGAAAATTTGTGTCAGGAACATGATCCAATAACTGTCGATCGTGATCATCATCTACATCATCTTCTACTTCTTTGGTATCTTCTTCTTACATCGCATTATACTTTATCAACCTTCCTCTCGGTTCATGTCTAACAACAAATGACCAACCCAGTTTATGTGGAACCTCTGAGTAAAATACCTACTCACATTGGCTTGGAAGAACATAGGGCTCATCCCCAACTGGCTCAAATGACCTTGTATTAACCATTGTAAATCCATTATCATGTTCAATAATAGTTCTATCAGGATCATTTGGATTAAGTCGTAGCTATACCATTTGACAACGAAGAGTACTAATTTGAAGGAACTAAAGTCACACTCAAGTATATCATCCAAAATGCCATAGTATCAATTTTTTAGACTCTCGAGGATGTAAGTCATTTCTAGATGAAATATTAGTCACTTGAGAGATTGCAGTTATTCCAGAATCACAAGTTTTCTTCATGTCATCCAACACTTTGACATGAAATTTTTGACCATTACAAAACATACCCTTGTGGTGTTTAACCTGCAATAATATGTGAAACATGTCAAAATTATTGTATCGTGAGTTGATAAACATACGGGTGATTAATAAATTTGTATGTACCTAGAAATCTCTTAAACCATATGCTAAATCTATTTCCCTTTGCGTAAAATTTAAATCTCCATTACGATGAGCTTCTTTAACCAATGAAGATACACCTTCCCATGTTAATGTGCGACCAAAATGTTGACATCGTTCAATCCATACTGTCATCCAATCAAGATTGTTTGCAATATATAAATGTAGTGCATCCCACTCTCGAGCAACAGTACAAAAAAAAAATAGACAACTTACAACCAATTTATTTTGAAGATTAAGAAATAATTTATTACAATAACATCTTATAATTTATTACCTCTCACTTTCCTCAATCTACCTTTCCCCATCAAGTACTCCCCTTCAAATTTTTTAAAAGGGTCGAGATCCCAAATGTGATCTACATGGATATTTGATGCAAACTTAGGAAGATATTCAGTAATGTACACCATAGTCTGGTATACCATATATCCCTCTACCATAGAACCCTCAAGATGTGCTCTTTGTCGAACCAAAGCCTTCAAAAATTTCAAGTGCCTCTCAACCATCCACATTGACCTAGTGTGTACAGGTTCACACAATTCAATCTCCTCAACTTGGTGTATGAGGTAGTGTTCTTGTGCATTGAAAAAAGTTGGAGGTAGACACTTTTGCATTTCACACAGTAAATGAGGAATTCTTCTCTTCCAATAGTTTATATCTTCTTTATGGATTTCTTTAGATGACAACCACCTACATTAACAGATTCAAGTCACAAAAAATATATAAATACAAGACTTTACAAAATAATATACAATAGATTACATAGCAAGAAAAACAAATTGCGAATATAATAAATATATACAAAAAATTGAATAGATATTAATGCTTACCTCATGTATTTTCTAAGATCATATATCACTTGTTTGATGTTATTTTTGAAGTGCTTTGGGAGAGATAGAGGTAGCACGTACTGCAATAATTATAAACCAATCATTTAATTGTTTTCTAACATAACATAATGAACAGTACACGTAGTTTATGAATATATTGTAAATACAGAAGAACATAACTTACCTTGATGAAAGTATGCCAATCATGCGTTTTGAGCCCTGGCCCAAATTCACTTTTCTTTGATATGAGATTGCTTATGTTCGCAGCATATCCTATGGGAAATCAAATTTTTCGTATGACTTCTTTTATGGCATCACTTTGCTGCTCCGTTAATAACCAAGGAAGGGCACTTATATTAATCTGATCTCTATTTCTATTTGAGTGAATGAAATTCTTCAGTGCATGATTAGATTCATGAATGTCATTACAAATTTTGATAATTTTTTCTTTGTCACGCCTTCCATCCAATATTTTCCACAATGTCTCTGTTATATTCTTTCCAATATGCATAGTATCAAACAAATGCACAATTCGTAGGTGCTCGTAGTAGGGAAACCTACTAAATTGTCTGGGATAGCTTTTTAGTCCCTTTGGAAGGTTGTCAGTAGTGCCTTGATGACCTTCACGATCATCAATTACATAATTAGTAAATAAAAATCACAATAGAAATATATAAATTGCAAACATAAACCATTAGGTGGAACAACATTACCTCGACGATTAATTCTATTATATTCCAACTTCTATAGGTGAGGTGTCATTCTTCATGGCTTTGATGTAGTCTCTTCTTTCCCATTGAAAAGATGTTTTTTCATACTTTGATACTTATAATTCCTGTGTAGGAAGTGTCTACACTCATCAAACACCTGCTTTCCTAAACTTTTTGAATGACGAGATTTCATCTTTGGACCACAAATTGGACATGCAAATTTTCCCTTTGTTTGAAGACCTATAAGATAATGATATAATTGGATTATTAAATATGTTGATTTTTATAATTAGAATTATTATGCACAACTTGAATTCACTATAACATACCAAAAAAATGTGTTAACCCTGGGGCGTCATGTATTGTCCATGCAAGTATTGCATGGAATTGAAATTGTCTTTGTCCTATTGGTCTAGACACATCATACATAGTGACACCATTCCATAACTCCACCAACTCGTCGATAAGAGGCTCAATATATACATTCATATCTTTAACTTGATATTTACCTACTTGAATGAACAGTAACATTACATAATTATTGTGACCATTTTACTGCAAGATTTGTAAGTACATGTAAATTAATAACTATCAAATGATAAAATACCTGAAACAATCATTGCCAACATAATGTGCTCCCTCTTTATTGACGTCCATGGAGGAATGTTATTGTTGATAACAAAAATAGGCCACACCAAGTAAACAGATCTCATCTCTCCAAATGGATTGACACCATCCGCTGCCAATGAAAGCCTGAGATTACGAGGTTCTTCTTTGAAGTGTTGCCACTTTTCCTCTATGTGCATAAATGTCAAACCATTCACAGGGATTCAAATAATGTCATCTCGACTTCTATTGCATGCATGGTAATCCATAAATTGTGCCAAGCTACTACACCTGAATAATTGTCGCATCCATGGAATAATGGGGATGTAACGAAGAACCTTGTGAGGCACCTTTTTTGTTATTCGATCTGTTCGATATCTACTCGTATGACATACAGGGCATTGTGTTGCAAATTCACGTTCTTTATAATATATAATATGATCATTGGGACAAGCATGTATTGTTTGATACTCCATTCCAATATCTTTCATAACAGCAGATAATTCTCGATATGAGCAAGGTAGAATATTTGATGGTGGTAACAGAAACTCACCTATCAATCTACAGCAAAAAATATAAGTTGTTAATATAAACAATATTAGTGGTACATTATTCACCCTTTGTTAACTATGAAGACATATATGACATACCTTAACATACGTGACATTGTTATGTTGGATAAACCATTCATAACCTTCAAGTTCAACAACAACAATACAACAAAGAGAAGAGTTGTTTGGGAGTCTTTGTAAAGGGGCTCGTATGCCTTCTCAAGTAGAGGTACATCGAGGCTATCATCATCATCATGATCAGATACGCTTGGACTAAATGTGTCATGGATCAATGTATTTATACCATCATCTTCAATTGTGTTTTCTAGCGCATGATAGTCATCTTCCATGGGATCATTATCTTCACCTTGGATATTCGCACCTCCATGTTCCTCCACTTTGAAAACCATATTCTTCAGATTTTTGTGGTTCATATCATGTACTTCCCTGGGGAGATCAACCTATATAAAATTGATTAACATAAATAAACCATGATCATCAACTCATCATCAAGTGATTTCATATGTATATAAATTGTTAAAATGATATAATGAACAACTTACCAGTGGATGATAGTCATGCCCTCCTTCAATGTGACCATTCTCCCTACAATGTCTCTTAACTATTTTGATTAGCAATCTTCTACGGTTTAAGCCCTTACAAATTTTGCAGGGACAATAACATTTTCCATCACCTTTTCTTTTCAAGTTAGACCACAATCTAGAGATTGTCTCCCTATTTTGTTCTTCACTTATATTATCTGACATGATCATTCTTCGCAGGAAGCAAAAATTGGGCTATGAAAACTTCGGTCTACAACTTTCACAAACTAAGCAAAACTATTGAAAGTTCACAAATCTTCTTAGACCTAGTTAAATACTTTAATATTTTAAAAATACTTTCTTTGACTTTATTCCTAAGACATTTAACCCAATCACCTTTTATAACATTCAGTCAATTGCTCTAGGAAAATTTTTGGATAAGATTATTTGTAAAACTTTGACCAACCACCTGAAGGTATTATTTCAAGAGACCTTACAACATTAAGCCACTAAAAGCAATTTCAAAAAATATAAGCTAAAAGTCTAGTTAAAATATAGATTAGATTAAAAAATATATAATTTTCATACCTGAGCATGCAGCTATAACTCGTGCAATGGTCTTCTTGCTTAGCTCTAGAAGCTCTCCAGCAATCAAAACATATAAGCTACAAGGCCTAACAACAATTTCAAAACATATAAGCTACAAGGCAAGACATATTACATGACATGGCAAAAGGAACAAAATTTACAAGCTTTAGCAAGACATATTAAATGACATCATAGTGCTAGAGAGATCACAATTATATGAGTCAAACATAGTCATGAAAAAGCACATAAATTAGTTATTATATGTAGTTAAAAGATATATAGTTAGATAGGGACATCCATAGGGCATATTGAAGAAATGAAATGGTCATATAGATTTCATATAGGATTTTGAAGATGATAGTGTTCTAAGGCAAAGAATCCATTCATATAACCATAATGACATTAAATGTTTAAGCATGGACAATCATCAAATACCAAAATAGAGCAGCAATAAATCATTAGCAATAGTATTTTCTTGAAAGTTTCTAAAGCCTTTTCAAAAATCCATTTTGTACATATCATGCAATCATGGCATTCCATGATACCACATTTCTTAGATGAATTTGTTCAAAGAGTTCATGTGCCTCGTCTATATTTCCACATTTTGCATACATGTCGCAATTGGTTTTGGTTCTATGATGACTACTAAGGGGGATGTTGGTCTTAACACAAGAACTAGAGGTACCATAAAGAAAAATGATAAGTGTGGTGATAAACAATGTTAAGACCATTAGGAACTTTATCAAAACTTCTTCCAAGTTGAATTGGAAGCTAGTAGTACCCTCAATAGAGTTAATATGTGCTTAGTTTAAAGCTTTTATTTCTATCTATGCTCTATGTTTTTTGTCTTTTTTGTGTGTCCTTGCTGATGTTTTATCTACCGAAAAGAGTTTTTTAAGTATTATCAAAATATGTTATTTACTACTTTAATAAAAAACTATAATGTTACTATGAAAAATATTGTTTACTATTAAAATTTTAATTGTCAAGACTTGTTGTAACCATTTTCTCGTATTTGCAAGTAATTAACCATAGTGATAAATTATGATACATTTTTTTTAATATATCCATCAAAATCTCTTGAATTACTATTTCCATGACATTGTTATAATGTACTAAAAACACCTAGAGGTTCTATTGGATAGCCAATAGACACATATATAAATAGTCTTATTGACTAAGCACTATAGAATATATCTTTGATGAATAAAACTATTGACAAACATGACTATTTATACATGTTTATAGACCATCCAATAACATGTGTACATATTTTTACTAATTTCATATTTTTACTAATTTTAATGGGGAATAATTTTAAAATAAAAAGTGCATTTCTGAGATAAATAAGAAGTGCAGATCTGATTGTGAAAGGTTGTGTCCCTTTCAAAGGGCATAAATAATGAAGAGTTGCATTCTTTCAAGGGTGGTAATAGTGAAATGGTGTGTCTCTTGCCAAAGGGCATACATGATGAAGAGGTGTGACCTCTTTCTCACATTGAGAGATATAAAGGGAAGGAATCAAAAGCATCTAGTAACATCACCATGAGTGAGATCAGATCAGAATTGTTATTTACGAAGTCTGATAATATTCTTAAGCAGAATTTAATAGTAATATTAATATAGACTGCAATATGTATGAAAGTCACACTTAATTTCATATATATTCATAATACATGAGAAGTTAGTATACTTATAGTCTAAATCATGTTATCATTGTCAGTCACCATCTATGAAAAGTCACAGCGGCTTTTTTAAAGATTGCCATAAATAGATTAACTTAATACACAATCTAATAAAAAATCTAGAAACATATTAACTATGAGTTGTAGAAATATGATATCATCTACTTCTTTAGGTATCATCCGCGAGACCAATGATCATGGGCTACCAGAATTCTAGGTTGATATCCCTAGCTCACAGGCCTTGAAGGCAAAGATACATAATCAGCAAGCATAAGGCCACATGAAAGTGTTATAGGATAGATGCTATCTCAGTATGCCCGAATATAGAGAAAATGGGAAGAAATCCATTAAGCAGTGAAATCAGAGATGATGCCCTAGCTCAAAATATCAACACATATTCATCAAAACATCTATTCAACAAAGATGCTCTCGAGCTCTCATAAATTCAACAGTGGAGAAATGAATGAATGAAGTGTAGACAGAGGAATATATAACAGTGAAATAATATCAAGTTTAAACCATCAAACATAGTGGACCCCTCATAAAATATGAAACAATGAAAGGATCACAAGCTCCAAGACATGAATGTAAAAGTTACCACAGTATACCAAGTTTCCAGTGCTCGGGCCCTCAATTTCAATAGAAGCATCTCAAGATAAAATGAGAACATATATTGAGCCCGCGATTAAGCCTCAAGAATGAGCATAGGGAGGGAAACAAACAATAAGGGTGCTAAGGCACGATCAATATGCACACAACATGACTAATAATAGGGACACTGCAATGTATAGCTTGTGGGCTAGTGTTATGTATATAGTGCATGGAATTCCAAATGAAACCAGCTAGCTGCATATAGTTTTTAAACAAAAGGTTTATTATAAAAATAACTTAAAATTGCCTTTTTTGTACCAAGTAAAATAAAATGTCAACCAACCAAAAACCATTCAACCTAAAAAAAGTATCATTTGACCAAGTGTGGAAAAATTCAAACACAGTAAAGACATTAAAATTATGCAAGGCAGAGTAAGACCAGAGACTTTGGAATCTTGTAAAGAACATTCCAAATGCATAAGCAGAGATCATTTTTTATGTTTCTTTCACCCAATTTGTACAATACAGATCATATGGTCAAGTATAGATCCAATGACCATAATTATGACACCAAAAACCATGATTCCCTAAAATCACAATGATGAAATTTAACAATTTCACAATCAATAAATTTAGGTTTTTGAATCTTTTGAAATAAATGTTAGTGTTATAATCAAAGCCAAAGTACCCCAAAATTTTAGTTTCCCCTTGGATCTAATAATAAAAATCTACTTGCAAACCTTGCAAATCAAACAAAACATAACAAATTTGATGAAACAAAAAGTAAACATAACTTTCTTTAACACCTTGGATTCAATCGTGAGGTCATTCAAACTTCAAAATACACCCAACAAAACTTTCAAGTTGTTTGATAACTCTTAGATATGGGAAGATGTCTAGTACTAGAGCAATACCATGTTGGAGTAGACAAGTGACTCCACAACACCCCTAGGATCAAGGTAAGACCAAAATATTTTCACAAGAAGAATGGAATGAATAGATTACTTCAATAATCTAAGATTGATTGAAATAACAATGAGCATTAAGATGACATACTTATAAAGGTAAAGTATGATGTAGGATTAAACAAGATGTTGACATGTGTATTATGTTATGAAAATTAAAAGTGCATAAAATTACAAAGAAGAAAAAATACACATAACACATTATTTTACATGAAAAACTTGGTAAAATTATACCATGAAAAAACCATAGGCAAATATATCTCAATATTATTTCTCAAGAATTTTCACAGTTACAACAATCTTCAAAATGATACTCAAGACATTACTTTGAGTTGTATATAATAGTTGAGTTGCAAAGTCCTAATTAAAGTCAAGTTACTAAATTTAGTAAATATGACTCATACAAATACATGTTGAAATTACTATTTTTGTTAAGTCACCAAACTAACTCACTATTTCTAGTAACTTGCCTCATAAAAACTATCTAATTATAGTAAGTCTCAAAACTTTTTAACTAGTGGTTCTCTATGATGAATCAACCCCAATTGATGACTCAACCACAACTAGTGGTTCTTCATGATGACTCAACCACTACTATTGGTTCTCCACGATGACTTCACATTCCAACATATTAATCATGTGACTATACTTTATACAAACATTGAATTCATTATGCAAATATTAAATGCCTAGATAACTACAAGTAAATGAGGTGAACATGGCCCCATTAAAATAACTTCTAAAATGTCACCTAGGACCTAGGTAAACTTAACATGTGAATAGAATCTCACTAATATATAGTTAGGTAATAACCTTATTCAGACTAACAACCATTTTGTTAAAGTCATCCAAGAATCAAACTTGGCTCCCTATATATTCGATGTCTCATGGAATTTGAACCTCAATGGATAGCATGGCATAACACCATCTCCGAGAAAAATCCATTGGGGGTGGGTGCCTTCCTATTGGTTTGTTAGGAAATGATAATAAAATATGTGGTTCAATATCTTCCCATGATTAGCCTACCCTTAAACAAGCTATAGTATTCCTACAAAAACCCATGCTAGTTTTCTAAATAGAAGGGGATAAACAAACAACATGGCTTCACAATAAAAAAAATTAATCTAATTTTTAAAAAAATATATATTAGCCAATTTAATTATAATAAAAACTAGCTCAACTCCATTTCAGATCACATGAAATGGTTATAACCAATCTCAATAAATTATGCATCCAAATCATTAAATATGTATTCAAAACTAATCTTTAATATATAATTGACAAATTATTCCATGGACAAAAATATTATCAAGAGATAAATGATTAGAACATACAAATTAGCCAAGATGATGCTATGCTATTGATATTTGTCATTGATGTCATTGTTTGGTCTGACACTCTTATCTCCAACCTATCCTCTAGTTTGACAGTGTTGTTACAGGTACAAGTTTTGGTCTATATAATAATGTAATAAAGTTTTTGGTCTAGTCCTATTTGGTATAGCGTGAGATATCATTTTTAAGATTGTTGACATCTCTAACTTTTGGGGTAATGTGCTCACACGATTCCATCTCCGTTTCAAGTTGACTTGTGGAATGTAGGTCTGGTGTATATATAGAAAGTGGCATCAACACATAATAGACGACAATGATATTGATGTGATTTATGATATATGATATATGATAGTGATATATTGACGTGTATAGTGAACTGATATATCTACAATTTAGTAATTGTATAGAATAAATTTTTACTTTAGCATGAACTATATTTCATGCATATGCAGATGCAATTGTAACTCGTTCAAATTTCTATTTTACACTCCAATAGTAATCTACCTCTCAGATATAATAGCTGGCTTTTGCATTTTGGGCAGTGAGCCCCTTTGACAATGAGCCACCTAACAATGAGTCATCCCAACAGTGAGCCACCTATGCATTCTTGTTTCCTAGATTTTTGAAATGTCAAAATTTAAAAATTCTAAGGCATTTCCATTTTATTCGCAAAAATATATTGGAAACATTAAATTTTTGCAAAAAAAATTCTCAAACCTTAACTTTTTGCGAGTCTCAACTCCCAATCATGAACTTTTGGTGAGAATAATTCCCAAATCCCAACTTTTTGCAAGAATCTTTCCAAAATCTTAACTTTTCCCATTTCTTAACCCCAAACTTTTCGCATCCACTTAACCATTTTGGTTTTGAAAGTTCAATTTCAAGAAATCAACAAGGACATAAATTTGAATGCTGAGTTTTAACATGGCAATGATGTATCCCTAGCTCATGGGCTATGCAGTCAAAACACACAACTCACTGACCTTGGTGCTTGGCCATGAGTTGGCTTAGTTCATCACTTCATGCAACCATGAGCTAGGGCACGACATAATAAATGGACTCAATAACACCTCTGCACATATGGAACAGTTTCAAATATAGCATGAATGCTGTGAGCCACAGTCTATAGCAGTAGATTCAAACTGGCTCCCAACTAAGCACAGACCACATGCATTACAGAGGTAATCAAAGCAGAGAATGAAGCATAAGTAAATAAAGATAAAGATGTCATTCTCAGGTTGCACAATACAGAAGTGACACTCAAAGTACCTGAGTGCATGATAAAGGGAAGAGAGGGCGACACAAAATGAGGAGGAAGTGAAGTTTAAAATCATACCTTTCTCAGCCTTTTGGATTCTGAATGTACAATCCAGTAGATCCATTTCACCGCAAAGATGCCAGGCCGTAGAGATCTCCTCATCCAACGACTGCAAAAATCCCTCTCAGTGCTATTATAGAAATGACCAACATTTTCTTTTCTTTTTTTTTCTTATATCCCATTAACGTTGCAATTGCGACGTTGTCGGGGTATAATTGAAAAAAAAAATCCAAAAACACATAACATTTGCCCGTTGTTGCAAATTGTCATTGCAATTTCACCCCAAATGTATTAGTGAGAGCAATGCTATAAAAGAAATTATAAAAAAAATACGATTTCCCACAGGATTTGCTGTGAACATAAATGATCTCATATAAAAGAAAAGTGAATTTTGGCC
Source organism: Chamaecyparis obtusa (assembly GCA_027943335.1). Classification (NCBI taxonomy): domain Eukaryota; kingdom Viridiplantae; phylum Streptophyta; class Pinopsida; order Cupressales; family Cupressaceae; genus Chamaecyparis; species Chamaecyparis obtusa. The sequence goes on along the minus strand of BSBK01011672.1, from coordinate 80,654 downwards.
AAGGATGAAAAAACACGATTGGCATATATTTATTAAGGTAATTCATATTATTTTGTATTCACTATATATTTGTATACTACATGTGGTTTTCATTGCATTCTTTTATAAAATATTGACAAGATCATTTTACAAATATTGCAGTACGTTCTACCTCTATCTCTCCCACACCACTTCACCAATGGTGTCAAACAAGTTATATATGATCTTAGAAAATATATGAGGTGGTTGTCATCTAAAGAAATCAATAAAGAAGATATAAAATATTGGAAGATAAAAATTCCTCTTCTTATGTGTGAAATGCAAAAGTGTCTACCTTCAACTTTTTTCAATGCACAAGAACACTACCTCATACATCAAAGTTGAGGAGATTGAATTGTGTGGACCTGTACCAACTAGGTCAATGTGGATGGTTGAGAGGCACTTGAAATTTTTGAAAGGCTTGGTTCGATGGAGAGCACATCCTGAGGGTTCAATGGTGGAGGTATATATGGTATACCAGACCATGGTGTACATTAGTGAATATCTTCCTAAGTTTGTAGCAAAGATCCATGTAGATTGTATTTGGGATCTCAACTCCATTAACAAATTTGAAGGGGAGTACTTGATGGGCAAAGGTAGATTGAGGAAAGTGAGGTAAATCTAAGATGTTATTGTAGTTAATTAATTCTTATAAATCTTCAATATAAGTTATTTATAATGGTGTATTTTTTTTGATACAGCTGGTCGAGAGTGGGATGCAATACATTTGTATATTGCGAACAATCTTGATTAGATGACGGTATGGATTGAACGATGTCAATAAAATGGTTGCTCATTAACATGGGAAGGTGTTGCTTCATTGGTTAGAGAAGCTCATTGTAATGGAGATTCCAATGTTACGCCAATGGTAATTGATCTAGCACATGGTTTAAGAGGTGGAGAGGTACATACAAATTTATTAATGATCATGACTCATATGTTTCGTATCAACTCACGATGAAAATAATTTACATGCTTGAAAAATTGCAGGTCAAGCACCACAAAGCTATGTACTATCATGGCCACAAATTTCGCATAAAAAAGTTAGATGACACAAAGAAAACTTGTGATTCTGGGATAAGTGCAGTTTTCGAGGTCACCAATATATCATCTAGAAATGACATACATCCTCAACAATCTCAAAATCAATACTTGGCATCTTGGATGATATAATTGAGTGTGACTTTAACTCATTCAAAGTAGTTCTATTCATCGTCAAATGGTACAGGCTATGACTGAATCAAAATGATCCAGATAGAATTGTTATTCAACATGATAATGGATTTACAATGATTAATACAAAGTCATTTGAGCCAATTGGAGATGAGCCCTATGTTCTTCCAAGCCAGTGTGAGCAAGTGTTTTACTCAGAGGTTCCACATAAACAAGGTTGGTCATTTGTTGTTAGACATGATCCAAGAGGAAGGCCGATAAATTATAATGTTATGAAAGAAGAAGATACTGAAGATGATGAAGAAGCGGATGATGAAGATCAAGATGATGATGATGATGATGATGGTGGTGGTGGTGGTGGTGGTGGTGGTGGTGGTGGTGGTGGTGGTGGTGGTGGTGGTGGTGATGATGATGATGATGATGATGATGATGATGATGATGATGATGCTGATGACGATAGTGATGGTGATCATGGTGATGATGATGGTGATGTTGTTGATGGTGATGATGATGGTGATGATGGTAATGATGATGATGATGATGATGATGATGATGATGATGAAGAAGAAGAAGAAGATGATTAATGACATAATTGAAATGATTACATATTTATTGTGTTCAAATTGTAATGATTACATATTTATTGTGTTCAATTCTAATGATTACATATTTATGTATTGCTTTCAATTGTAATGATTACATATTTATTGTGTTCAATTCTAATGATTACAACATATGTGATTTATAATTACCAATGTTTTGCTTACGATGCTCAATTAATTGTTGCTGATATATGTATATTTTTGTTTGATTATCACCCTTTTTGCAAACATGCAATTGACTACAGACATCATCACCCCTTCTGTTGACAATCTTACATTCCATATATAAGGTAAATTTGTTCATGTTTACGATGTTACATATTGTTCATGTTATCTTCTAAGTTATTTGTAGCATACATATCATGTAATTTTTAGCTAGCTTAAGATAAATGAGTAACATATGCACGAAATTTGACCCCTTTGGCATGGATCGTGCACAGTGACATGGATCAACAGGTATAAGTCAATAAATAGACATAATTTTCTTATATTCTTCTTGTTTATCACTGAGAACGTATGTTATAAATAGACATATTATATAATCATATAATGTATATATAGACAAAGAAGAACCATACGTATGGGTCACGACGTGATTATTCTATATATATATATTGACATGAAAATATCTCATTTGATGGATTGCAGCACCCACCAAATAGGTACTTGTCAGATCTATCTACATCGAATGAGGGAAATGAGGGAATGCTAGATCAAAGTTCTACATGTAGTATGGCTAAAATAGGGAGATCAACTAGAGGTCAAAATATTAGAAAATTTTTTGAGAAACACATGCAATATTTCCTTGCTAATGGGGGGTCATGTTCTTATGATGATGAGACCAAAGGCGACATCAAGGTGCCCTTTCGATACACACACATTGAGAAAGAATGGGTACCCAATGAGCTACCTTCAATTAACACTAATTTTTGTGTTAATGAGAGGATATATCCCATTGCTCCATCCTCATTACATGGTTTGGGCCTATTTTCCATGGATGGGATAAAGGTATGTTACAACAAAGTTGTTGAATTGTTCAAGTATGTCGGTCCGTGTTACAATTACAATGATTGGATGCGGATTGTTCAATATAAAAAAAGTATGCGTAGGTATGCACTATTAGATAATTATATACAAAAGAAAGAAAATGATCAAAGTAAAATATTTGCAATGTACATTGATGGGAGACCAAAAGCAATAGGTAATATTGTGGGTTTTATAAATAGTACGTGACCTTCCTCAACTAATAAGCAACCCAATTGCATATTTGAGGTGCATGAGGGGAATCAAGTTTTTGTATGTGCAATAAAATCAATAAGTGCAGGGGAAGAACTGCTAATAGATTATCATTTAAATCGCATAGATACAAACAAAGTTACTATCATGAGCGTGGTAAGTGGGTATGTGCAAGATCATGAGGGGCCAAAAAGTGGCGATGTCAGTTCAAAACTTTGACAATGTAACTGATGACTTTTTTTCACCCGAATTTGATAAAATGAAAAGGGTATCTTAAGGAGATTATCGACTTTCTATCAATATAATTGCTGTCAAATTTTGAATTCGATAAGTAATTATTAGTTATTTTCTAATTGAGCTACCTCTAAAGTGTTGATTTATATACTGAATTAAAAATGACTAACTTTTAGACGGTATAACATTTTTGAAATCTGAAAAATGCATCACATTCTAAGCTTCACCTACTATAAGGAAAAAAATAAAAATTAATTTTATAAAGTTTTGAATGAGTTAAGGTGGTCAGACATGAGAGTTTTTTTATTCTGAAAACATTGTAGCAAAAAATTTATAATTAATTATTTTTTTAGAATAAAATTACAAAAAATTATTCATCACATCCAGGCATGAGTCTACTACTTATATAGAAAATCTTATAATAAAATATTATCATTTGATTATGATTAAGGTGGTTAGACATACACCTACTTCTTATTTTTTTCCTAAAATTTTTGTACTGCTGCATTGAAATCTATACTTCTCACCAATCATACTAACTTTTTCTCAAAAAAGGCCTAGTATTTTAGAAACTACATTCAATTTTCTATAGATTCTATTCTTACAACTTTTTGATATTAGGTTCATAGCTAGTTGAAATTTTCATGTCAAGTTGACTAACCCTGATTTGCTGATTTTTCATTGCCACTTAAGGGCATAGTTTGGCCCCTCATGATCTTGCACATACCCAAGTACTATATACCATTTTATTAACAAGTTTTTTTTTGCAAAGTCTATTTCTTTCAGTTCGCTAAAGTTTTTATATTTAATCTTTGTCACAGGACGATATGGATCCCGCACATGATAAAGGCCATGAGGATGCTCCTCCCACCCATTCTTCAACAAGGGTAAACCTTATTGAAATTGTACAAATTAGATAGTTGAAAAATGTTATATTATTACGTTATTTTATTTATGGTTTTGGAGTTTTTATGATAGTTTTACTGATATTCCTGTCACAATTTGATGTTTAGGATAAGGGAAAAGCACCCTCAATAATAGAGGCAATAGCTACCCCCTCTAATGATGATCATTTCGCAGATTCACCTAATGTAACAATTATGTTGAAGAAAAAAATGAAACAAATCAATTTATAAATAATTGGAATTTTGTATGAAACAAATCCAACTGAGGAGATGATGATAAGGCTATCTGAATTGAAAGTGCTCACACATCGGTATCAAGTAAGCAGTAATGAATCTTTAGTTATAACGAAATTTCAATAAAGGTTTATATTTTATACTCTTTTATGTTGTGAAGTAAAAGATGTAATATGTGTTCTTGTTGCAAGATTTTATGGAATCTCTAGTACCTGGTCAAGGACAATGCGGTGAGGCCGGTACTAGCAGACCTTCAGCTGCCTCAGGTAAAATAATCCTTTAGTTGACAAGTTACAAGGAATTTTTTCTTTAGAACATTCAAAAACTTCTTAAGTTAACTCTTACTTTTAATATTTCAAAATGTCTTTGCTAACAATGTATTATTCAGGTCATCAATTGCAGGAGACTCCTCCTAGCCAAGACGTCCATACAAGATTTCCAAGTGCAATGTCGGCCACAAGGGCCATGCAAACATGAATGCCTTCACGGTCTATGGCAGCTGGTAAATCCTTGTTTTGCTATATTTGGTTTTGTGTTAATTATGATTTGATAATTTGTACTTTAATCTTGGGTGCATCACATGTGGATTATTTTTTTGGAGTAGGAGATACATTGGCGGCACCATTTGGTATGCCAGATACAGATCAATCTACATGTATTGGTGATAATTCACCACCATTTCCTGGATCTACCCGTGTTACTAGCACGAGAGTTATGTAGACGTCATTATTAATTGACAATAATGAATCAATGCCTTTAAAATGTCCTAAGATTCCAGGTACTTTAAATAATTATTTTTTATATTGTAATATGCATTTACCTATTCATAACAAGTTTTGGATTGATTATCCCATGACATTTTTTGCAAGAAACGATACATTTTATAAGAAGCTTTATGACCTTGCACTGCATATAATCGGGCCCACCATACGTACAAGGTGGAACATCATAAGTGGACTAACTTTATCTCAATATTTTTTTTTCATATCATTAATTGGTACAATATTTTTCCTTTCATTCGGGTCTTTTCTTTTAGTAGCTATATCTAACAATTTTGTGTTTTTTCTTAAAAGGTGGAATTTGCAAGAAAAATAATTAAAAGATTAGCTCATTAAAGATTTAGAGCATGATTTTGGTAATAATATTTTGACGAGAAGAAAATTTTAGAAAGAGCTTGCAAACATCTTAAGACTGAGGGACACATATAGAAAGAGTCTCATCCAGAACCCAAAGTACGAGCATCCTCCCTTTATTTCAGTGAGGGATTGGAATGAATTCATTTTGGATGCAAAGGAGAAAGCGGATGCTCAAAGAGGAATTTCACCAACAAATGAGAGAAGGTATGCAATAGTATTAACTACTAGTACAATGTAATAATGCACTAATTAGTGATCTTTATATCTATATCATCTAACATATTTCAAACTTTTCATAGGTTGCAGGACACTTCAATGGCAACAAAGGCCAGGCTGCAAAAGATTGGGCAACACAGACTTGGCGCTGGAGGATATTCAAAAATTAAAGCACGAATTGTAAGTAGCCATAAATGAATTGCAGAGAAAAATTATTTATAAAATGAAAATAATTTTGTTTAATCAAAAAATGCAGGGCTCTAATTTTAATTTAGAGGCCACGGAAGAACACAAAAAAATTGCCTTCAAGGAAGGCTATCAAGCCATGGCTGAACACCTATGGCAAGCTTCCACTGGCCCAACCGAAGAGTCTCTTGCATCATGTGCATAGGTAAATATGCCAAAAAATATATTATAAATTGAATACTTGAGCAATGATCAAATTGATAATAATGTGCATGACATTGCAATTCAGCCTCTTAATCATGACATAGATCATACGCCGCATCATGAAGCCCCGCATGTGCATTGTACTATCCAAGGAAGTGCTCATTTTCTATTTAAAACTAATTATGTAATTATTAATACAATTTAACATCTTAAATTGAACTTGGTGTAACATTTTTGTGTATATTTTAAAGGATACAGAATCATGTCATGTTGAACGAGTGCCGAAGGATGTTCAAACTGATCACCATGTAGATCATGTGGCACATTCAAGTAAAGAAAATCTATGTTTTGTTCTTTTAAATTAATTTTTTGATTTATAGTTCTTTTACTTACATAAATACTTGTAATTCACTAATATAAAATGGTGTGAATTTAACTCATGAAGTAGTTGTTATTGTAGCGGACCCCCCTTTGGCGCAGCGGCCTCATGTTCGTGAACAAATGAGGAGGAGACACACGTTGGAATTAGAATCACTAGAGGAGGGGAATGATGGACATTGATCTTCCTCTTAGAAATTACATGATTAAAAAAAATAGGAAGAAACCCAAAAAGAAATGATTGTGATTAACATTTATTGCTAATTAAAGAATGTTGTCTTAATGGATGTAATTTTGTACTAGTAATGTTGATGAATGATGTGTTAATGAATTCTTCATGAATGTTGTGTGTTAATGAATTTTATGTGTTAATGAATTATTCATGAATGTTGTGTTTTAATGAATTATTCATGAATGTTGTGTGTTAATGAATTTTATGTGTTAATGAATGTTATCATGTGATTATAATGATTGAATGTTATATTTCAAAAATGGATGAATGAATGAATGAATGAATGTTATTAAATGTTAATGTGGAATTTATTTATTAAATGTTATTAAATGTTTTTAGTTCCTAAGATATAACTAGAAGTGACAAAATAATTAGAATTGAATAAGAGCTTGGTTCCTAGGGTACCGAAATGAAAGATTAGTGCAAGTATTTATAGCATCAATTAAGGATAAACAAATTATTTAGTTAACATCCTACATTTTATGGCTAATATTATGAAAATATGTTTGGAAAAATGTTATTGATCACAAGGTCCTAACATAGAAGTTGGACTTATGATCTATCTCTATTCTTTAAACCATAGAATATGCCTCACCTTACGCTTAGATATTTATTGCTATGATGTAGATTATTAGTGAGAATGGTGCAAGAGCACCAAGAACACAATGAGGAACCGGGACCAAATTTTGGCCAAAGCTTGTAATAAGTCCATGATAAGGCCATTCATTGCATTTTCATAGTTCTTTCATGCATTATGTTTCAATTGTAAGGCCATTTGAGCCATAATGTACCCATTTGGCCTATAAGGCCCTAGGTGGGTCAAAAGTGGTCAAACTAGTCAAACAAGTGGAAATGGCATGGAAACAGTGTTTTTTTGTTCTATTTGAGTCATATTGGTCATGTTTGGAATGTAATAAGGGTCACTAAAAATTTGTCAAAAGAGGGATTAAGCCATCAACCACCTTAGAGGTCAGTTGGAAGTAGTTAAAACTGATTTTAACTGACTTATATACCCTTCTTTGGGATGAGGGTAGACAGATCTTGGAGATTGGATGAAATTTCAATAAAGTTTCAATAGAAAACATTGCATTTTATTGTGTTTATCTTGCAAATCATTGTAACAATCACGTGCTATGATCTGATACTAATTCATTTTGATTGTAATTCAACTTGGTGATGAAGTTTGATGAATCTCCTTCCATTTGATCTAATTTTCATGCTCTTCCATGAATTATAGAGAAAGATCTATTCATTTTTGTCAAAACAGTCATGGAACCCCATGTTCAAGGGTTTGGATACAAATTGATTGATTTCTTCATTTCTAACCATTGGAAAATTCTAAAATTATGGATGTTGATAGTACATTTATTTAACTAAGCATTTCAATTTTTTTTGGATCAATCTATTTTGTATTTGAGGAGATCTCGCAAGCCCTAGGCGGACTACTATTTAAATTTTACTCACTGTGACTGCAGATTTCATTTGTCTTGATAATATGTGATTGAACAAATGGTTCTAATGATTGCACGTGATTGAATAAGGTCAAGAGGAGTCTGAACATCATTGTAATAATTTGGATCAGTAGATCTACTTGTTCTTTTTTGAGATCAAATTGCTTTATTAGTCATAATTGTCTAGTTTTATGACAATCATTCCCAGTTTTGGTAAAGGAAGCATAACATTTTATTCAACCGTTGGATCTTTCTATAAATTTGGGAAAAGTTATGTAACTAAATAGTCTAAATTCTAACTGAAGGGAATGGATTAATTGTCCTTTATGTGGAAGTTATAAATGACTGTTCATCATAGATTATTGTGACCAGCAAACCATCAATCTTCTCAAGAATTGCTCTATATGAATGTAATCAGTAAATGGATATGATATCATAGTGATGTAAAGGATCCCATAGCCTCTCAAATGCTTTGAGATATGATGCCACATTTCTACATTTAGTTTGGGAGTTACATTTTCCATTTAATGCTTTTACTATAAGAACATAATTTATGACCATTTTAGTAACTATTCTAACATTGCTTTATAACAAATCCTATTTTAACAGAGATGGCGATAAGTGGTGTTGTTTATTCCTTGGGAGATTGGATTGCATAGGTCTCTATCTCAAAATCATTTGCATGTGGCAGAAATGCATACTTACAACCATTTCATTCTACATTTAAAAACATTGATGACACTCTAGACACAAAATAATGCTCATGTTGTTGACTTGACAATGCTATGAAGGCAAACCAATTTTTGAATTTGATCAAATCTGGATGTTCAGATCTGGTCTCCTTGGATTTAGTCTTCATGGTTCTTTGTCTCATTATTACTATCATTTTAGTGAGGTAACACCTTTGCCTTCTTTCTTAGTCTCTTACAGTTCATACTTGTTTAAGTTGTTGTGCACAATGTTAAAAATGGTCTTTGATGCATTTCCCATAGATGCTATGAATACAACATAGGATATTAAAACATTGCATTCCAAGGTTGAAGAATTGATAGAGAAACATCTTTTAGCTATTACTTTTTTACACTTGTATGCAGTTTGCAATCACCTTTAATCGATAAAGACTAAAGTAAGTACTTTTTCCTTTTTTAATTCATTAATTATTTATTCTTTATGTTTCTTCCTCCTAGCGAAGATTTGAATTCTTTTATTTCATTTTCTCTTCCTTATTATGTTCCACTTTCTTTTGTAGTCAATTTCAGTTAAAGGTATATTTTGATTATATACCCTTAGTCATAACCTTGGATGGTCAAACTTGAAATGGCATCATTATAGGTTTTTAGTTCCTAAGATATAACTAGAAGTGACAAAATAATTAGAATTGAATAAGAGCTTGGTTCCTAGGGTACCGAAATGAAAGATTAGTGCAAGTATTTATAGCATCAATTAAGGATAAACAAATTATTTAGTTAACATCCTACATTTTATGGCTAATATTATGAAAATATGTTTGGAAAAATGTTATTGATCACAAGGTCCTAACATATAAGTTGGACTTATGATCTATCTCTATTCTTTAAACCATAGAATATGCCTCACCTTACGCTTAGATATTTATTGCTATGATGTAGATTATTAGTGAGAATGGTGCAAGAGCACTAGGAACACAATGAGAAACCGAGACCAAATTTTGGCCAAAGCTTGTAATAAGTCCATGATAAGGCCATTCATTGCATTTTCATAGTTCTTCCATGCATTATGTTTCAAGGTCACTAAAAAGTTTTCAAAAGAGGGATTAAGCCATCAACCACCTTAGAGGTCAGTTGGAAGTAGTTAAAACTGATTTTAACTAACTTATATACCCCTCTTTGGGATGAGGGTAGACAGATCTTGGAGATTGGATGAAATTTCAATAAAGTTTCAATAGAAAACATTGCATTTTATTGTGTTTATCTTGCAAATCATTGTAACAATCACGTGCTATGATCTGATACTAATTCATTTTGATTGTAATTCAACTTGGTGATGAAGTTTTATGAATCTCCTTCCATTTGATCTAATTTTCATTCTCTTCCATGAATTATAGAGAAAGATCCATTCATTTTTGTCAAAATAGTCATGGAACCCCATGTTCAAGGGTTTGGATACAAATTGATTGATTTCTTCATTTCTAACCATTGGAAAATTCTAAAATTGTGGATGTTGATAGTACATTTATTTAACTAAGCATTTCAATTTTTTTTGGATCAATCCATTTTGTATTTGAGGAGATCTCGCAAGCCCTAGGCAGACTGCTATTTGAATTTTACTCATTGTGACTGCAGATTTCATTTGTCTTGATAATATGTGATTGAAAAAATGGTTCTAATGATTGCATGTGATTGAATAAGGTCAAGAGGAGTCTAAACATCATTGTAATAATTTGGATCAGCAGATCTACCTGTTCTTTTTGAGATCAAATTGCTTTATTAGTCATAATTGTCTAGTTTTATGACAATCATTCCCAGTTTTGGTAAAGGAAGCATAACATTTTATTCAACTGTTGGATCTTTCTATAAATTTGGAAAAAGTTATGTAAGTAAACAATCTAAATTCTAACTGAAGGGAATGGATTAATTGTAATTTATGTGGAAGTTATAAATGACTGTTCATCATAGATTATTGTGACCAACAAACCATCAATCTTCTCAAGAATTTCTCTGTATGAATGTAATCAGTAAATGGATATGATATCATAGTGATGTAAAGGATCCCATAGCCTCTCAAATGCTTTGAGATATGGTGCCACATTTCTACATTTAGTTTGGGAGTTATATTTTCCATTCCAAGCCATTGACTGTAAGCACTAGGAGTTAAAGAAGAGAGTCCTTGTTACTTTCATCATTTGCCTCACATTATTAAAGGTTCAATGGAATCATTTTGTCATTTTGGATTGTCCATACTCTATCTCACTGTAAAAACTAGGAGATTCATCCTTTTAGGCCATTCCATGTTAATATTTGCAGTCACTCTAAGGGATTGAACTTCTGATTGGATCTCTTTGACTATCCAAAGGAGTTGTCACAAAAAAAGGAATCCATGATGAAGATCATAACCTCTCAAATTTTTTTGGAAGCATGTTAGGTGTCTTTGAATAAGTCAAGGAAGGGTTGTATATAGGAGGTAGAATTTGTGAAGATTGTGATCTAGGGTGTAAGGGTATGTTGAACGGCATTGTGGGTCCTTTTGGGTCAAAGATGAAGAAGTGTTTGGGTTGAGCTTTGGGTGATTCTTTTGAAGAAGATGGTGAATTGTCAAGTCAGGAGATTTTGTAGCCATGCTAGATGCCTCATTTATCAAAAATTAGAGTCTTGAAGGATGCTTGAGTATCTTAGGATGTGTGAGGAAGCAAGATGCTATACGTTAGAGAACCTATTCACATATTAAGTATACTTTGTTGTTAAGTTACTTATCCTTATATCCCATGTCACTTCTAAAATATGGTTATAATGGTTTCATCTCTCATTATTGACTTTTTGTTAACTAGCCATTTCATATTTTCTTTATGGATTTAATAAATTTGTATGAATGGTTGTCTCATTGAATAGGATTAAGCCATATGTCAACATATTGTTACTCCTACATCATACCTTGCCTATATTTAAGCAATGTGTCTTGTACATTTGTAGTAATATTCAACTATTATCAATCTATGCATTATTATACTAGTTATATTTTCCTTTCTCTCTTCTAGCGGGAATCCTAGCTAACATTAATCACATACATTTTTTCCTTACTGTCAAACACCTTACAATTTCCTTGTTCAAAATGACCTTCATGTTTTTGGCAATGTCACCATTTCACACTTTAGCCCTTCTAGGCCTGTCCTAGTAGCCTGGTTCAGCAAACCATTTGCACTTAACTCCACATTTTCCCAAAAAACCCAAGGAACAAAATACATGACTGAATGCCCCTCAACAAGTTACATAACATATGTCAATCTCATCACATGATTCCTTAACTGGTGAAGTCATCCAGCCCTATAAAGCACTCACTCTAGGCCTAATTAGCCCTCACTTTTCAAAGCAACTTATAACTCCTCTCACTTCCAAGACCCCAAACCTTTAAACAGTCTTGAGAAATGATCCCAATCCATAGATTTTCAAGGTTTTAAGTTTCCATGCCTTCATTTAACCATTGTTTTGCCAAACCCTCATTTTAAGGGTCATAGGGCTAGGGCATCACCAAACCACCACTTCTAACCACTCCAAGGCTCCAACTTTGAACCAAACACCTTCACTAGGACCTAACTAGATAGGATCCACCATAAAACATACTCCTTCTTTGGAGAAAACTCCTCAACCAATGACTGGTGTTGTTCATGGCACCAATTTCTAAACTTCTACATTGTGGTAGTCATTGGATCTTTCCATTTCCCAACTTTTCCTATATTCCAACAATATATGGAATATATATTACATTGAGGAACTCCTCCCACAAATCATAGGCATCACAAAGTGTGGGAGGATTCCATATCTCCAAGAAACACCAAAACTACTTAACTGTTAAGAGTAAATGTACAGGCACAGTCCATTATGAAGATGCATTATGATGAAAAGATCCATTGTGAGTATTTAAAAATTGGTATCTTGATTGGTGGTGAACCAAAAAGTTACTTTATATATCCAATTCTTTGCAAGTATTGTTTTCTATTTTCTTTGCATTGGCATATTGGCATTGCTTTTTTATTAAATTGTTCACAGGTTTTCTAAAGACACTTAAAATAAGATCATTATTTTTATTGAGATTGTTTGAATGTTGTTATATCTCTATCATTTCTTGTATCCTTCACTTCATGTTGTGGTTTCTTTTACACTGATCTTGTTCTCTTCTGCACAAAATGTGGCATACGCTTATGGGAGTGTTTATTGACAACTAACTTTTATGCTGGGTTATCTTGAATGTCCTTGGTGTGGTTGTTGACTCTAATTTGGATGGGCTTCCCTACCTTGTGTATGTGTTGTATCCTGAATAAACAATTCACATCATGTGTATCCTAAGTTTTAGGGTTTAGATGGTTTTTGCTTGTATCTAACATGTTTCTTAGGGTGTTTGGAATGATGAGGGATGTTTGTTCTTCTTTAGAATGCTTAGCCAACTTCTTACATGTGCCAACAAGAGGCAATAAGTTGTGGCAAATAAAAAAATGCTTCATCTACTATACTTCTTTTGCAAATCCCATCAATAAGGGTGTTGTATGCAATGATATCAGGAAGATAATGAGTGTGCCTAATTCTGTCCAAAATCCAAAGTGCTTTCTCAATTTGATCCCCTTTATGAAAAGCCTTTATTAGGATGTTATAACATTTGGATGTATATCCATTTTTTTCATTTCAGCCAGAAGGGAGTTGCAACTCGTGAGCCATCAAGACATGTCCTTGTGAAATGATCATAAACGGAGAGTATAACCACATAGCAAATATCAATAAAAAAACAAATAAAGAGAGATCAAACACTTCACCAGGGTTTTATCCAACATATTGCATTTTCATCCTACAGGGAAATTACAAAGTAACATAGAAATGAATGCATAAGTATCAATTGGCTTAATCCTATGCAATGAGACAACCATTCATACAAATTTATTAAATCCATAAAGAAAATATTAAATGGCTAGTTAACAAAAAGTCAATAATGAGAGATGAAACCATTATAACCATATTTTAGAAGTGACACAGGATATAAGGATAAGTAACTTAACACCAAAGTATACTTAATATGTGAATAGGTTCTCTGACGTATAGCATCTTGCTTCCTCCAAATGACATATCAACATATTGCATTTTCGTCCTACAGGGACATTACAAAGTAACATAGAAATGAATGCATAAGTATCAATTTATAGAGCCGGGAAAAAATATATCAGAGAGCAATTTTAATACTTAGTAAGAAGAACTGTACTATCTTAGAAATAATAAATGAATCATCATTTACAAATTCTCTTAATATTTTCATTTGAGCAACTTCAAGTAGCTAGTCAATACACTGGACAGTCGCATCACTTGGAGCACAACCTTTTTTCTTCATTTAATATATTGCCAAAAAGTTTTTCCACTGTCATGTCTTTTGTGGAATTTGTAAAGTAATATATTATACATGACAATGCCTAGAATGAAACATTTGCTCTCATCTCATTTAGCATTGAGAAAACCATGTCAACTTTATTTTCCTTGCAAATATAATCAATCAATATATAATAGGTTATAACTGTCAGAGTATTACCAATCACTTCCATGTTTAAAATATATTTTGGGCCTTGTCTATTTCACCAATTTTGCAATGGGCATCAATCAATTATTAGACAGCTATAAGTGACTGCATTAGGAATTGACCCTTCATCTAGCATCTTTATTCATGAGTGAATGTGCTCTAGAAAGATCTCCTATCTTATATAGACCATCAATGAATGTGATGTATGTCACTTCAGCAGTTTTAAAATCATTGTCATGTCCTTTGACATCTTTCCTACTATGTTGTACAGGATGAACATACCGAAGTATTATATGTAATGACATCAGGGAGATGTCCCCTATTTTCCATCTTAGAAAGAAGTGTAAATGCTTCCTTTTCCACCTCATGCAATTCACATTAGCTACATATCAAAGAATTGTAAGTAATCAAATCTGCCTGAAAACCCTTTTTGGACATGTTACGAAAAGAATCCCAAGATTTACCCATGCTACCATCTTTGCATGGTCCATCAATAAGCAATTCACATTGGCTACATATCAAAGAATTGTAATAAGTCAAATCTTCCTAAAAACGCTTTTTGGACATGTTACGAAAAGAATCCCAAGCTTTTCCCATGTTGCCATCTTTGCATGGTCCATCAATAACTCCAATAATGTCTCTTCAACACTCAAAGTACCAAACTCCTTCATTTCTACAAACAGAAATTGTAGAATTTATTTGTTTTTCAAGAGTTACAAAAGCCATCTAACAGGCTGGTATATGTGTAACTATCAAGAAAATAGTTGTTTTGTAGTATTGTAACTACTAATCGTAGAGCTTTATCTACCCTTTTTTACTTTGCAAAGACCACCAATCAGGTGGTATATGTAATAACATTTCGAGAGCAATAATTGTGTCTCATTCTAGCTACTAACTTGAGACATGCATCAACCCTTCCCACCTTCCAGTGACCAGTAATTATGGTAATGTACATAATAATATGAAGAGGAAAGTAGCTTCTATATCCCAACAAATAAAAAAAATCTTCATCTACTATACCTCTTTTGCAAATCCCATCAATAAGGGTGATGTATGCAACAATATCAGGAAGATAATGAGTGTGCCTAATTCTGTCCAAAATCCCAAGTGCTTTCTCAATTTGATCCCCTTTATGCAAAGCCTTTATTAGGATGTTATAACATTTGGATGTATATCCATTTTTTTTTCATTTCAGCCAAAAGGGAGTTGATTCAACACAGGTCACCAGAATTTACAAGGCCACCTAAAGGCATGGTGTAGGATAAGACATCTAGAGGAAGGCATTTAGTTATGGCTGAATGTAAAAGGTCCTAGGTCTTGTTGTATCCATGGGGTGTATCCATTTCACGTTGTGCATAATCTCCATTGTCATGTGGTTAGCAGAGTGGAGCAGAGCAAAACACTATAATATCTTCTCTTCTTAACCTTCTCTCATCAACAAATTAACATAAAAGAAAATATAATATTAAAAGAAAATAAAAGTGCCCCACCTTTTATAAAATTAGAAGACAAGTTTAAATTTATTTACATTATTATTGCAATTGATAAAATTATATATAATTATTATAAATATTTAAAAGAATGAAGCAACTTTGAAGATAAGTATTATAGATCTCCTACAAACATTTATCTAAAAAATACTTTAAGAGATCAATTTAATAGAGCCACCTCACTATTAATTTACCACCCAGTAGCAAGAGATGGTGCATAATAGCTTGAACTATTAACATAAACTTTTACCCTTTACTTCATCTTTTTCTTTAAATTTGATGCCTATTATTTACACATCTATCTATCTAGAAAAAATGTTAACGATATCAATTTGGAACTCCTTTATTTATTTGAGAGTTATTTTATTTTACATTAGAATAATTTAATTAATTTAAGGCATCGATTTCTTACAATTCATGGTGTGTTTGTGAGTCACACTCTTGATCCATCATGGCTGCAACACCCAAAATGTGCCATTTATTTAATTATCTAAAAATTGAAATTAATTAATAGAAATTGAAATACAATAAATATAATTTTTTTTAATTAATTAATAACTATAGTAAATGAGGCATTTTGGGTGCTGCATAGACAATGGTATCATCATGGGGATGATTGAACCAATAAAAAATAGTAAGTAGCAGACCAGGACAATTACTAGAGAACCATTGTCTATGCAGCACCCAAAATGTACCATTTGTTGTAATAATTAATGCATTAAAATTAGAGTAGGTTTGTCCTCTTTAGTTTTCTAATTTTTAATTAATTAATAATTATAGTAAATGAGACATTTTGGCTACTGCATGTATGTCTATGCGGCACTCAAAATGTCTCATTTACTGTAATTATTAACTAATTAATAAAAATTAGAAAACTAAAGAGGACAAACCTATTTTGGGAAAAGGTAAAGGGTTTTCGATAAATCGTAAACTAATACATAAAATATAGAAGGGAAGTTTGAAAAAAAAACTAAGTGTCCCCCTTGGTAAGATATGTGTTTTAGTTTATGATTTAGACATTGCCAAGGTTAATGGTCCCATAATTTGTGGGTAGTGGCTATCCAGCAAACTAAGGGCCCGTTTGGGGGCTAGAATTAGACTGGAATTGGCATTATCTAATTCTGGATAATGTCAATTCCATGTCTATGTCCATCCAAAAAATTGAAATTGGAATTTCGTCCTCTTTAGTTTTCTAATTTGTTAATTAATTAATAATTATTGTAAATAAGACACCAATAGCACTTTTTAATAGACATTTTTTTAAAAAAAAAATTTAGTATTGGTCTCAATTTCGACCTTTGCACAGAACTAATTTCGACCACAATGCCATACATTCGACCAATAGTATAGTCGAAATTGAGACCATTCAACCAAAAAAATTGACAATAGTTGGTGGATAACTCGACCACTCGTATGGTCTCAATTTCAACCATTGGACCAAAAAAATTGACCACAATGCCATACATTCGACCAATAGTATGGTCGAAATTGAGACCATTGCATGGTCTCAATTTCAACCATTTGACCAAACAAATGACGGTGATTTTCCCAGTTTCAGGTGATTGCTTCAGTCGAAATTGAGACCAATATTATGGTCTAGATTTTGACCAATAAGAAATACGTAGAAAATTTGCCAAAAAAAGAACGATGAAAGTTTTAGTTGTGGATTCGACCAATTATTGTCAAAAATTCAACCAATTCTCATCAAAATTTAAGGTAAATTTTACTAGTGTCTTAATATGAGGGTCAATTTCTCATTGTAAATGTATTCTATTTCTTATATTATGGTCAATGTAAAGGGGTCTCTCTCAGGGGGTTTTACTTAGTTTTATTTTGGCCTTCATAAAGGCAAGGTTTCCTCTAAGGGTAATTCAAATTTCTTGTTCGGAACATATTGTAATGCAGATTTATTCTGCCATTCTAATTGGGGGACCATTTTTTGTACTTATTATCAGGTCATGTTTTGACCTTGGGGTTTTTTGGGTAGTTTATGAAAACTTCTTCAAGTAGATGCTGCTCTCTTTGTATATATATGGGTAACAAACAAAGTTTTCTTTACTGGTTCTTTCTCCGAGAGCCCTTTGAACTAGTTAATATTAATATAAATATAAATTTTTTCCAAAAAAATAAAAATATGTGACTATAATAAATTCTTGGGTTTTACACAATACACATTTTATATATTAATAATAGAGATTTAGTTGTATTTTTAAATGTATATTTAGATATTTAAAAATAAATGAATTATCAATGTAATTAAGAGTATGTTAGTTTTTTTTTAAAATAATAAGTGACAAAAGTTATGATTATTTGTTAAAGATATATAATTAATTTTTCTAATGCTTATCTCTATGGGTTTACTAGGGCAATTTTCTATTCTAGCCACAACTTAGTACACTATTTCATCACTTTTGTTCTAAGTGTTTTTTGTACCTAAAGAGATGAACTAAATATTTTCTATTAGTTTCACCATAGTTCATGGTTTATTTTCTTCCTTAATATAGGGTGGTTGTTAATGGAAATCTCATCCTGAATTAGATATATTGGTAATGACTCACAATATTTTTATAATAATCAACAACAAAAACTAGGGTGGTAATCCTTACAAAACCATTGTCTGAGGGTGTACAGACACAATACACTAATAGAAATGAAAAAAACATCAAAAGTGGTGATGCAACCCAATTTTAACCATGAACCAACATCATAAAGAATACATGAAATACAATAGATTATTTCACAAATCACAACTCTTCATTATTCATCCAACTATCCTTTGTCTTACAATAACAAGAAACACTAATTGAACCAAATTTGAAAATTACCAATTTTGGCAGATTTTCACAAAATCCTATTTTTAGCCATTTTTGGTAATTTTTAAAACAATTCCTAAGAAATTGATATTTCCCCTAAAGATGCCCTAAACAAAGATAAGATGAATTGCCAACTACTCTTTGAAATTGCAAACATGATTTCAAAGTTATTAAAAAACACAACTTTCTAAAAACTTTTAAAAAAAATACTAAAAGCCATTTTTGGAGGCCCAAATGAACTTTTTGGCTCCTGAAAAGATGTAGAATGACTCCCTACCGAGATAAGCTTTGTTGCCAATCCAAATGGCATCTCCTAAAGAATCTACCTATAAAATTTTAACCAAAATGGACAACCGAGTCAAACATTATGACTATTGAAAGTCTTTGCATCAAGTGGCTTAGAATAGAGCTATCAAAGAAGGTAAGCATAGGTCATAGTTAGAAAACCTATAAACATAAAAGTTACTGAAGGATTTGAGAATAAAAATCTTCACAACCCACGAATATCTACAAGTAGAAATAACCTGTCACAAGAGAAGAATGGAGACAAACTGCAATAGCTCTCAAGAGTAAAATTGCATTAGAGAGAATTTGAAAGGAGAATGAGAAACCCTAGAAGAATCTTTAGAGAGGAATAAAAGGTAAAGATAACCTTTTACTCTAACACCGCCCCTTAAGATGAGCTTGGGGAGAAGCTGCAAACTAAAAGCAAAAGAAGCTAAAGTAAAACAAGCTGGAAAGAAAATTTGGGTCCCTGCAACAAGGCTTGATGAGGTACCCAATCACAACCAAATCTCTGAAAAGTGGAGAAATACAGAAAACCACATGGGATAAACTCTACTCCAAAAAGAGATGAAACAACATACTTAAAAAAACATGAAGGAAGGAAGACCTCACCCCAAGAATCGAGTGCAACTGAAGATAGCGCGATGAGACAAAATATTTAATGAAGATGTTAGAAACCTTCTCAGGTGTAGTAATATAGTCCAAGATGAGAACACCATCTTGGATCAATAGCTGAATGAAGTGCATGTGGATCTCAATATGTTTGGTCCGCTAATGTTCTACTGGGTTGCAAGAAATGTGAATGGCACCCTAAGTGTCACACCATAGAAGAGTGGGACTGTATGGAGGAAACCTAAACTTAGTCATCATGTGTCCAAGCCATAAAACCTCTTGAATAGCTAGCACAACTACTCGATATTCTACCTTTGTAGATGATAATGCACAAGTAGTTTGCTTCTTGCAAGACCATGTGATAGGACCAGAACCAGGACAAAAAAGCCAGAAGTAGACTTATCATCAATGGTATCACTGGCCCAATCAGAGTCAGTGAAGAAAACAATGTGAGGAGCTCTTGATGTGCTGGTAATGTCATAGAAAGTAGTACCCTAAATGTACCTCAAGATATGTTTGGCAGCTTGCCAATGACTCTCATGAAGATCTTGTGAGAATTGAGAGACAAGGCCAACCGCAAAGGAAAGATCAGGAGGTGTGTGTGTGTTAGGTACGACAAATTTCCAACTAACTGTCTGTACAAAGTAGAGTCTACTCAAGGAGTAGGACATGATGTTGAAAAAACAACATTTGAGTGAAAAGGTGTGGGGGCATGCTTGCAATCAAGCATGTCAAATCATTGGAGCATATCAAGAGCATACTTATGCTGGAGTATGGAAATCCCATCTGAAGACTGAATAACCTATAGGCCCAAAAATAGTGCAGAAGACCAAGATCTGTCATCTCAAATTAATGCATCAAATCTCTCTAAACACTCTTAATCACAGAGGATGAGCTACCTGTGAGAAGAAGTTCATCAACATATAGCATAAGAATCAAAAGATCACCCTCATGACACTAAATGTACAT
Organism: Chamaecyparis obtusa; assembly: GCA_027943335.1. Taxonomy (NCBI): domain Eukaryota; kingdom Viridiplantae; phylum Streptophyta; class Pinopsida; order Cupressales; family Cupressaceae; genus Chamaecyparis; species Chamaecyparis obtusa. The sequence goes on along the minus strand of BSBK01011672.1, from coordinate 60,034 downwards.
TGTAGGATCAAAATAAAAGTGAGTGAAGTGTGAAGAAAGAAGAAAAGAGTCTATCTTCTCATACCAAACCCTAGGGGTTTGTTTGAGACCATATAGGTACCACCAAAGTTTGCAAAGTAAAGAGGAATCATGCACAAAACCCTGAGTCTACTCCATATAGATCTCCTCGTGTAGGTCTCCATGCAAGAAAACACTCTTCACATCCATCTGAAACACTATCCATCCTTGTAAAGTTACAAGGGAGAGTACAAGATAAATAGAGTTCATCTTGGAAACATGAGCAAAGTTTTCTAAGGAATCAATACCCTCCAGCTAAGAAAACCCATTCACAACAAGACATGCCTTGTACTTATTGTGTACAAGATTTAGTACCTTCATAGAATTAGCATTGAAAATAAATGAAATAGTAACTAAATAAACCACAATAAAGCAATCTATTTAAGATAGAAATTGACAATTAAGAATCCTATGGTTCTCTAACCAAGAATTTTAATGCAAAGCTCTCAGCAAGCTTCCATTAATGACAGTCCTAGAATGAGAAAGATAAATGATTAAAGCTGAAGCTAATTGCTCAATTCCAATTTGAAAGCTAAATTAAATCTAGATTGCCTTTCTAAGCTCAAATTGCAAGAGGTTCAATGAAATTCTCAGATGTGTGGTTATGGTTTTGAGGATTTTGGTCTTCCTTTTATAGATTTATGCAATGGTAGGGGGTGTAGTTGTGTTGATCATGATTAAGCCTGAGTTGAGTCTTTGGTTCCACCCTTTGAAGACAATGCAAAGTTCGTGTCCTCAAAGCTTGGGGTCTAAGTAGACAAGATGAATGGAGAAGATTCTCTTTCACTTTGAGTGATTGAGATTGAATTTGGCTTGATCCATGTGAATGCCTTTACTCAAATCCTATTGGTTGATTGAATTTCCTCCCCTTTTGGGTTGTTGAGAAAAATTAGGATTTATTAATTGATTTAATTCATTTTTTTAGCCATGTACCCCTTGAATGGGTTGAATTTGATTTAATCCAATACTATATAATTAAATGATTTAATTGCACTTTAATTTGATTGCACTTGATTAAAATGCTCTCAATTTTGATTTATCTCGAATTAAGACTTGATGTTAATTTTGATTGGCTAATTATGCATTGTGATTCAATTACTTCAATTTTGTCCTTGATTGCTTTGATTTGACTTGATTTATCATTTAATTGTCTTTGTCCATTTTTAAGTGATTACAAATTCCCCTCTTTGAGTTGACGTGTGAAGCGTGTCGATTCAAAGAATACTCTGATTTTGCTTGATGATAGGTCCTTGATTCATTGATGGTCAATCTTTGATGTCTATTTGATACAAGATTGATGTAGATCTAATAATTTCCCTTTTAATTAATGTGGTACTCTGATGGTCATTCTAATGATCGATTACTTGATATGATGTTTGATTCAATGAAAGATTTCAATATGATACCTGATTTGATGATTGATTTTGATGTGATGCCCCATTTGATTGATTTACGAAAAAAAATTTGATAAAATATTACGGTTTGATTTTCTTATGCTGATGATGATATGATTGCATGCCCCCTTGAGAAATGAATCAAAATGATTTTGGATGATTTGGTTGAGAATGAGAAATCTCGATTTGTTTCCCATTATAGAAATTTGGAAATGCCCCAATCATGAGAGAATTTGATGAGAAAAGATTTGATTGATAAGATGTTGATGCTCCAGATAAGTTGATGATGGTCTGGTATCATTTGATGTCAGTCAGAATCACTTGGTTAATGTTGATATCAATTTGATAGGATAAGTTGATGGGTTGATATTTTTCTCTCAAGATCTAGAGAGAGAAAACAATGATTTTCCTTCCTCAAGATCTAGAGTTATGAGATTTGATGCGCTCAAGATGAGCAAATGGATGATAGGATAACTTGATTGATGTTAGATGATCAATTGGATGAATTAACTAATTGATATTTGAGATGACATGATTAGATTTTTTGATGATACGGGGTCGATTATATTTTTTCATGATGCAAAATTAAGGATTGATAGAAGAGAAGATAATCAACAAGATTAAGTTGCCCCTATTTGATTAGCATGATTGATTGTTGATGATATGCTTGATGAAGCATGAATCATTTCGATGATATATCTTGATGACATTTATGTACTTTTCATTATCAAATTGAGCATGATTTTTTATGAGGGGTACTTCAGACATTGATGATGTTGATCAGGACTTTGATTCTATTGATGGAGATTTGATGATGTAGATCTCAAAACATTTGATGATGTACCATTGATGATATCATTGATCATTTGATGTATCTTGATTTGGTCTTTTGATGATGATAACTCTACCCCCTTTCTGTTTCTCTTGCAAATTAAGCTAAGACAGACAAAATGATATACAATGCGCTTAATCTAAGATGTATGCAACTAACTGTTATTATTCAAAATTTGGAGCTTATAATCATCATTGAGCATTTGGAACATGAAATTGGTACAACCCTCACTGGTTCAACCATGATGATATGAATACCTCTTTCCTCAAATTTTAACAATTACAAGTAAACAAACAAAGAATTGATCCTTTTCATATACAAATATCCTCGATGATTATTTGATGATCATGTCATTAGATGGAATCACACACTGTTATGAATCAACCTGACAAGCACTCAAGAAGAAATCAAGAAAATATCATGTCTTCATCATCTAGTCCAAGACTTCATCAATTTGCTAAAAAGACACGATTCCAAAAATTAACACTTTGAACATTTTTTGCTTTTTGTTTGTAGATCCATATTTCAAAAACATCATCCACTTTGATCCTTAGTTATGTTTAAGCTTTTTATATTTTGATCTAATTTTTCATTTTGAAGATTTTCATTTGATTAAGCTTTTTAGATTTAGATTTGATTTGTCAAATGTTTTTGTTTAGATCAAGTATTTGGATGTTTGAAATGTGATATTGATCAATAAGTTCAAGTGTAGCAATTTTTCAATCTTGATGCAATTATTTGAGCCAATTGATGTTTGCTTTCCTAAGCTCATTGAATTTGGATTGGTGCCCCTAGTTTGATTTAGCAATGATAATGCTTTGTTGGGCAATGCAACTTTTGAGTGTTTACTTAAGATTTGCAATTTTTAGATTTTTAGATTTTTATTTTTTTTGCTTTTTAAAATATTTTTTATGTTTTTGGATTTTTAGAGATTTTTTATGTTTTTGGATTTTAGAGATTTTTTATGTTTTTGGATTTTTAGAGATTTTTTTTTATGTTTTTTTTTTTTTGGATTATTTGAGGAACATTTTCATCCTTTTTTTAAAAGATTTTAGAGATCGCTAGTGACGCAAGGCAAGGAGCAAGAGGGGCCAAACAATGGCACACCCTAATGATCCAAACCTGCAACACACATGTGGAAGCAACAAACAACAATAGTGAGAGAGAGAATGCCAGATCTTTCACATATTATCAAATATTAGAGCTATACATGTTGGGTTGTAAGGCCTTCCCGTTAGGGCCTAATATTATAATGAATCTTAGAAGTCCTCAAATATGCAAGGATCTGTCACAAATCTCCAAACTAATGTCTACTATCTTCTATCCAAAAACTCCCCCTAAACTACAACCAAACATCTACATTTATACAAGAAGCTAACGAGCTAAGTCGGCCTTTAGATCCACAATCAATAGAAGTAATAGTCAAATCTAGGACCACACGCTTCCCAATGATGGGGGTACGTGCAAAAAGTTGGGTGCCAATTCCATGAAAGTCCGCGACTTGGAAAAATGCGCGGGCTAGAAACGGGCACCCATTTTTTGTCAAATCGGGTGCCCGTTTTGGTTCGGCACTCCGATCTTTAATAAAACGGGTGCCTATTTTGGTTTTGTCAACCGAGCCAAAATGGGCACCTGATTTGAAAAAAATGGGTGCCCATTTTTGAAAAGTTTTTTTTTTTTTTATTGCGTTTCCTGTCATTTTCTAGCGATAGGAGAATGGGATCTACGATTTTTCAACATCACCTACCCGATTGTTAGACGCCTGCCGACCCCACAAACACATTTTTTCAAGTTCCAGGTACGTATTTATCATTTTTACTTATTTTATTTTATTTTTCGTGTTCATTTTCAGTAGTAAAATGTTAAATTTTAGTTTTAAATAGCTATTTAAGAATGTGTTTTAAAAATGAATGTATTTTCTTAGATTATGAAATGTATGTTTTTATTTGTTATTTGATTTGTTTAGAAATAATGTGCAATTGAAAACAATTTAACCTAAAACGTAAGAAAGTAGAAAACAAAAACCTAAACACTAGAAAACTGAAAACAAAAACTTAAAATGGAGAAAATTGAAAATGAAAACCTAAAACGTGGAAAACCAAAAATGAAAACTTAAAATGTGGAAAACTGAAAATGAAAACCTAAAACATGGAAAATCGAAAATGAAAACCTAAAACGTGGAAAACCGAAAATGAAAACCTAAAATGAAACTGAAAAAGAAAACCTAAAACATAGAAAACTGAAAACAAAAACTAAAAATGAAACTGAAAACAAAAACTTAAAATGAAACTGAAAATGAAAACTTAAAACGAAACCTAAAACGAAATTGAAAACGAAAACCTAAAACGTAGAAAACTTAAAATGAAAACTTAAAATGAAACTGAAAATGAAAACAAAAAACAAAAACTTAAAATGAAACTGAAAATGAAAACCTAAAATGAAATTGAAAAAAAAACCTAAAATGAAACTGAAAATGAAAACATAAAACGTAGAAAACTGAAAACGAAAACCTAAAACATAGAAAACCAAAAACATATTTAAAATTGTAAATGAAAACCTAAAACATATAAAAAGTTAATTTTTATTTGTAAATAGCATTATATGAATTTATTTCAAAAATGAATGTATGTTTATAGTTTTTCATTTATTTATGTTTTAATTTACTTTTCAATTTGTTTAGAAATCATGTATTTGTTAAAAACTGAAAATGAAAACTTAGAATGTATAAAATTGTATTTACGAAAACCTAAAATGTAGACAATTGTAAATGAAAACCTAATGTTCTCTCCTCTCTGATCATGTTCTCTCTCCTCTCTCTTTCTCTTATCTCTCTCCATTTAACTCTCTTCTCTCTCTCCTCTCTCTCATCTCTCTCCCTTGAACTCTCTCTCTCTCTCTCTCATCTCTCTCTCCTCTCTCTCTCTCTCCTCACCTGGTCGCTCCTCTCTCCAATCTCTCTCTCTCCTCTCTCCTCACATCCTCTCTCAGGTCTCTCCTCTCTCCACTATCTCATCTCTCTCCCTTGAACTTTCTTCTCTCTGTCTCCTCTCTCGTCATGTTCAATGTACTAAAAAGTAATTATTTTCAAATTGACTAATAAAGGAATACATTATATATCTTTAAACAAAGACATCGTAGCAAGTTTAGAATGTAAGTAAATTAAAAATGTATATGAATAATTAAATAAGTAAATAATTATATTACATCTGAATATTATATTAACAAACCAACTAAATCAATATAAAATATAACCTTATTGAAAAGAAATAAACATTTACAAATTAAACTCTCTTTATAGGACCTAATATATACATAATATAACCCCTTAATAGTATCTAATAGGACCTAATAAGACCTAATATGAACCTTAAACCCTAGTATGTACCCTTAAAACCTAATATGACCCTTAAGACTTAGTATGTACCCTTAAGACCTAATATGACCCTTAAGACCTAGTATGTAACCTTAATACCTAATAGGACCTATTATGTACCCTTTAGACCTAATAGGAGCTAGTATGTACTTGTAAGACGTAATAGGACCTACTATCACCCTTAAGACCTAATATATTATGCATGTGTTTAAATACTTTCATTTACATTTTCAAATACTTTATAAATGTGTACATGTGAAGATAGAGATATATATGTTTAGATTATTCATGTGTTTAAATACTTTTCATTTACAAGTTCAAATACTTTATATATATAGTTTACACATGATGGACGAGCATTCAGGAGGTCAGCCCCCACCACCACCACCACCACCACCACCCCCACCTCCACCACCTCCTCATACCGTAGAGTAGCTTAGAGAGGACATGAGGCATAATATCACCTCTATTGTCAGGGACATTGAGACGGTTAGACATGATCCCCACCCCTCCGCACATCTACTACACCTTGCAAATACTATGCAAGGCATAGTAGATTCTGTCCAGTCCCTTGATGACAAGTTGGACAGCTATCGCTTATGGAGAGATTCCATGAGAACATTCTATGTTGATGGACTCACCTATAAAGAGGTGAAAGATCTTAAAATCACCAAAGCAGATTTTGCTCGGTGGTTTAAGAATCCGAAAATAGGTGAGGAAATAAACCCCAAAAAATCAAGAATATCTATTCGCTGGTGCAAGCACCCGTTGATTTCATAGCACTTTTGGGAGTGGTGGTGGATGGTATTTGACCATCCACCACATGCAAATCATGAGGTCCCCATGTACTTTTTGAGAAAATTGTGGGCTGAGTTTGAATTGGGTAAAAAACCCAATTATTTTGACATGAGAGCATTTCAGGGGGTCAGTAGAGGCATGCCTCAAGATAGGCCTGGCGCGAAGCTGAGTGATAGAGTCAAAAATCATCCACGTGAGGAGCCCCTTGTTTCTTATTCGGCTCCTATGATTCCAGTGCTAGTACACCACCAAGCAGTCACCTCTGCTCTTGGTTCATTGAGCACCCTTTCGGGTGATTTAGCTGAGCAGTTAAGGATGGCTAGGGCACCCTAGAGCACAACACATGTTTTCACCAACTGCGGGGACATATGTACTGGTCCACAGAGCGAGGGGCTAGATGACAGATTTGATGATGTAGAGGGTGCACATGGAGGATATGATGACACAGAGGATCGACCTGCTGAGTTGTCATCATTTGTTGACCTTCTATACATAGCGGATTTATCTAGCACAGAGGTAATCTATATAATAGTGATAAAATATATTGTCTACATATATATGTACAGACACACAAACCATATCAACCAAAATATGTTGTTTTTGTTGGACAAGGGGCAGAGGAGACCACGACATCCATGGACCATCACTGTGTCCATTCGACTGCTTCAGATGTTGGTGCACCTTTCATTGTATGTGTTTTTATCATGTCTATTCAACCCCTAGAAATATTTACTGTTGAAACTTTACTTTAATAATGTTTGTTTTCAAAATATATATTGTAGGGTCACACTTCATACCACCCTAGCAGCAGTTCGATGGGTACTCTGCCATCGATCATAGAGGACACTCCCCATATACCGCTTGTATGCATATTGCATTTTAATTTGAATTTAACTATTTATACATGCTCACGTATTTATGCGTATATTCTAATTCACTTCTATTTTTTACAATTGTGTAGGCCTTCACCACATCATTCCCTGCTGATGTACCCTCAGAACCATTAGTCAGTATAGTTTCACGTGGTCATGGTGTAGGACCCAGCCAGATGCAGGCCTAATCATCCTTTGAGGTCATAGTTATTAATATATTAAATTCCAATATTTTTGAATCATGATGCACATGTCATTTTTAGGGAATATTATTATAATAAATTTGTAATTTTTTTTGTACAGGACATTACCACAGCGACGTTTTTTACTCCAAGTCCTCCTCCCACAAAGGAAACTACTCAGCAGGGTTCCACGATAATTTATTTGATATATGTATATTCAATATTTATTTTGTTTGTAAGTGAATTATTTGTTTAAACCCACTTCTTATGTAATCTCTTCATAATTTATGTTTACAGTCACTTGATGGTGTACAGCATGATGATACATCTCCGTCCTCTTCACGTGGAGTGAAGAGGACGGCAGATCAGATGGGCGATCCAGGCTCTTAGATGTTACTTGTGTTTTCATGTTATATGGACTATTCAGATGTTATATGGACTATTTCTAGATGTTATATGGACTACGAACACATGTTTTATGGACCTATTATATTTGGACTATTCACATGTTTTATGGACTTGTTATATTTGGACTATTCACATGTTTTATGGACTTGTTATATATGAACTTGTTTTATTTGGACCAATGATGTATGTTTTATGGACATGTTTTATTTGGACTAGTTATTTGGACATGTTATATATGGACTAGAGTGACATGTTATGTGGATTAGCTTTTTTTTGGTTGATCGATATATGTACATGTCATAGATTAAATTAGAATATTTGTTTTAGATCTAAGATTTTTTTAATAAGATGGATTGCATGTAAATACTCTACGTGAATAAATATAATGTGAATCAGATAAGTAGAGATAAAATAAGATAACTACATAACTACATAACTAGATAACTAGATAATGGATATCATTAATTAATATGTCACATCAAATTAATTGTAGAATTTGAATTAAAAAATGAACAAATTAATAAGTATACAGGAATCATAACACATGGTACTTCAATAAATGATATTTTTATTTATATATATAACTAGTTCAAGGGCTCCATAGGGAAAGAACTAGTAAGAAAACCCCACTTCTTAGCCCAATTACAATATGATTAAAAGTATAAAATAAACATTCAATGAAATAATTTAATGTATCATCTTCTAGGGCTCCTACATATGACTGTCACACGTGTGTAAAGTTGTACACTTTATACCTATTCAAATAAGAAATTAATTAGAAAAACTGTCTTTAATGCACAACTAACTATAAATTTGACATAATAAGATCTATCACTTGTACATGTCTAATGTCTAATATCTAACTAACTATAAACTTAACATAATTAAAAAACACTTACACATGTACACATGTGATTTATTAGAGTGTACCATCCGCATATGATACCTATTCAAACAAGAAATTAATTAGAACTAACTCCAAATTTGACATAATAATATATTGAACTTGTACATGTCAAATGTCTAATAGAACTAACTATATAAACTTTCAACATAATTAAAAAGCACTCACATGTCTCTAAATCTGATTCAACCTAGTGTACCATCTGCATTCTCTCTTTTTTGTAATGCTTCTATGATTGCCTGATGCTCTTCCATCGAAAGGGTCCATAAGACTTTATTGGCGGGCCTCCCTTTGTATCTTTCTAATTTGATATTCATTGCCACCACTAAATGAGAATACTGCATAATTTTCTTTTCTGATTGGTAGTCCTCAAACGCTAGTAACCCATTTCTTCTTGTTAGGTATTTTTGTAGCCATGTACCAACAACCACAATAGACCCAATTGGATACTGAAAACCATCATCATCTACTTGATGACATATCAACTTTTTCTTAGGTTCCACACATCTAGCAAGCCAGTACTCAGTCTTCTCATCATTATCCTCGGGTGCAACAACAACATACACATGCCCTATAAAAATAATTAGTTTCATATGCATGTATGTAAAAAAACCTACACTTATAAATGTAAATTTGAATAAATAAATACCAGGTTGTATCAAATCTAAAACACTATCATAATCTTCTGATGCAAATGCATGATCTGGGTCTTCACTAGTTGAATCGCCTGGAACTTGTGTCTCAGTAGGTGTTAAGGATCTTTGTTTCCATTCTTTAACCCATTCTGTACTCTCGCATTGTTCCCATTCACCTGCAACATAAAATTGACAAAAACATGCTAGCTCCCTAGTCCATATAGTCCAAGTGTTAGAATCAGAACTTCTAAATGAATGCCATTTTGCTGACCCATTTATCATATCACACTCATATCTTGAAAGGATATAATTCTCTTCTACTAGCCAAAAGAAACGTTTGATTGTAGAATTCTGATTTGATCCTGTAGATAAACTTGTACTACACCATTCAACAATTTCACATGCATTTTTAAATTTGGATTTTTCTTCAAACTTGAGTTGTTCTCTTGAAAGGGCTCTCTTAACACATGCACCAGCACCATCATGTTCTCCTTTCCCATGTCCAGCTTCAAAAAAACTCCAGATATGTTCGACATTTGTTTTCTTATGTCTCCTACTCAACCAATAAAACATTCTAGCATTCTTGAATTGACCTGTGCAATTATCTGACCATATTAGATGTTTTGTCATTTGAATTTGTCTCTCCTTTAAATTGTCATAAAATGTCTCCATGCAATATTGCACAAACTCTGATGAGTGTAGTTTATTATCACTCATATAGAAGTGGTACTCCCTCAAAAAAAATTTATCCTCTTCTATACTATTAGGTACATGCCTATAGACAATATGAACAAAAATGGCTACTTGTACTGAATTATAATATTGAGATTGGATCTCATCTTGTGGTGCAAGAGTATAGTTCTCTGCAAAGTCAACTACTAAAAGTAAACTACCCATTGGGAATGTATTCTTGCACATGTGAAATTGTTCATCAAGCCATCTAGCATTATGAGAGTGTTTCACATATTGAGGTATGATCTTACACTTGAATTCATTCATGAATGCGTGAACACTAATGCTTTCATTTATTAGGTCACATCGTCTTCCAACCTTTCCATCCTTCAATGGATATTCAACAATTTTAAATCTTCGCACATCAATCATTTGTTGTCTCAATTCAGTTGTAGGAGTTTCATGAAAACACTCATCTAATAATGCAAGATTGCTACATATATTGCATACACCACAAACACATGCATTGAAAAGAAAATATTGGTCATTATGTGGGTTACAAAACAAACTTGAGATGAACTCCTTTATAACTTGAGGTGGAATTTGGATACCACATTCCTGTAACATTTCTTTAGTATGCATGGTACCATGTATAGATCGAAATAAATCCTAATGGTAACGAAATTGGACATGAGTTTTACAACATGTGACGCTTTCCTTGTTTACCCTTACATACCAAGGTTTACACTTTTCAAATGATCTTTGACTTATGTTGATTGATAACACCTTTTCATCTACAAATTTTTTGTATAATTCAGTTTGAGTCATGTCCAAAAGGTGTTTTGGATGTGGCTCACGAATTTTTGAGCCAACTCTTAATTTTAGAACATCCCTGGCATTTGGTGATACTCTTGTATTGTCCTTCCAAAATCTTTCAATCAATGTTTTCACTTCACTAGTAAGTTTCATATCAGATCTCGGGAGTCTACCACTATAGGTCCATAAGTTGTTAGCTGGATCACTTTCAAAGTCAACTCTTCTCTTCACAGCTTTTGCCAAAGTTTTACAATGAATATTAAGATATCCACTTATGTTACTCATCATTCTTTTATCATGGGTTGATTTGTTTACTAAAGCTATTGTTATTTCTCGTCGTGCCACATTTCTATCTTTAGAATGACTTTTCTTTCCAATTGCATCAAAGGCACTAGCAATAGTCGAAACAACTTGTTTCAAAGACTCATCCTTTTTTTTTCTTTCACATTGACTCCTAACCTCTTCATCACTTTCCGCATCTTCATCATTTTCATTAATTGTAACATCAATTGACATTGAAACCCAAATTTCTTATTATAAAAAAATTGTTTGAACAATCTATTAGCATATGTCCTAATCTGCCTCCATGAAACCAAGCCACAAAGATTGTCTAACACACCACTATTCAATTGAAAAAGATTACCCATTTCATTATCATTTAAACATGTTTCATTTTCAACTGGTGTTTCCATGTCTACATCCACACTCTCAATTTTAGCTGTACTTTTATTTTCACCATCAGTTGGGGTTTGATTTTCAGTCATAGGTGGAGTTTCAATTTCTTTTTCAACTGGTGTTTGACTTTCATTTCGTACTATACTTCCATGAATAAAATCCAAATCATTTATTTCATAGCCCGCTTGAAAAAAATCATGAATTTCATTTTCAGAATATATACGGGGTTGTGAAGACATACCAGTACCCAATACTAGGTTAGTAGATGCACCTAGATTTTCTTGATTTGTATTTCCTTCTTCTGGCTCTTCATCCATTACAGTGTTCTCAATGCTCTCTTCCTTTAAAGCTACTTTTGAACTCGAAGCTCCAGCATTACTACCCTCTCTAATTCTTGCTCTTCTTTCTCTTTGGCGTTTTGCTTCCTTTTCTTTATTTTCTATCCTTTGTCTCTTTCTACATTTCTTTGATCCCATATTTGGATGAATTTTTAATCCAACAAGTGTCAAATCTAGAACAAGACAAAACCAAGTCTAAATTAATTAAAACATTCTGTCTGCGCATGGGTACAGTCGTACAATGATTGAATAATGATTCAATCATTGTACCTCTGTACTTCTGCACCTGTCATTCTCTAATAGATTCATTAGAAACGGGCACCCATTTTTTAAAAAAAATGGGTGCCCATTTCGTCAACAGTTACTTTTGAAACGGGCACCTATTTCTAAAAGCTTGGGGCGGGAAAACTGAACTTGCCTCAGTTTTTGGTATGGGATAGGCATGATTTAGGCTTGGTCCCACCGACCCTATGTCTTCACCTCCACAAATTTGACTAAGTTATTTTAACATTAATTTTATGTCTTCAACAAATTTTTTGAGCGTCTTTCAGTTTGAATTTTTTGATGAAACGAAAACCCATTATAGATTTCGTTGTCCTGATTCCATAAATGTAAATTTTTTGAGGATATAATAAATTTTACTATTTTTCCTATATTTATCAATAGCAAAAGGTATGAAAATGTGAAACACAAAGGTTTACTAAACTTTTAATAACTTTTTTGTTTTAAGGTTTCTGCAAAAAAAAATTATATGGCATCAATCTACATTCTATTCTTTTCAAGATTTTTTTTTTTTTTTTTGAAAAATATGAACATTTCATCAAATTATGGTGGCCGTACACCAGAGGTTTTGAAAATATACTTTATTGTCAATTAAAAATCAATAAAAAAAATATATACAAAAAAAAAAGAAGGAAAAATATACTCATCAATCTATAGTGTCTTAGGTATCTTTCCTAAAAAGGATTAACATATATTGATTTATTTGTGTCAAAAAAGGGTGGTCGTACACGGGTGAGGTATGGTCTTAAAACAGGCATTCTAAAAAAGTGGTTTTTAAATATGCCTACCAAAATTAATTTATGCAATGTGGGTATTGAAATAAATTACATATTTGAAAAGCTAACTCCGAGTACTATAATTTCTATTAGTGAAGTTTTTTGAAATTCAATCTCTAAGTGCCTCAATTTTTGACATCAATTGACATGAATTTTGAAAAATAGGAAAAACACTTCCACTTTTTGCCAAAAATTGGCACCCAACTTATTGCAGCCACCCATGGATTCCAACATTAAATCCATGATCCAATATAAATGCACAAGTTGGCCACAACAGGAAATAAAACTAAACCCGTCGGTAAGCAAGATAACTGAGCAGCAGACAAGCAATGTCGAGCGCCAGTGAAATAACCGACCACCTAGGAGAGAACTGACCACACTCAGTAACCAAAGGAAACTGACCAATTCGATCAAAGCAAAAATCAAGAAACACAAACAAAACTCCAAATTATTTTTGGTGACATAGGATTGCCAAGGACCCAAGATGCTCCTGCATCAACTAGTTCTCAAGCAAGATCACATTGAATTTGTCCCCAATGTCTAATAAGGTATAGGACATGAAAGATGGATTTGCAAACTGATGATTCACCAATGAATAGGCAATGATGGATGAAGCAAGTGTTTTACCCATAGGACCATCTCCTCAAGATTATCCAAGCTAGGGAAAAATAATATCTCAATATAGGCCAATGATGTGGTGTTGGACAGCGTATGGAATAATGACCTGGTGTCATGAAAATGGTCCAAAGGAGTGGATATATCAAGAGACTTTTTCTAACATTTTTTTTCTTTTCTTTTATTTTTCATTTGGATCAAGATTAAGGGGTCAATGTGGATAGGATCAGACAATCATGATAAAGGGGTGGTGAAGGTTATGAGTGAATGGTTTGGGATTATGGGAAGGCTTCTTAGGAATAAGAAAGGTGGCTTTAGGATAAGCAAGATCATGATAAGGTAGCATGAACACAACATGTGAATAGGCTAATGAATAGGATAACTCATGTCATGATACTTAATACCCATGGATATGTTCAACCTTGTCAAGATCAAAGGTGAAAGATGTAGTACAAATGCAAGTGAGATCAATAGTAGAAAGATGGAGGATATGAAGGATGAAACTTGCCCCCAAGTGTAGAGTGCAAGAGAGAAGAATTATGCAGGATGCATGTTTGCTAGGTTTTCATCGTGGTACTTGTCCAAGATGCCACAAGAAGTGGTTTTCACCGTAGGATGGATTTCTTTTTCTTTTCTTTTCTTTTCTTTTTTTCTTTTTTTTCAATTTCCTTTTTCTTTTTTTTCTTTTTTTTTTGGAGGGACTCAAGCCTCATGCTCTTTGGATACTCCTTGAAAAGGTATGATATGATGGGCCAAGGCTGCTGAAAAGTATGCTCAAAGATGTTGATAGGGTGACAAAAATGTGATATGGTGGACAAGGTAGAGGGTGGCTAAAGCTTTATGAAATGGATTGGATAATGGAAATGGAAGGATAATGAATGAGAGGATAATAAGTCTTTCCATGCGTGGGCATGAAAAAGAGAATGGAAGGATAATGAATAGGAGGATAAGAAGTATTATCAAGATCAACATCGATACACACCTTGAAGGGTAGAGGAATAATGGAGGAAAAATGGGTGATATAGCTTGAGACTTTGATGTAAGAGAGGATATGGATCTTGGGACACAAGGACTCAAAATGGATGGATGAGATGGAATATGTTTGGAAGAATGTGAACTGGAAGCGTTTGGAAGCTTAAATATCAACTTTGAGTTCTCTTTTATGTGTAAGTCCTTCAAAAGTGACTTGGGAATCTACACTTTCTTTGATTTTTCTTTCCTTTTGGATGCTTTAGAATGCATTTCTTCAATGAGGGATTTAGGAACCCACATTTTCTTTGATTTTTCTTTTTGCGTGATGGATCTTTGTAGTCTCTTGAATATTTCTTTTTTTCTTTCATTCACAGGGTATGTGCAAGATCATGAGGGGCCAAAAAGTGGCGATGTCAGTTCAAAACTTTGACAATGTAGCTGACGACTTTTTTTTCACCCAAATTTAATAAAATGAAAAGGGTATCTTAAGGAGATTATCAACTTTCTATTGATATAATTGCTGTCAAATTTTGAATTCGGTAAGTAATTATTAGTTATTTTCTAATTGAGCTACCTCTAAAGTGCTAATTTATATACTGATTGAAAAACAACTATAACTTTTAGACAGTATAACATTTTTTAAATTCAAAAAATGCGTCACATTCTATGCTTTGCCTACTATAAGGAAAT
The DNA here is from genome assembly GCA_027943335.1 of Chamaecyparis obtusa. Taxonomy (NCBI): domain Eukaryota; kingdom Viridiplantae; phylum Streptophyta; class Pinopsida; order Cupressales; family Cupressaceae; genus Chamaecyparis; species Chamaecyparis obtusa. The sequence continues at coordinate 44,743 of BSBK01011672.1, read as the reverse complement.
TTTATTTTTTTTTTGAATTTTGTAAAGTTTTAAATGAGTTAAGGTGGTCAGACATGGGAGTTTTTCTATTTTGAAAATGTTGTAGCAAAAAAAACATAATTAATTACTTTTTTGGAATAAAATTACAAAAAAATATGTCACATCTGGACATGAGTCTACTACTTATATATAAAATCTTATAATAAAATATTGTCATTTGATTATGATTAAGGCGGTCAGACATACACCTACTTCTTATTTTTTTCCTAAAATTTTTGTACTGCTGCATTGAAATCTATAATGTTCACCAATCATACTAACTTTTTCTCAAAAAAGACCTAGTAGTTTAGAAACTACATTCAATTTTCTATAGATTCTATTCTTACAACTTTTTGATATTAGGTTCATAGCTAGTTGAAATTTTCAAGTCAAGTTGACTAACCCCGATTTGCTGATTTTTCATTGCCACTTAAGGGCATAGTTTGGCCCCTCATGATCTTGCACATACCCCACATGTCGATTAGATGGGACATGGTGCTCTTCATATGTAAGTGGATTCTTGATTTTTTGATTCTTATGTTGTGCATTCAAATTTGGGATTGGTGGCTGAATAAGGTTGATATGGATGGTTCATATGGATGATCTGATATGGAGAATTGACATGGATAGGTGCTTGGTTTCTCAAGTATGTATGTCTTTTTATCTTGATACATGGAAAGGTAAGGGGATGGTGGGATAGGGATGGTAGGAGAGGTTGATGGAGGAATGTAAGGGCCCAATATGGATTTGGAGGATGTATAATGTTTCAAGTTTTGGATATAGGGACTCTTACCCAAAATTTCCTGATTCCACACAATTTTGGCCATAGGTTGAGCTTTATCTGACAATTTTCATTAAATCTTGTCAAGAGCCTTGAGAAATTTTTATGGTCTTGTGCCTTTTTCTCTAGTCTCTGAAATTATTTAACTCTCTGGTCTAATAGCCTTTTAATTTGAAAATATGACCGTTCGAGGTAGAAAACCCTAAAAACCCTACGACCTATTCTTTTTCATCGTTACTTTTTTCAACCACTTAAGTCTTCTATTTTCCATGTGCTCTTTTCCATCATTGGCTGGTCGCAAGGTCTCTAAAGCCCAGAAGAATATTCATTTTCTATCTCCTGACCTCACAACTTCCCTTTATCTCTTTGTCTCCTAATCAAAAAGCATATTCTATTTTCATCTGGTGACTTGGCGATGGTCCCTTCAATCAGGTGATCTCATAATGTAACCTTGAGTTAGTAGTTCTTTGGGAGATCTTGGGACTAGTCTATTTTCCCTAATTGCAGTTATAACTCATGTCAGTGTTGAGTTAAGAGTTTCTCTTCAGTCAAGAGGTCTCGTGATCAAACCCAGGGTTAGCAAAAGTTCATGAGACTTCAAGTTTTCTTTAGTCAGGAGGTCACTAGATTTAATCATGATTAAAGGTGGTTAGATTAAGGTAAATAATTATACAAATCATAAAGTGCCATGTGTCTCTAGCGGGCCTAGGCTCTATAGGCTCAATCTCTTAGTTGCATGAAGCAGACTAAATATTCCAATCCATTCAGTGACAATGAGATTTTCCTTAGTCGGGTGATCTCAAAATAGAAGTGGAATATTCTTTATGTCGGGTGACTTGGAGGTTGAGGTGCAATCGCTAGATCTCTGAATTCAAATACATGGTAAAAGTTGAGTCAGAATCCCTTCAGTCATGAAGTCTCAGGAAGGTAATGAGTTAAGTTAAGATGTCTCGAGACCTAGAGACTTAAGTGTTGTAGCTAGATCTCCAAATATTATTCAGCAATTCAGTGACTAAGGCTTAGTCAAGTGATCTCATAACGCAGAATGAATATTCTATGAAGTCACAAGATCATGAGATTTATGCAGTCAGGTAATCACCTAGTGCAAAAGGAATATTCCAAATGATTAGGAGACTTGGAGATCGAAGGCATAGTCACATGATCACTTGATTAAAGGCAGAGGTTAAAGCTGGGTTATATTTCCTTCAATTAGGGAGTCTCGTGATCAAATCCAAGGTTAGCAAAAGTTCACAAGACTTGAAATTTTATATAGTTGCCCAATCTCCTGATCTCCTGCGGTTAAGATAAGGTGGGCCAATTTTAGAGCAGTCAGTGATTTTTAGAGCTCATGAAGTAGTTGAAATAAAATAAAAGAATGACAAGTGGCAAGATGGACATAGGTTTGTAGCTCAGTCTAGTTATCGCCCAATGAAAAAGAGAATATTCTTTCTATTCGGCAATTCTGAGATTACCTTCAATCGGGTGATCTCCTAACAAGAAGGAATATGTCGAAGACATTAGGAGATAAAGCGGCCAACGTCAAATCAAAAAAAGGATCAATGCTTGTCGCGCGATTGCTAGACAAAGCTAGGGTTAATGAAAAGGTCATGACATCCAATGACTAAAGGGAAAGAGAACATGAGGTGAATGCAGGGTTAAGGTTAAGATCCGATACGGTGCTTGAGTAAACTAGAAAGATCTGATGGCTACATTTTAAAGATAGATCAAGTTTAAATATCAACCATGAATGGATAAAAGCTTGGCACCACCTATGACCGTTTATATTTTTAAATTCAAAATATCTGAGAAGTACCAGATTTGAATAGTTATGGCGAGCCCGAGTTGCAAAGAGGTAGATGGATCAAGGCAGCTTGTTTGCAGGTAGATATAGTAATGAAATGGACACGCAAATACATATCTGATCGATCAGGATATTTTCATGGGCATTTGTGATCAGAAATGAAAGAATTAGGTTTTGATATTATTCTATGAAAAATCTATGTAACCCTAATTAGATTTTTTTTTGCTCCTCCTTGCATGCAATAGAGATGTATATATTAGTTTTTTGGAGCTTTTAGAGCTTAGAGTTTACAATTGTAAAAGAGAGGTTTTCTTTCATAGGAGTTATTTGAGACATTCTTTCTACCCTCTAGGTTCTGCAGTTTGTAACCTTTCATTGGGGTTTAGATATTGCAAAGGTATTTTGTGACATTCTTTTTTTCCCTATGCTTTCTTGTCTAAATTTTCTCTTAATGGATTAAGTATATGTATGTTTTCAGTAATATCTTAGGGTTCCTGATCCCTCTTCCTTTCTGCAATTCATGTGTATTCTTGTGGATGATTTGATTTGAATGATCTTGTGGGTATACTTCAACCCCCTGACAATTTGTCTCATTCCTATACCTAGTTGCAGAGGTGAATGTTTGTTTGTAGGTTATAGATTGTGTCTAAATTCTTAGGAATGCTATTGTTTGTGAAATTCTCTCTTTCCCTGAATAGCCTCTTCCTATTATAGACCCTTCTATGAAATATTAATGCAAACCTATTCAGTGAGTTGTGATCTCCTAGACCTAAGTTTGTGCACTGATTTCATCCTCTATCCTATATAATTCATATCATCTTTTCAGTGTATCACCTAGTAAGATAGTTTTCTTTTAGGCATTTCCCTTCCATGCATTCCTCCTATCCCTTTTCCCTTGAGAGTTTACTTTCATGTCAAGAAGAGAAAATTAAGGTGATTATCCAAGAGGAACCAACCTAGAATCTGGAGGTCTCATCTCAATTAGCATAGGTCCCATAACCTGGAGATGATTCCCATAATATACTAGGTTATCAAGACCAAGAGATCTTGAACCAAGGATGCAAACTTAGTGTATAACAATTTTGGCATGCCCAGTGTGACTAGAAAGAAGTTCATCTTTAAAGATTATGCTATCTCTGATATACTAATTGCATAATACAAACTTTTAGAATTTTTTTCTATCAAGTATATCTAGTGACTCCACTAATTTCATAGATTTAGGCTAACCTTGTTTAAAGTTTATGAGAAAGATTGAGACTAGGAGCTCAAAGCACACTGAATTTTTAGAGTTTCCCTTAAAAAGAAGCTACAAAGGTAGATCAACCTAGAGAACATCCCCTGCAAGGAGAATATAGTCTACACCACCTAATACTTCAGAAAGGAGACCTTTATCCTTTCATCTCAGAAGAAGAGGAAGATCTCTAACTAGAGATCTAGAAGAAGCTTCAAATCCAACATCAAATACAACTTACACAGTTGCTACTCAACAAATTTTAGCTCCTACAATGGCCAGGCAGTTTGCCTTTGCACCCTTCAACTAGGGAAGTCCATTGAACTTCACTCAACATCATGATGTGCTCTTGGTGGCACTAAAGAGTCTACCTAATTTCATACATGAAGGAAAAACTACAAATTTTGAACACATTAGAGATGTGATGACTATCTGCAGCATACATAATATAACTCAAGAAGATGTGGCCACTAAGTTATTAGTAGCCTCCCTCAAAGGTAAGGCTCTTGAATGGTTTAGAACTTTAGCTGTTGGTTCCATTAATTCATGGGATGGATTAGGAGATGCATTGAGTAGACACTTTGAGGATAAATCAGACAACATGTCTTTGGTTGAGCAGTTGACAACCATTAAAAGAGACCCTCAAGAACAAATGATAGATTATAACAATAGATTCCTCAAGACATGGAATAGAATTCCAGTCTTGGTGAGGCTATCAGCTGATCAAGCTTTCCTATACTTCTTGCAAAGTTTGAATGGTCAAATCTCTGTCATGATCCAATCTATAGGTGGTACCTCTTTACCCCAAGCTTTTGACATAGCTTTCAGAGCTAAAAATTGCTTAATCCAAGCATGCATGATAGCAAGAAGGCCACCCATGCCCATCTTCCCTAATATTCAACCCATTGCACCTCTACAAATACCTCCTTTTATCCCTATTCCCACCATATTAGCACCTCAGGCTAGTGCAAGTAGTCAGAAGCTAAAGTCAAGTTTCTCTCAAGAATTACAAGAGACGAGGAATTGTAAACAAAGTAGTCAGTAAGAAATGAAAAATTTGTTGTAGACTTTAACTAAAGAGGTTACGAACCTAAAGAAGCAAGGGCAAGGAATCAAACCCCCCTTTCAGCCACAAGGCCAAGGTCCTAATCAACAATATCAGAATCAAGGATAGCCTTATCAGTAAAATAGGCCACCATACCAAGGAGGTTATCAAGGAGCTTACCAAAAGAAAAATTTTAATCAAAGACCATTCCAACCATACAACCCTGCACCTCTTAATTTTGCAAATCTAGTCAGAGATATGGTCCCTAGCCAAAATAATCTAGCTTTGGAAAATGAATGGTGCTTTCCTTGTAATCAACCCTATAATCAGGCTACATGTTCAAATGGGAGGATGAATCAAGCCCTAATGGTTCAAAATGCCTCACAAACTCAATCAGAGGCCTCTTCTAGTGGATCAATTCCTCAACAAGAATCACAAGTTGATGAGACTGCTCTTTTCAATTGGGAGCAGAAGGACTTTGATGGAGTCAATGGTGAATTTTCCATTGTTGCCAACACAATATCAAAGAGAAGAGCTCAAGACATGGAGCGAGAAGATTGTGGGACTAAAGCTACTACATCTATAGAACCATTGCAGCAAGCTACTCCCACCATATTGAAGAAGGCTCCTGTCATTACAAGCAAAGAAGGCCAAATTCTCAAAGAAGTGGAGCCCATCATAGTAAAAACACATCAAAAAGTACATACTATGACACCTTTCAACATTGTAGACAAAATGAAGAAGGTGAATGTTACCATGTTTATGTGGGACTCTTTGGTTATTACAGGACAACTTGAGATTTTGAAGAAAGCCATGACTAAAGTAACAGCTCCTCAACTTGCAAAAGAGACTGCAAAGCCAGTGTTGGTTAACACTGATCAAGAAAAGGAGGCTCCAAGTTGCAACTCCAAAGATAATACCATTCAAGGTAGGAACTCAAAACCCCCTCCCTTTTATGTATCTTTAATTATTGGAAAATTCTTAGTACATAACTGTATGGTAGATAGTGGAGCTACTAGTACTGTAATGCCAAAAAAGGTAGCTGACCAATTAGGACTTAAATATGAACCCCTCCAAAAGAGGGTTACACAACTTGATGGATCCTCAGTTAACACTATAGGTGTGGCCAAGGATACCAGTCTAGTCCTTCATGCAAGTCCTAATTTCTCCATCCTACTTGATATATATATCATAGATCTCCCTGCTTTATTTTCCATATGTCTGTCCAGGGAGTTTACAGCCAAAATAGGAGGCTATCTTTCTTTTGACTAGTCTCACATGCTCTTCCACACAAGATATGGTACAAAGGTCACCATCAAATTTGAATCATTGGCAGCTCATCATATAGAACCATATGTATCCAACACGATCAATGCAAGTTACCTTGCACTTGATAGTAATGACTTCCCAACTATCAAAGAAGCAAACACTAAGATAGAAAATATCCCTGATATTTTACTAGATGAACTAGAATCAGAAAAGGCTTCAGAAGCCCAAGAAAATGTTATTTAGGATATTGGTTTGGGAAGCTATTTGATACAAGAAAATGGATTCATAGAGCCAAACCTTCTCAAAGAGGACACTAATTCAGAGGATCAGAGCAACCAGGTTTGGGAATTGTTTTTTGATGGAGCTAGAAGTAGACATGGCTCTGGTGGTGGTGCTATGCTAGTGTCCCCAGAAGGAGAAAGATACTATATATCTTTTAGATTCAATTTCTCCTACACTAGCAGCACTATAAAGTATGAAAGTCTAGTGAATGGACTGGAGTGGGCTAGAAAAGGAGGGCTCAAAGCCCTAAAAGTTTATGGTGATAGTGAGTTAGTAGTTAGCCAAGTGAGATGGATAAGTGCAACCAAAAATGACACCATGAAAGCATACAAACACAGAGTTTGGGATGCAATTGAAGACTTTTGTGCTTTCAATATTGTTGCCATCCCTAGGAAGCTAAATCAAAATGCAGACATATTAGCTGATGTTGGATCTCCATATGACATTCCTAATAGTATTTCAAAGGAAGAGCCCCAACAACACATGAAAGTGATTATCAGACCCTCTATTCCTGATAACAATACTAATTTGCAAGTGTTTGACAATGATGAGAAAATTTTGCAGTTCTTGTTTGAAGAGGATGTCTTCTCATAACATAACCAAGATAGACTATTGCATAACTATGGTGACCAAGTGATACAACTTAGATCTAATAAGATGCCTAGAGGTCTTGTCACCTTAGAAGCTATCTTTAACAAGGATGATCAAGTTAAGAAGAACAAAGTTGGCCCCGTAGTTCAAAAAGAACATAGTGTTGAATTAGAGTTGGAACCAGGTAAAAGCTTACAATTTGGAAAAGTAAATACTGATTTGGAAAAGAAGGCTTATACCCAATTATTCAAAGAGTTCAGTGATGTATTTGCATGGAAATATGAAGACCTTAAAGGTTTTAATCCATCCCTTGCTCAACATACTATTGAACTAGAACCTAATGCCAAACTAGTAAGATAAAAGCAAAGGCCTGTTAATCCCAAGCTTGAGCCACTTATGCATATAGAAGTGCTCAAATTGATAGGAAGTGGTATCATCTACCCCATTAAACATACTAGTTGGTTTTCCAACCTTGTTCCTATCAACAAGAAGAATGGGTAGTTGAGGTTATGTGTTGACTTCAGGGATCTCAACAGAGCCTCTTTAAAAGACCGCCATCCATTACCCTCTATGGAGAAAATCTCACAATGTGTCTCTGGGTCTAAGAGATTTTCATTATTGGATGAATATTCAGGATATAATCAAATCCTAGTTAATGAAAGGGACCAATACAAGACTGCATTTACAACCAAGTGGGGAACCATGGCTTATCAAAAGATGCCCTTTAGTTTGTCAAATGCAGGTGCTAATTTTCAAAAGGCAATGGATATGGCCTTTAAAAGACTCATGTACAAGTTTGTACTGGTCTACCTAGTGTTGGAAACAATTGTCTGAAGGAAATTGCTACTCAAATTATGTATTGTCTTTGATGTCACACAATGTCATAGTCCACAGCAATCAGTTCCTACCGAGCTCAGTCGGTCTGCCAGACAGGGAAATTCAGCATTTACCAAGTCCACTAGGTTATCAAAGGAAATTCAGTGTTAACCGAGTTCAGTCGGTTATCAAAGGAAATTCAGCATTTATAGAGTTCAGTCGGTTATCAAAGGAAATTCAGTGTTTACCGAGTTCAGTCGGTTATCAAAGGAAATTCAGCATTTACCGAGTTCAGTCGGTTGTCAAAGGAAATTCAATGTTTACCGAGTTCAGTCGGTTATCAAAGGATTGTCGATGTTTACCGAGTTCCCTCGGTCTCCGAAAGATTGTAGAAAGTTATGGTCACCGAGCACTGTCGGCCCTTGAAGGATTTTTGCAAAAAGAGTTTGCTTAATTCAGCCGACTGTTATACTAAATAATGTCAATTTGACAAATCTAAAATCATATAAATAAAAGGTCAAATGTGAAAAATAAAAAGGGATATACAGCAAGAAGTTTTATAGAAGAAAAGATAGGAAAGGTGTGTGCGAATTTGTGAAGGATGTTCAGATATCCTTAAGGTGCAGCAGAGATTTATTCGATCAGGAAGGATCACACATATGCAGAATAGAGATCTGTAATCAACAAGGCAGTTGCATTATTATACAGGTCATTTTTCATTGTTACCTTATCATTGTAACAGTGAATTCTAAATCTCTTAACCGAGTTGGTTTAACAACCATATTGTAAATCCTCTAACAAGGTGACAATTCCATTGAATTGTTTTCAAGACCTCTTACCAGGCCACTCCTAGCAGGGTGATTAAATCCTCTAACAAGGTCACACCTAACAGTGTGTTTTGTAACCTTTTACCGGGTTGGCTTTTAACCGAGCATCACTTCAGAAAAGTGAAAATCAGTATCTAGATACATTGGTGGTTTTTCCCATATTGGGTTTCCACGTTAAATCTTGTGTCTCTTGTGTTCTTAATTGCTATCTTAATCATACACCAGTGCTGATGAATATCTAAAAGATAATTTTGTTAATACTTTTTGCATCTTCAAAGTTACTGCAATCTATTTACCGAGTGCTAAAACAGATAACATTTTTAAGATATCCTAAGGGATCTGAAAAGAATTAATTGTGAAGTGTTTTATGGTTGACTGATTCACCCCCCCCCTCTCAGTCACTTCATCCATATTCCATCAATTGGTATCAGAGCTTTTGGTGCTTGCAAGAAGGGTTTCAAGGACCTAAGCTAAAGATCAGGATGTCTTACAAGAGGGAAATTCCAAAGCTCAACAGAGATAACTTTTCAGCATGGCAAGGTCTCATGCGACTTCATCTGGCTTCCATTGGTGATTCAGGATGCAAATACATTGATGAAGAATACACAATTCCTAATGGCGCATTAACTGTTGAAGACATTGCAGATAAAAAGACTCACAACACCATGATGATAGACATTGCATCTGCTCTCAGCTATGAAGAATTTGATGATATTAAAGAATGCACTACTGCATATGAAATGTGGATGGCACTAAAGAAAATATATGGTGGTGATGCAAATGTGAAAAGAGCCAAAGCAGAAAGCCTAAGAGGACAGTTTGACAAGATGAATATGAAGGAAGATGAAAACATTGCAAAATATGTTGAAAGAATCAAAGCAAGTGTAAGTGCAATTAGAGCTTCTGGAGGAACAATCTCAGATGAAACTGTTATAAGTAAGGTACTCAGAACATTACTCCCTATCTATGCAATAAGAGTATTAGCTATTCAAGAAAGAAGATGTGAAACAAACCACAATATAACTTTGGATGCTTTAGTTGGAAGATTGACAGCCTTTGAATTAGACAACTATGACAACTATGTTCCTAGTTCAAAAAATATTGAATCAGCATTTGAGGCCAAGGTTTCATTAAAGAAGAACAAGAAAATTAAAGAAGTTCAGTCAGAAAGTGAAGAAGTATCAGAAGAAAGTTCTGATAGTGATCTTGAAATTGTAGAAGCATTACTTGCAAAGAAGTACTCTAGAGGGAAAGGTAAATATAAAGGTAAAACTCCTTTAATCTATTTTTCATGTGAAGAAATTGGACATATTGCAGCTAGGTGCCCAAACAAGCAAGTCAAGGAAGAGAAGAGAAGTCACAAGTACTATGGCAAAAAGAATTTCAAATCATTCAAGGATAAAGGTAAGAAAACATGTTTTATGGCTAAAGATTCTGATTATAGTGAAGAAGAAATTGTCTTTATTGCTATAAAAGATGAATCTGATGATGATGAAGATAAGATGGCACTTATTTCTCATATAAGCAAAGATGATATATGGATAATAGACAGCGGATGTTCACACCACATGACTGGTGACAAGACAAAATTTGAATATCTAGAAGACTGTGATAGTGGTAATGTAAGATTTGGAAACAATGAACCTTGTTGTATAAAAGGAAAAGGAAGAATCTCATTAACCAAAGAACTCATATGTGATAATGCTTATTGGGTTGAAGGACTAAAACATAATCTTCTAAGTGTAGCATAGCTAATCAACACTGGTTTCAAGGTTGAATTCATGAATGGTCAAGCAAGACTGCTAGATGAAAAAGGAAAACTCATTGGATCAGGCAAACAAACAAAAGGTAACTTATTTTATCTTGATCTCAGTGAATATTCATGCTTTATTGCTCAAATGGAAGAAAGTTGGCTACGGCACAAAAGGTTATGTCATGTGAATTTTGATAACATGATAAAAATAAGCAAATTCAAGAAGGTTAGAGGCATTCCTATTTTGAAGAAACCTGATACTGGTCTATGTAAGAATTGTCAGATTGGAAAAATGAGTAAAACTAGTTTCAAGAGTAAGAACTATCAGTCTAAAGAAATTTTGGAAATTGTGCATACTGATTTATGTGGACCTATTGGAATACAAAGCTATACTGGAGATAAATTCTTTATTCTTTTCATTGATGATTATTCTAGAATGATGATTGTCATGTATTTAAGAGAAAAATCAGAAGCATTTGAAAAGTTCAAATGGTACTTAGCAAGAGTGGAAAAGGAAACAGGGAAAAGATTGAAATGCTTAAGATCAGACAAAGGTGGTGAATTCATCTCCCATGATTTTAACAACTTTTGCATTGAAAGAGGAATCAAAAGACAGGTATCAGCTCCTAGAACTCCTGAGCAGAATGGAATAGCAGAAAGAAGAAATAGATCTATTATGGATTGTGCAAGGACTCTAATGATAGAAAAGAACATCGCTATAAAGTACTGGAAGGAAGCTATCAGCACTGCAGTTCATACCTTGAACCGAGTACAATTGAAGAAAGACACATTCAAAACTCCTTATGAATTATGGTATGGCTATAAACCTAATGTAAGTTACATGAAAATATTTGGTAGCAAGTGTTATATCTTAAAAGAATCCAGAAGAAATAAATTTGATGTGAAAAGTGATGAAGGAATATTCCTAGGATATTCTAGCAAAAGCAAGGCATACAAATGTCTAAACTTATCTACTCACAAAGTCATAGAAAGTATACATGTAAAATTTGATGAGTTTGTAGAAAAGACTGAAGAAGAAAGCAAAAGGGAACCTGAGAACTACAGAAGATTCATTTACATTGAACCTGAAACATTGGCAAACACAACTATCAATAAGGAAACTATATCTACCGAGCTGAGCACAGTTACTGAGTCACAAACCGAGTCACAGGAAGAAGTTCAAACCGAGTCACAGGAAGAAGTTCAAACCGAGTCACAGGAAGAAATTCAAACTGAGTCTCAGCCTGAAGTTACCAAGCAAATATCTACCGAGCCCGAGCAACCTGAAGAAGAGATCCTAGAAGACAACAGCATGAATCATTCAAAAGGCAAGGAACCTATACTAGCCAAATATGTCAGAAGATATCATACACCAGATCAAATCATTGGAAACAAATCAGATGGTACTATGACAAGAAGCAAGCTAAAAGGTACATGTTTGCTTACTGACTTTGAACCTAGAAATATCAAAGATGCATTGGAAAATGAAAGTTGGATTGAAGCAATGAATGAAGAATTAGAACAAATACAAAAGAACAAAACATGGACTCTTGGACCTAGACCTAAAGATAAGAATGTAATTGGAACAAAATGGGTATTCAGGAATAAGCTGAATGAAGATGGTCAAGTATCTAGAAACAAAGCTAGACTGGTATGTAAAGATTATTCTCAAGAAGAAGGTATAGATTATGGAGAAACTTTTTCTCCTATTGCAAGATTAGAAGGTGTAAGAACTCTACTTGCTTATGCAGCACACAAAGGATTTAAGGTATATAAGATGGATATAAAATCTGCATTTCTCAATGGAATTCTGGATGAAGAGGTCTACATTGAACAACCTGAAGGTTTTGTTGATCCAGATAAAAAGGACATGGTCTGCAGGTTACACAAAGCATTGTATGGTTTGAAACAAGCTCTTAGAGCATGGTATGAAAGACTCCATAACTATTTGATTCAGATTAATTTCAAAAGAGCCAATGATAATAGCAATCTGTATATTAAAGAAGGACCGCATGACAAAATTGTATTGGCAGAAATATTTGTAGATGATACTATATTTACAGGGAATGAGGATCAGTGCAAAGAATTTTCAGAGCAAATGAACAAAGAATTTGAAATGTCTATGTTTGGTTTAATAAAATTCTTTGTTGGTCTTCAAATTCAGCAAAGCGAGAATGGTATATACATTACTCAATCTAAATACATTAAGGAAATACTTAAGAAGTTTGGTATGGAAGATTCAAAACCAGTTGGTACACCCATGTGTACTGGACTGAAACTTACCAAAAATGATGATTCAAAAGAAGTTGATCAGACCCTATACCGATCTATGATTGGAAAATTGCAGTATGTAGTACATACAAGACCTGATATTGCCTTAGCAGTCGGTATAGTAGCTAGATTCTCAGCAAAACCTAAGGAAAATCATATGATGGCAATCAAAAGAATCTTAAGATACTTAAGAGGAACTGAAGAATATGGTTTGTGGTATAAATTTGAAGGCAATCTAGACTTAAAAGTGTTTACTGATGCTGATTGGGCAGGAAACATTGATGACAGATAAAGCACAAGTGGTGGAGCATTTTTTCTTGGAAAAAGACTGGTATCCTGGACTAGTAAAAAGAAAAATTGCACATCTCAATCCACAGCTGAAGCAGAATATGTTGCTGCTGCAGTAAACTGTTCAAATATTGTTTGGTTTAAATAGTTATTAGAAGGTATGAAGGTTGAAATCAAAGAACCAGTTGTTATATTTTGTGACAATACCAGTGCAATAAACATTTCAAAGAATCCAGTGATGCATTCCAAAACCAAGCACATTGCTATTAAATATCACTTTGTCAGAGAATTGGTGCAGGACAAGGAAATCAGATTAGAATATATTCATACAAAAGAACAGATTGCAGACATTTTTACCAAACCATTACCTAAGGATGCATTTGTGTATCTAAGAGGTAAGTTAGGGGTCATTCCCCTATCTGAGGCTCACTAAATATAGTTTTAGTGATGCATCAACCAAAACATGATTGAAAATCAACCAGTTGATGCAGCATATTCAAGGAATCATTGCATATGAATCAGTACTTGAGGTACATTAATTTACACCGGTAATATGTGAATTATCTTTGGCATGTGTTGTCAAAGAGGGAGTGTTTGCTATGTCTTTTCTATTAATTCAAGAAATTTTCAATAGTCAGAAGGAAGAATTTTCAGGATAAAGGAAGTTTGCTGACAGAGGGAGATTTGAATCTGAACTGAGCTAACTCTTTCAAATTTCTTATGCTATGACATATTGTGTTGCCATCAATGCCAAAGAGGGAGATTGTTGGAAACAATTGTCTGAAGGAAATTGCTACTCAAATTATGTATTGTCTTTGATGTCACACAATGTCATAGTCCACAGCAATCAGTTCCTACCGAGCTCAGTCGGTCTGCCAGACAGGGAAATTCAGCATTTATCGAGTCCACTCTGTTATCAAAGGAAATTTAGTGTTTACTGAGTTCAGTCGGTTATCAAAGGAAATTTAGCATTTACCGAGTTCAGTCGGTTATCAAAGGAAATTCAGTGTTTACCGAGTTCAGTCGGTTATCAAAGAAAATTCAGCATTTACTGAGTTCAGTCGGTTATCAAAGGAAATTCAGTGTTTACCGAGTTCAGTCAGTTATCGAAGGATTGTCGATGTTTACCGAGTTCCCTCGGTCTCCGAAAGATTGTAGAAAGTTATGGTCACCGAGCACTGTCGGCCCTTGAAGGATTTTTGCAAAAAGAGTTTTCTTAATTCAGCTGACTGTTATACTAAATAATGTCGATTTGACAAATCTAAAATCATATAAATAAAAGGTCAAATGTGAAAAATAAAAAGGGATATACAGCAAGAAGTTTTACAGAAGAAAAGACAGGAAAGGTGTGTGCGAGTTTGTGAAGGATGTTCAGATATCCTTAAGGTGCAGCAGAGATTTATTCGATCAGGAAGGATCACACATATACAGAACAGAGATCTGTAATCAGCAAGGCAGTTGCATTATTATACAGGTCATTTTTCATTGTTACCTTCTTATCATTGTAACAGTGAATTCTAAATCTCTTAACCGAGTTGGTTTAACAACCATATTGTAAATCCTCTAACAAGGTGACAATTCCATTGAATTGTTTTCAAGACCTCTTACCAGGCCACTCCTAGCAGGGTGATTAAATCCTCTAACAAGGTCACACCTAACAGTGTGTTTTGTAACCTTTTACCGAGTTGGCTTTTAACCGGGCATCACTTCAGAAAAGTGAAAATCAGTATCTAGATACATTGGTGGTTTTTCCCATATTGGGTTTCCACGTTAAATCTTGTGTCTCTTGTGTTCTTAATTGCTATCTTAATCATACACCAGTGCTGATGAATATCTAAAAGATAATTTTGTTAATACTTTATGCATCTTCAAAGTTACTGCAATCTATTTACCGAGTGCTAAAATAGATAACATTTTTAAGATATCCTAAGGGATCTGGAAAGAATTAATTGTGAAGTGTTTTATGGTTGACTGATTCACCCCCCCCCCCTCTCAGTCACTTCATCCATATTCCATCACCTAGATGACATAACTATTTATTCTAAACATGCAACATATCATATCAAACATCTAAGGAAGATTTTTGAAAGGTGTAGAGTATTTTGGATATCTCTCAATCCTAAGAAATGTGTGTTTGTAGTTCATGAGGGGAAATTGTTAGGATACATAGTGTCCAAGGAAGGAATCATAGTAGACCCTGAAAGGATTGCAACCATCCTAGAGCTACCCTTGCCACATCATAAGAAAAACCTTCAATATTTCATAGGAAGCATTAATTTTTTTAGGTGTTTCTTGCATAATATTGCAGATTTAATGAAGCCTTTGACAGCCATGTTAAAGAAGAGTTCAACCTTCAACTGGACTAAAGAAGGGAAAGCCAATTTCCAAGCTATCAAAGAAACCTTGACAGAAGCTCCTGCTCTATTAAACCCAAATTTTAGTAAGGATTTTATCCTTTATACTTATGGAGGTCATGATGTTATATATGCTATGTTGACTCAAGAAAATTAGGATGGATTGGAGTAGCCTATTGCTTTCTTCAACAAAGGTTTGGAAGAGTATGAACAAAGATACTCTTTTGTGGAAAAACATGTACTTGTTGTGGTGAAAATTCTTAAAAAGTTTAGATATCTATTGACCCATAGCAAGGTACACTTGAAGGTTACTCATCCAAGTGTCAAAGAATTTTTTCTTTCCAAGGACCTAAATGAGAAAAGAGCTGCTGGATTACCAAAGTAATGGAATATGACATTGATATCCAAACCACCAAGCTAGTTAAAGGAAGAGGTCTTTGTGAGCATTTTGCAGAGGATGAAAGTTCAAAGAAATCAGAGCAAACAGATGCATCTCTAGTCATGCATTCTACAGAAGAACATGCCAAGGCAGCAGGTTGGTTGCCTAACATGATTCATTACTTAAAGATAGGACAATGTCTTGCAGACCTAGATTCAACAAGAAGAAGATATTATAGATTACAATCTATTCCCTTTTTGCTAATAGATGAAGTTATTTTTAGAAAGGATCACAATAGTGTCCTTTTGAGACGTATTGATTCAGAAGAGATAGTTGTTTTCCTATTTGAATTTCATGATGGACCTTCTGGAGGTCATTTTTCTCCTAGGACTACTGCTTTTAAAATCATGAGGGCCAAATACTATTGGCCATCTATCTTCAAGGATAGTCATGATTATGTGAGAAAATGTATCAAATGTGCCATGTTTATAGGAAAAGAAAGGCTTGCAGCTCTACCCCTTGAGCCAATCAGAATAGAACAACCTTTCATGAGATGGGGCATAGACTTTATTAGCATGATTAATCCTCCATCTAGTGCAGGCCACAAGTGGATAATCGCTGCAACAGATTATTTCACTAGATGGATAGAGGCAGTTGCCTTGAAAGAACCAAATGAGAGTGTTGTCTTAGGTTTTTATGATGATATAATTCATAGATTCAACACTCCAGACTCCATAATATCAGATAATGCATTGGAATTCACAGGCCTTAAAGTCTCAAAATGGGCAATCAGAAATGGCATTTATCTGAATACAAGTTCAAATTACTACCCTCAAGGAAATGGTTTGGTAGAATAAACTAATAAAAACTTGATTAGGATGATCAGGAAGACTCTGCAAGATAACCAAAGGGATTGGCATACTAAATTGAAATATGCCTTATGGTTGGACAGGATTGCCCCAAAGAAGATCACTGGGAATTATCCTTATGTGTTAGTATATGGCAGAGAAGCTAAGTTGTCCATTTCAACTAAATTTCCAGCTTTGGACTTGGCCACTCAATATGTCCTATTTGAAGAAGGAGATCCCTTACAAATCAGGTATGCTCAGCTCATAGAGTTAGAAGAACTCAGAGATAAATCCATGAAAGATATGGAGTTCCATCAGATACAAACAAAGAAAAGTTTTGATAAAAGAACCAGGGCCAGAAGCTTCAAAGTTGGAGATGCAGTCCTCAAATGGGATGAATTTAGATCAAAACCTGGCAGACATACAAAGTTTGATTCCTTTTGGGGAGGTCTGTTCATCATCATTGAGTGCAAGGGGCCTAATGCTTTTTAGCTATCAACTCTTGGAGGAGATGCCTTGCCTATATCTTCTGCATTGTATAAAGACTTCCCTTATCAATGAGTAGAATCATTGAATGTTCATCTTTTATTTCTGGCATAGTACAACCCAATAGCACTAGTACAAAAGATACCATTCATACTGCCTAGTATGTGCAAGGTAGTGGGGCTGATTGTGCCTTAAATCTAACATTTTTTTTTGCAAGAAGAAAATTTCAAATAATGACAAGAAAAACATTTTTTTTAGTTTCTCTTTCACAAATTAAATTTGACAACCATCAATTATATAGAATCTTTGCAATTTTTTCAACTAAATCCAAAATAGGGAAAATTATTGATCAAAATTCATTTGTTAACCAACCTAGATCGAATGGTGAGGGCCATTTCTACCAAAGAGAATATTTCAATAAACTCCCCTCTAAAACCCTCATTGAAATGCACATTTAAAAACCCTTTTGACCAAATAGTTTTCAAACCCTAAATCTACAAGCAAACCATCATAGCAAAAAACTCAAAGCCATCAAATATATAATAAAACAACACATGAAAATATGCTTCATACCTTGTAAATGCCTAAAATCCTTCATGCATATCAATGGCTTCTACACCTTGTCCACTCAAGTTAAGGTTACAACTCCAAAGAAACCATGGAGGCATTGATACCACTTGTTATGAAATAATATTTCATATCATTTACTTTTAATCTATTTCCTTTTGAGAAACAAGCATGCATGCAAGCTTACAAAATCACTATTATCCACATATCAAATCTACATACAATAAGATAACACAAGATATACCAT
The DNA here is from genome assembly GCA_027943335.1 of Chamaecyparis obtusa. Lineage (NCBI taxonomy): Eukaryota > Viridiplantae > Streptophyta > Pinopsida > Cupressales > Cupressaceae > Chamaecyparis > Chamaecyparis obtusa. The sequence continues at coordinate 26,889 of BSBK01011672.1, read as the reverse complement.
GGAAAAACTCTCACAAGGGAAAACCTCATCCTCCAAAGGAAGCCATATTTTACTATATTATTTATTTATAAAGAAATACAAAGCACTTATAGAGTTATAATGAATACTCTTGAAAAATCAAGCCCTCCAATGCATTCTCATATGTCCAAACATATATCCATACATCTCATGCCATGCTTTACAAATACAACCTATAGAAAGATTCAATAATGAAACCCTAAACCTCTAACATTTGTTTTCTTTTATAGAAACAAATTCACATAAAATACAACTAATGGTAAAGTAAAACCCTGTGCCACAAAACTATGTGTACACAATACCATTGGGCACTAAGTTTATATTTTATTAAATATCTTTCCCCAATATTAAATAATTACAATATCATATCCCAATGTGACAATCACATTAAATATAACTTTGGTAAAGTAAATTTGTGTGCCATAAAACTATTTTTACACAATACCATTGGGTGCTAAGTTTACATTTTATTAAATATCTTTCCCCAATATTAAATAATTACAATTTCATATCTCAATGTGACAATCACAATAAATATAATACTAATGTTATAGTTCGACTATCAAGTGGCCCCAAAAATGAAATCTCTACATGATGCACATCCATCTAAGTACTCCTAAGTGCAACATAAATAATAATAAAATATAACATTACAATTATTATGTGAAGTGTAAAACACTTTTTCCTAGGGAAAACCTCTATAGTATCCTTATTCTTGGTGAGAGTTTTGTCCTTCTTCTTTTACAAATAAAGACTAACATTGCCTACACAAATCCCAATCACATTGTTGACATTTATACCTTCTTTGTTGGTCCCATGTAAGACTTGTATAGATGTAGCACGAGTCACAATAATATGATGTAAATTATCTTTTATCAATTGTCAAATGATGTTGTAAATGTTTTGGATGGTTTATGATTGTATCCCTGAAATATTTCTTGACCATTTGATTGCATTTTCCCAATGATAAACTCTCCAATAATTCCATCCTCATTATGACATCCAACTCATCCCCTTTCTCATCATTTATTTTACGCAACATCTTGACCATTTCATATCCACTCTTTGTAACCACTTCATCAATATCTATAACAACTAACCATCTTTTTTCAATATATAAAAGATTAGCCAGTAATTTGAGGAATTCTTTCATCAAATTTAAGGTGTCATCAATTTCTTCACAAAAATACTTGCAACGATACCAAAAGCTTACCATGTCCTCAAAAGATATAGGCCAATGCAAGTCTTGTATCACATCTTCATAGACATCTTTGAGTGTTGAAATATCACATTCTTCTTGAAAAAGATATCCAACATATATAATTTGAACATTGCTATGAACTTGATTTAAATGCTCTATGCTGAATTTCATTTTGAGCTTTGAACTTGGAAGTTCAACATAAGAAAAAATCAATTTATCTTCCATTAGTCCCTTGTTCACCTGTAATAATAAAAAGAGAAATATCATTAATAATATTTGATGATGTATATAATAGAACAATAAGTTATAATTTACTAAAAAAATTATATACCATTAAAATTTAAAAAATAATATATTTAAAAACTAATCACTTCAACATAATATCTTACCAGATTTAATTTATTGAAGAGAAAACTTAAGCTTGACTCAGTATGCATGGAAGAGAAAATTTGATTAACCTTTGTTATGGTGAATGGAAAGGCCTCTACACCCCATCACATCATTACAGATAGTGCATCTTGATTCGCAATATCTCCTTTTTCATCAAAAGTGATGCAAAGTGGATTTTTTCTTTCCACTTTAACCACATTAGGATTAGGAATAACTGTCTAGCTCATTTTTTGAATAGCCCTTGTGTAAGTACCAAGCCCATATAATTCATTTTTAAGTAGATGAATCCATATCATTTCAAAATCATGGCCTTTAGATTGGATTTATTTATATGTATGCTCTAGTTTTATATATTCAGGCATGTTTAAATCACTTATGAAGATGCCCACCACATTGTTGTTTAGCTGATCCATCAGCACCTGACACATGCATATTACAACATATTACGTGAATTATAAATGTGTAAGATTCATTTTGAAGGCGACTATAAGTTTTGTTTTAGTCAAATGATACATTGAATATATTAATTCGCCTCAATTTTATGATTTCTATATTTACATGAAAATAATATTTCTATAGTATTATTATATGATGAACATACCTGTTTCAATCTACTGTCGATGAGATGATATGCATTGTTTTCCTTCAATATTTGAATAAAATCTGTAAGCCTACTTTCATTGGGTGACTTCCCTAAACACATAGATTCTATAAAATCTCCAATTCTATTGGAAATTTTGTCTTCTTTATAACACCATAATGCACAAATTGACTATGCATGCAATAATATAACACAAGATATACCCTAGAAAAAATCTCACAAGGGAAAACTTCATCCTTTAAAGGAATCCATACTTTGTTGTAATATTTACATATTGAGAAATATAAAGCACTTATAGAGTTACAATGAATACTCATCAAACATCAAGCCCTCCAATGTATTCTCATATGTCCAAGCATGTCTCTATAGATTTCATGGCATGCTTCTCAAATGTAACCTATAGAAAGACTTAATAATGACACCCCAAACCTCTAGCCAAACCATACCTTTAACATTTGTTTCCTTTTATAGAAACAAGCTCACATAAATACTACTAGTGGTAAAGTAAAACCATGTGCCACAAAACTGTGTACACAATACCATTGGGTGTTAAGTTTACATTTTACTAAATATCTTTCCACAAAAATAAACAATTACAATATCATATCCCAATGTGACAATCACATTAAATATAGTACCAATGTTATAGTTCAACTCATCAAGTGGCCCCAAGAATGGAGTCTATAAAATCTCTACATGATGCACATCAATTTAGGTGCTCCTAGCCGCAACATAGATAATAATAAAATATAACATTAAAAATATTATGCAAAGTGTACAAAAAATTTTCCTAAAAGAGATAACCTCTATAGCATCCTTATTATTGGTGAGACCTTTTCATTTCTTCTTTTAAAAATGATGACCAACATTGTGTACACAAGTCCCAATCACATTGTTCACATCTATACCTTCTTTGTTGGTCCCATGTAAGACTAGTATAGATGTAGCATGAGTCACAATAGTATGATGTAAATTGTCTTTTATCAATTGTCAAAGCACATTGTGAATTTTTTGGATGGTTTATGATTATATCCCTGAAATATCTCCTAACCATTTGATTGCATTTTCCCAATGATAAACTTTCCAATAATTCCATCCTCATTATACCATTCACCTCATCCCTTTTCTCATCAATTATTTTACACATGTTCACCATTTCATATCCACTCCTTGTAACCACTCCATCAATATCTAGTACAACTAGCCATCTTTTTTCAATATATAGAAGCTTAGCAAGTAATTTGAGTTCTTTCATCAAATTTAAGTTATCATCAATTTCTTCACAAAAATACTTGCAATGATAACAAAAGGTAACCATGTCCTCAAAAGATAGTTTAGGCCAATGCATTTCTTGCACTACATCTCCATAGGCATCTTTGAGTGTTGCAATATCAGATTCTTCTTCAAAAAGATATCCAACATATATAATTTGAACATTGCTATGAACTTGTTTTGATTTCTCTAAGCTGAATTTCATTTTGAGCTTTGGACTTGGAGGCTCAGCATAAAGAAAAATTAATTTATCTTCTATTACTCCCTTGTTCGCCTGTAATAATAAAAAGAGAGTAATATTATTAATAATATTTGATGATGTATATAATAGAACAATAAATTATAATTTTTTTAAAAAATTATATAACGTTAAATTCTTTTTAAAAGAAAACTTAAAAAAAACTAATTACTTCAACATAACATCTTACCAGATTTAATTTAATGAAGAGAAAACTTAAGCTTGACTCAATATGCATGGAAGAAAAAATTTGATTAACCTTGCTTTTGGTGAATGGAAAGGCCTCTACACCCCATGCCATCATTGCAAACAATGCATCTTGATTTGCAATATTTCCTTCCTCATCAAAAATAATGCAAAGTGGATTTTTTCTTTCCACTTTAACCACGTTAGGATTAGGAAGAACTGTGCAGCTCATTTTTTTAATAGCCCTTGTGTAAGTACCAATCCCATGTAATTCATTTTTAAGTAGAGGAATCCAGATCATTTCAAAATTGTGGCCTTCAAATTTGAATTCTTTATAAATCTTTTCTAATTTTATATATTCAGGCGTATTTAGATCACTTATGAAGATGCACACGACATTGCCCTTTAACTTATCCATCAGTACCCGAAACATGTGTATTACAACATATTACGTGAATTGCAAATGTGTAACATTAATTTTGAAGGCAGCTAAAAGTTTTGTTCTAGTTGTATAATACATTGAATGCATCAATTTGCTTCAAATTTATGATTTCTATATTTACATGAAAATAATATTTCTATAGTATTATTATATGATGAACATACCTGTTTTAGTCTACTGTCGATGAGGTGATCTATATTGTTTTCCTTCAATATTTGAATAAAATCTGTAAGCCTACTTTCATTGGGTGACTTCCCTAAACACATAGATTCTATAAAATCTCCAATTCTATTGGAAATTTTGTCTTCTTTATACGAGCTTTTTGAGCTCTGGATGGCCTCTCCTGAAATGTCATCTTCTCCAAATCTATATTTAAAATCGCCAAATTTGTGTTGTTTATCATCCACCACTACATTCACCATGCAATAGGCAAGTTTGTTGTCAAATCTGTAACCACCACAATCAAAGAAATGGGAGGTAATGAGATGATGGCGCCTGAGGTCAGTTGAAGCAATGGCGGACGATCCTATTGGTGCCATCTTCAAAATTTGTCAAAAACATTCCATAAAGTCCGAGAATCACACATAAGAGACATGTAAGATCTAGATCAGAAAAACTCGGAAAGTCAAAAAACATAATAGGTCTACAAGTAAATAAAGACTTTTCCATGACATAAATTTCATTTGCATTCAAGAGATTACATCGTTATGAAGATAAAGTCGAATATCCTTGCCATAAAATATGAAGGTTCGACCAAACTGTCGAAATACACAACAAGAGTAAAATAATACAAGGCGTATGTCGACCATACCATCGAACATAAAATGTCAAAGTATATACACATACATTAAAACACATGACCTTAAGGTCGAAGAAGTACAAGATATCCAAATACATGCCATCGGACTGTCAGCCATCCATCTGCATGTTCATGTCTCCTATGCCATCAAACAGACTATCATCCATTTGCATAACTTGAGATGGAAATGTGATCCAGGCATTTATTCCACCCAACCACGGAGTGGTTAGCTCCCCCGGGGCTCATCCTGAAATGAAGAGCTCACCGACCCTACACGAGTGATCTATCAACTCAACACAGATGGATCGGAAAAGAATCTGGTGCAAGTTGTGATCTAGCTACTTTATCACACACAAGTAGAATGAACACAGATATGGCAGAGAGAAAGTACATAACCAACACAATTTCATTTGTTTGTTTACAAGCTTAGGCCTAAGCATAAAAGACCAGATTTCTACTAGAAGGTAAAAGAAACTACATTTTACCCTTCTCTGGTATCCATATTCGGCACCCTTTCCCAACTAATATCTTTCCACAAATAAAATAAATAAAACTCAAAAGAAAACATAAATAAGATCCAACATACATCAATGATAAATAAATGGTTTTCTGTCAATACCATTTCTACTTACTTCTGATTTAAATAATTATTCAGTCTTAGTTTTAAGTTGTTTCCGAAAGAAGACTAAATTATGTTACAAAATTTTGTGGAAAAACAAGTAGATGTTACAGAAGTAAAATATATATATATGAGCAGTCTTCAAAACATCAAAACTCAACAACATGTTTTCTAAATTTAAGATTCTTAAGTTCAAGGTTGATAAACTGTCAAACAGAATTTTCTACAATTGACTAGATCTATCAAAATATCAAAACTCAATTCAAGGTTGTCTGATTTCTTTGTATGCAGATAAAAGATGTAAATAATCAAAATAGATCCTAAAAGTAAATGCTGGTTTCCATTTACTGGTAAGAGTTTAACTTATTACTTGATTCTGAAAACAATTTCTAAATTAAAATTTAAAGCCCAAGAGGCGACAATGCTGTTGTAGACAGTAAATTTACCATGGAAAAATACAGAGAAATCTATTCACAAATGATACAATACTGGATGTAGGGGAAATGTTGGAAAAGACCATATCGTATGGAAAAATTTCACCGAAAAGAAGGCTTCATTTCCATGGATCAAACATTCAAATTCCACGAGATGAGTGACTTCTCGAGAACGAAAGCTCACACAGTAGACCGGCGTGGATGGCGTTCAACCAATATGGCAAAATATAATCAGAGGCTCCGCTATTTTCATATTTTCGTTCCAGACAACAGCTTTTATGAACATGAACAGTCCTGAAACATAGCTAGAAATGTTTAACAGTAACAGAGTATTGGGTGAGGATACTACGTTTCCTATATCACAGTCTGTTGACATTTACTGATGCTCACTTGGCGTAAAAATAGAGAATTATCTCAAGTTTTTTGAAGAACGACACTCACAAACATATATATAATGTTGTTCACATGATTCAAAGCGCTATTTTCCCCTAAAAGATATTAACTAAAAGACAACTTAATTCCTGTGTCAAAAACGCAACCCTATAAAGATGGAGTTTTGGTTCGAAACTGTATCTCCTATAGTATGAATAATGGAAAAAAAAAATCATCTATCCTAAAGGATGAATTGAAAACTTTAAACTCTTACACATAGAGTTAAGCCTAAATTGATCAATATGCAGAGAAATAAAACATAAAGAAAACTACATATTTGAAGAACAGCAACATTAACCATTATCAACATCCCTTTTATATTCATACCAAGTTTGAAGGTTTCTTATAAACTACATTCACATTCAGAAAAGTAAAAGAGGAACCTGCCAACCAGCGGTGAAGTTTGATGATAGCCGACTGCTTTAGCTTCTAAAAATTTACTTCCTGTTCCAGCTTTCTAAGTGCGAATTTCTTCTTCCTCAATTCTCTCGTATGTGTGTGTTGTGTTTTTCCCCCTTCTTGCTGCGTTTAAAAAAAACCCTATGTTCTTCTTATTAATCCCCTCCTTTCCTTTTCAAAACAAAGAACCCCAAAAATAACTCCCCGTGGTTCCTTTTGCTACCTTCCTTTTTTCCTATGAGCGTTATCTTTTTAAAACAAAAGGCACACATTGTTTTTTTAATCCGCACCACTCTTCGTCGAATTAATTCAACCTGGAGATGAATCCTCCGGTTTTTAGACAGTCAATAAAGGAATCCTACTTAACCTTTCATTGCAATCTGGTAACAACAGTTAACAAGGTCTTTAATTAAATAACAAGATCCACATTCAGTTCCTAATACTCAGCGACTCCTTAAAGATTAAAACAATAAAAATCTACTACTTTTGGACGTGGATTTAGGAGTCTAACAAGCGGTTATGACACATTCTTCTTCTTCTTCTTTCTCTTGTTTTGTCTTTTCACATAAAAAAGCCTCAGTCGTCCACTTTTAAAAGCCGTCTTTGCTATTTCCATCGCCGCCCCCACAAGTCGATGTAGAAGGTGATGATGATGAAATTCCATGTGGAGAGGGAGGCCGATCACTGCCACACTTGTCTCCTCCTCCAACAACGTCGATGTTGACCGCTCTATCAATTGCTGTGCAGTGTTGTCCCATTCTACGCACTTCCCACACACCAAACCCACTCTTGCACTGCACTTCCACTCCTCCCAGTCCTGCATACAACAGAATATACCAACTACGCATCATATATGTCCATTTTATATTTACAAGAAGAATTGCAATGAAACAAACATGTGAAGATCGGATCCTCCACTTACCACAACATCCTCTTTAATACACACGACCATGGGAGTTTCATCCTCCTCCCGAATTTCATCCCACTTCTCTATCAATTTAGCACTTCTTCCAATATCTACATAGTCGCAATGCTGCAAATTTATTATTCTCTCTCTCTCAGTAATACCAAAAATATTACTATGTTGATAATTTTATCTTGTGAATTCTTATATCCATATAAAATTGTTCAAAATAAATTTATAGTCAAAATTTGATTTATAAGTATATTTACTAATAAAATAGAAATGAACGTTCTAGAGCAAGGTGTCACTCACAATGTGTTTGATTAATGGTTGATTGCTTTTAATTTAAAATTTATTATCTTTACAATATATTTGATTAAGATTTGTACATATAGAATTTTAATATTAATTACTTTAAGCTTAAAACTTACTTTATTCCATTCGCAAATACTAAAATATAATATAATTTTTTAATTTTTTTAATTAAAATAGTTATACTATATATAAGATCATAGTTATATTCAACATTTTCGACAATAGGCACCCTTAGATTTTAATTCTCTCACTGTGTTATTGATGTTTCCCTAATTGGTGATAATATGTTACATTTTAATATTTATTTTGAATAATATGTTGATATTTATGATTATGATTTTCATAAAGTTGGGCCTTAAATTTTACACTGATCACAAAGATGCTTTGACCAATATTGTATATGGTCGCATGAACTATTGATCGTTGGAATGTTGGTTTTCTCATCCCATTTAACCTTCAAGATCCAATGAATGAAGTGTCGCTTGTCATGGTTTGATTATTCATTTTGATTTTTTTTCTCCTAATCCTTGGCATCTTTTTTATATTTTTTTAGTCATAGATTTTTAAGTTAGAATATTCTAGATCTAGCTTGTTTCATTATTAAAATAAAAAAAATACTTCCATATATAACTTTTAGAAAGTTAAATAATTTGGTTTTGAGAGTTTCTTATTCCTACTTTTATATCTTTCTTACATTCACCTCTCTCTATCAATATCCCATTTCCTCTATTTCTTTTTTATATACTCTATCTATATATCTATATATCTATCTATCTATTTACCTATTTATCTATTTGTCTGTCTATTTATCTACTATCTATCTATCACCTTATATTTCTTTATCGCTTTATCTCTTCAACCCCCTCTCCTCTCTTTCTCTCCCTTCCTCTATGTCTTAATCTAATTTATCACTATATCACTTTATCTCTTGCTCTCTAACTTACTCTATGTCACTATATATGTTTATCTCTTCCTCTCCATCTCTCCTTACTTTCATAATATAAGTTTTGGAAAGTTAAATAATTTGATTTTGAACATATTTGAGTTTTTGAGAATATAAACATTAAAATTTATTTAGAGACTAAAAAACTACAATAAAATTTAATGATATAACAATGAAAAATAACAGATTAATGAATGTAAAATATGTCTTTCTATGTACCATTTGAGTGATATTTTATTAAAAAAAAGGGGTGGACAATATTTAATTTTGTAATGAACCCACCTTGATAAATTATAATATTATATTATATTTACTTATAAAAAAATCTACTCATGATACAATCTAATAAAATCGATACATCATGCACAAAAACATTACCCTATAATAATGATCCAGACCAAAGCACTCTCCTCCTATTTTTATTTCGAATGTTATGTTTTTTTTAAAGAATGTACGTAATCATCAAGTTAATGAGTTGATTTGTTCTTGGCAACTAAGTTGCCTTATTCTAATGTATTTTATTTTTTGTTTAATTCAATTTAAAAAAATATTAATATCTTCTTCTACTACTCAAAATTTTAAAAATATTTTTACTCGAAAGAATAAAATACATTTCTTCTATTGTTGGTTATATGTATCTATGCAACAACTATAAATTGCTTTTGTAAATCAATAAATTTGTTATGGTAAATCTTTAATTTTTTCTAAATTATAAAGGTATTTAGTGTGATTCTTTTACTTTTATGATGATATTTAAAGATATTAAATATATAATAAATAAAATTATAAAATTATTTATCATAAAATAATAACTATAAATAATTCAGCAATAAATATTAAAAAAAATGTTATTGATTTACTAATCATTGAACAATCATATCCTTCAGCTCTATAAATGACAACAAAAGAACTTCCCCTAGTAGATGAAGTTTGTCTGTGAGGTGGTATTAAGCTACCTTCCAATTGTGATGCAGCTAAAATTCCTTTAACAATTAACGAAAATACAAGAGAGAAAAATAAATAAATAAGATTTTCAAAATGAAAATTCTTCTTTATTATTCTTCCAAATACTCTTCTGCTACAATGATAGAAAACACTAATTTAAGTACAAATCCAAAATTACCCTTTTTGGCAGTTTTTTTCATAAAATAGTTTTTTTCCATTTTTGGTAATTTTCAAAACCCATCCTACAAATCCTAATTTTCAAAACCCACATCTGAGTCAACAACTTTGATCCTTGGATGCTCCTGCATCATTCTCCCCTGCTTGAAAACAACACAGCTCCAACAAGTTCTAGTTCTCAAACTACTTCCATTAAGGCTCATCTAGCTTCTTCAAATCCCATTCTGTAATCTAGGTGCTATCTGTCGGTGCCAACCCTTCCCACTACACAAGATATCTGTTATAGTCACCCTATCGAGTTTGAGTAGTCTTCTTGTCTAGAATCTGTAAACCTTTTCCTTTTTCTTGATGGGGATAGTGCCTGTCCAGTCTACCTCATCCTCATTTTCAACAGAGGCATCATCACCATGGAATGTATATAAATCCAAAATATTAAACAAAGGATAAATATCAATACCACTAGGGAGCTCAACCTCATAAGCATTATCATTAATCTTCTTCAAAATCTTGTAGGGACCAATTTTATTATATTTCAATTTGTGATAAAACCCAAAAGGAAACCTCTCCTTCCTTAGATAAACCATCACTAGATCACCTGCACAAAAAACCTTATACCTTATAGTAGCATCTGTGGAAGCCTTGTACCACTCGTTGTTGTCCTGTAACTTTTGTCTCACATCTTCCTACAACTGGTAGAGCTTCTCTACAAAGGCTTCTCCATCATCATTGACTATGTCACCCAAGGGAAGTTGCACCAAATCAAGAACACCTTGAGGATTTTGACCATAGACAACTTGAAATGGAGACTTACCAGTTGACCTGTTCACTGAGCTGTTATAAGAAAATTATGCATGGGGAGATGCCAAATCCCATTGTTTGGGCTTCTCTCCAACAATACATCGCAACAAATTACCCAAACTATGATTGACAACTTCTGTTTGCCCATCAGTTTGTGGATGATAAGCACTACTGAACTATAACTTTGTCCCCATCTTCTTCCATAAGGTCCTCCAAAAATGACTCAAGAACTTAGTATCCCGATCAAAGGTGATCATTTTTGGAGCCCCGTGTAATCTGACTATTTCAGAAAAGAATAACTTGGCCACCCTAGTGGCATCACTAGTTTTCTTACAAGCAATGAAATGAGCCACTTTTGAGAATCTATCCACAACTACAAAGATAGAGTCATTACCTCGCTATGTATGTGGAAGTCCCAATACAAAATCCATACTCAAGTTTTTCCATGGTCCTACTGGTACTGGTAATGGCATGTATAATCCAGTGTTCTAGGAGTGCCCTTTGACTATTTGACAAATTCGACACCTTTCCACAAACCTGGTGATATCTCACTTCATCTTTGGCCAGTAGTACTTATCTGCTACCAAGGCTAATGTTTTATCCTTCCCAAAATGCCCAACCATACCACTGCTATGAAATTATCTAATAATATTTTCCCACATTGATCCTACAAGAACACACAACTATTTTCCCTTGAATAAATAAGCATCCTGCATAAGATACTCACCTTGAATAGCATCTGCGTTCCCAGGTACAGGATTCTTCAACTGATCAACAACCTCCCAAAAGTCACTATCAGATTCATACAAGTATTTTATTGCATCAAAGCCAATTACTTTTGTTTCCATGATGGTCAGAAGCACAACTCACGTACTCAAGGCATCTGCAACTTGATTATGTTTCCCAGATTATGCTTCAGAACAAAAGTAAACCCTTGTAGGAAAGAGACCCATTTTGCATGTCTGGTGTTCAATTTCTTTTGTGTGTTCAAGTATTTTAGAGCAATATGGTCTGTAAACAACACAAATTCTTTGGGTACTAGATAATGCTTCCAATGTCTCAAGGCTTTTATAATGGCATAGAACTCTACATCATAGGTAGAATATTTTTGTCACACATCATTCAATTTTTCACTAAAAAAGGTAATGGGCCTACCTTCTTGGCTAAGTACAACACCAATTCCCACATGTGAGGCATCATATTCCACTTCAAACACTTTACCAAAATTTGGTACGGCCAATATAGGAGCTTTAGTGACCTTCTTCTTTAGATATTGGAAACTCTCTTTAGCCTCTTTGGTCCATGGAAACTCTCAACCCTTAGTGCAGTCTATCACAGGTGCTACAATGCTACTGAAATTATGAATGAACTTTCTATAGAAAGTAGCCAAGCCATGAAAACTTCTCATCTCGGTGATACTACTTGGACTACACCATTCAAGAATGGCTTGAAATTTCTCTAGATCCATCTTGACACCATTTGGAGAAATTAAAAATCCCAGAAAAGCCAAGCTTACTTGCATGAACCTACACTTCTTCAAATTAGCATAGAGTTTCTCTCTTCTTAATACCCCCAATATGATCTTCAAGTGTTGCAAATGTTCATCCCTTCCCTTACTAAAAATTAGTATATCATTAAAATAAACTACTACAAACTTTCCAATGTAAGGACACAACACAATATTCATGAGTCTCATAAAAAGTACTAGGTACATTTGATAAGACAAAAGGCATAACCTTCCATTTATACAAACCATCCATGGTTTTGAAAGTGGTTTTCCATTCATCCCCTTCTCGGATGCAGATCTGGTGGTATCCACTTCACAGATCAATCTTAGTGAAATATGTTGCTCCAGCAAGAACATCCATCATATCATCCAAATGAGGGATAGGAAAATGATACCTGATGGTTATCCTATTGATTGCTCGTCTATCTATGCACATCCTCCATGTTCCATCTTTCTTTGGGGTTAATAATGTCAGGACAACACAAGGGCTCATGCTTTCCTGAACTAAACCTTTATGTATGAGCTCAGTTACCTATTTGTTTAGTTCTGCATGTTGTGTCAGACTCATTATGTAAGCTACTTGATTGGGTAGAATTTCTCCTATAATAAGATCAATATGATGTTGGATATCTCATTTTGGAGGGAACCCACTTGGTAGTTCCTCTAGAATGACATCTGAATATTCTTCCAACACTGTAGCTGCTTCTGGTGGTATCATCAAGTGTTCCTCCTTCCCCTGTTGTACTACAAATTCATAACAAAACCCTGTTACTTTCATCTCCTTGACAAGTTCCTTTCCAGACAACATACTTTTAGCTTTTCCATCGTCCCTGAGAGGTGACTACCTTAGATCCATCCTTCCAGAAGGTGTAAGTATTCCTTTCCCCATTATGAATAACCTTTCTATCATATTGCCAGGGCCGACCTAAGAGGACATGGCATGCATCCATTGGAATCACATCACACCATAGCTCATCTTTGTATACCTTTCCTATTGGAAATTTGACAAGGCACCTCTTATCTACCATAACTTCATTAACCTTTCTAAACCATGCAATCTGATAGGGACAAGGGTGCTTTTCACAATGGAGATTTAGTTTCTCCACCATTTCTTTAGAAACCATGTTTTCACAACTGCCTCCATCAACAATTACTTGACAGACCTTTCCACCTGAGGTACACCTTGTTTGGAATATGTTGGTTATGAGCCATGAATCATCAATGCCTTTCTCCTCTATCTCCTCTTTTGCTGGAATAATCATTTTCCTCCTCATCATGAGACTTTCTCTGATATCTGGAGACACTTCTTTTTCAGATCCTTCATTGTCAACCTGGGCTAGGTTCACTCTAGATGGCCCTCCTTGATTTCCATCTTGCATGTTAAAGTTGGAACACTCGAAGGCCCTGTGTCCTTCTCCACATCTAAAACAAGTGAATGGCCTTCTTTGGCCTTCCCATCCTCTTCCATTACCATAGCCGCTACCACATTGAAATCTCCTTCCTCTTTGTTGATTTGATGAAGTTTGACGTGATTCTTCTTGTTTCTCACCTCCTTGACTGGAACTTGAGCCTCCTTGATATGGAAATGATGTACCCCTTCGTCCTCCTCTATTTATTTGATTATACTGCCTATTCTATTTTTCTTCAGCCTTGAGAGCCAACTAATAGGCATCCTCCATGCACTTGACCAGATGCATCCTCAGCTCATCCTCAATGGTGTATTTCAAACCATTCACATACCTTGCAACCATCTATTCATTACTTTCTTGATGTTCTATATGGATGAACAACTTATAAAACTCATCTGTATAATCTTGTACATAAGACAAATTCTGTTTCAAATTCTGAAACCTTTGAAAGAGTGTTTGAGCATAATCCACAGGTAAGAATTTTTCTCTTTATCTTTTTCTCCATTTTGCTCCATGTCTTGATTTTATCCTTTCCTTTCTTTGTCAGTTCCTTTTGGAGATGATCCCACTAGATAGAAAATAGAGTGTTGAATGGACCATTACCTTTGAGCCTTTTTAGATTGTCATCATTGGAGACTGTGTGAGTATACTTTTCATTTTTCTTCTAAGTCACTAAAGAGACATAAGCGTCTTTTCTACATTTGATAAAAAAAATTCAAAAATCTAAAAATTAAAAATATTTTTAGCATCAACATTTAGGATCACACTCAATGATCCATCATTAAGATGAGAGAGAGTTCTAGAATATATGAAAATATAGAATGCAGACCAAACCTCATTCAAAAGATATATGAAGGGATGAGGAGAAGAGGGGACATGCAAAGCCACAAGAAGAAGAGATCACTATCCCTCACTTTGCATGTCAGAATCAAAATCAAGATCAGAAACTAATGAGTTTTGAATTCAAATAGATTGTTAAAATATGATAAATTTCACTTTTAAATTATTTTTATTATCTTTATAAATATAATAAAAGTGACAGCACTGACAGGATGATATCTAACTGATTATGACCTTCAATAAACACCATTATTCGAATTCACAGAGACACAATTGACGTCCTAATGTCAAAAATCTTTCATTCATTCATTAGTGATAATCTCTTCGCTTATTCCCATCTAATTGAAATGGATGTCTTTAATTTTGTAACATACATAGTCCCAAATTTGTCGGATATTTCTTTGCCTATAGTTCTTTCTATTACTGTCTCTGCTATATTTTTGGGGATTCTTCTTCTCTCTCTGAACCGCTGGAAGCATCAATCCTCGCTTAAAATTCCTCGAGGAAAGTTAGGATTTCCCTTGGTCAGGGGAATCAATACAATTCCTATGAGCACTTAGATCAGGCACAACACAACAATTTTTTGATGAAAGAGTAGAGAAATTTGGTGATATTTTCAAGACTTCGCTAATGGGGCATCCAACGATGGTAGTGTATGGCTCCACTGGAAACTCCTTACTCCTCTCCAACGAGGATAAGATGGTAACAAATTCATGGCCCAAGTCATTCATGAAACTGATGGTGCAAGAATCCATTTTGAATCAAAGGGGAGAAAAGCATCTCATCTTCCATGCTGCACTATCCCACTTTCTAGACCCTTGAGTGTTGCAAAGGTACATGTTTAAAATGAGTTCCGAAATCCAACGTCATATCAGTGAAAAATGGAAGGGAAAATCCCAAGTAAAGATGGTTCCTTTGGTAGGGGAGCTTATACTTTCTAGGAATTCGCTTTTGCAGAGGGCTTGAAGCACACTCCATCCTCGATCAAATTCTCTCTTCCTTGATAAAAAAGAGAAGAAACAAATTAAGGTCAGGCAGAGCATCCAATGATCAATATTTACTCTCTATGTTCACCTTCAGAGATGAAATTAGAGGGAACCCATTCACCAGCAAGGAGGTCCTTGATAATTTTAATGCTTTGCTTCACGCATCATTCGAGAGCATAGTTTCCCCACTTGCCTTGCTATTTAAATTATTGTCTTCCAATCCTGATTTCTATGAAGAAGTTGTTGGATGTATGCCTCTTTTCTTTGTTTTTCTTTTAATTAACATGTTCTATGAGATTTTATCATTAATGACACAAAAGTGAATATATCAAAACAAATGAGAATTATGTCGAATATAAAATATGCAGAAGAAATCAGCTAAAAGTATCTCAAAGATATGAAATATACATGGAAAGCTGTTTAGGAAACGTTGCACATGAATCCACAAGATTTTGGAATATTTCACAAGGCTATCGTTGATATTGATTGTGTTTCACAACTTTTTGTGTATGAGATTTTGGTGAGATTGAATGCCACGAACACCTTTACCATCACCATTTCTTGGCACCGCTCCCGCTTTTCGTAGTGTAAGACTATCGAATAGTCTTAAAAAGCTGAAGGGAGTTCCTCCGGGAGAAATCCTATCAGCTTATTAACATTATTATTAAAATAGTCAATTTTTAATAATTGAATAAAATGATTTAAAGGCTTCAAAATTAAGAACTAGAAATAAAGGAGTAACTCTTTCACGTACAAATTCTGTGTGTCCATTTCTCTTGTACCCCATGTATTAGAATTTTCTTTGCTATACAATATTAAAAAAATTAATATATTGATTATTCATTATATTTAATTTAAATATGTCTTACCTCATGCAAATTCATGTTGTTCTTTGACTTGTTCAAGAAAGTTGTGAGTTCGTCTAGCTTTGAAGGGTCTTGAAATGGGAAATCAATTATATCTCCCACACTAAGATATCTCAAATTTTGAAAATCTTCACTGCACGAAGGCCCAACGAACTTTACCCAATCCCCTATCATCAGTATTATCAAGGAGTCACACATTGCATCTAAAACGCTGGTCTCGAGAGTTATTAAAGACTCATCCCTAATAAGGGAGATGCCTTTGACCTCTCGGAGTAGTTTATGACCACCTTTCAAGACTTTGAATAATTCCCTATGATTTGATATCCTTGTCTTTTTGGCTTCTTTCACCCCCATTATGTGAAGGATGTCGTGAATAATCACAGTACCTAAGTCACTTTTATTGATCAACATTTTACTCTGAAGAATCTTAACTATAGCTTCATCTAGAATGTTACAAACAAGCTCCCATTCCCAACCATAAAAATATTTGCAAATATCAAGGAATGCCTCTTGATCTTCCTTCTCCAACTTAGTGTAAACAAAAAAAAGTTATTTACAGAGATTTTCATTTTTTCAAAACCATCAGGGTTTCCCTCAAGAAGTGCCTTGTGAGCATCTCTATAACTTCCTAGCTTTCTATCATCTCTTAACTACTTTCCAAATAAATATAAAATATGGGGATGCCTCTACATGCATTGGAAACATCATTGATGAGAGCCTTTTCTACAGAGTCGCATTGATGTCCATTAGTCTCTAAGATTGTTTCTCTTAGGAAACTTCTTTTTGTTTCTTTAGAAAAATAATTCACATGAATTTCCTCATAGTTGATCCCAGATTTTGATATAAAAAATTTCTCCCGAGATGTGATAAATATTCTCAGCTTTGTTTTTTACTTCCCCCGATTATCTGCTGACACAATTGATTTGTTGAACCATTTTAAATCTTCTGGCAGGAGCTGTTGGGCATATATTTTTGGGTAACATGAATTTTAATTAAATCCAACTAATAATGACACACAGTAACTAACAACCATAGTGCTATGTCTATTCTAATTCCACCAACCCTACAAATAGGAATTCAAAGGTCTTATATCAGCCTCAAATTCATTACAAAAACTACCATCAAATTGTTTGTTTCTTCCATTTTTTGTGCAGTAAAAGTGAGCTTATCAACATATCCTCCTTTGATGTTATGATCGGGGATCGGTCTAACTAATTTCAGGCTTCTCTGCAAATTGGTCAACTATCGACGTAGCTTTGCCCGATGCTTCTATTGTGTATTAGTCTAACAAAATTTGGGTTATTTCATTGTTCGGTCACCCATCGGCAACACTCTCTCTGATGCTTTCAATTCGATTGGCTATCCATCTGTCAATAGACATATGCTAACAATCTCATTGGAGGTCAGTTTGACTACTTTCTGGCTTCTCCATTGGTCGGTCATCCATCGGCATGACCTACTCCGACGACACAAATGCCCATCGGTCCGGCTCCAAATTTCCTGTGCCACTACCTGATGTCTTCATTGGCATACCTTACTCCAACATCTTTATTGGTGATTGCTCTAACACAAAATTCTTCACACCTCTCACCAATACTATCCTCAACCTGACTTATGTTGATTGCACCAGGTGAACCCACAATAGTGGGTCACACTTTTTCGGATGAAGGAAAATGCCCTGAAAAGCGAATCCGACAAAAAAATCCTTCCTACTTTCGATAGAAACTTACCTGTACTTTCAATTGTAAGTAACTTCAGATCAAAAGTATGAAAAGTCTATACTTTCGATTGGAAGTTAATTACAATCGAAAGTACTTAATATGGAATTTTCGATTGAAAGTTTAAAATTAGGTTTTTTTGGCAAGGTTTTTAACTCACTCATGTAATACCCCAAAAATGGGCTATAAGTTCATTAATCTCTTACATCTTCAATTCGAACGAAATCGACATCAAAGTCCTAATCTAAGGCACATCTAAACATCATCGAATCATAATTGATTATCTTAAATTCTGCATCGCGGAATATTCCTAGTAATATTCCTAATCATCATAATTATCTTTAATTTTATAATTATTGGGCAATAAATCACATTTATCCTAAAGTTTGATTAATTGAATATTTTCATATTTAATTAATTAGATTTAATATTTGCCACTTAATTGTGTAATTAAATTTAATTCTATCTATTATTAATTGTATTATTTAATTTTGACAATAAATCTAATATCATATGAATAATTGATTAAATTCTTATTTAATTAATTAAAGCAAGTTGTCATTATTTAATAATATAGTTTTTAATAAAAGTTTGATTAAATAATTGATTAACCCATAAATCAATTATTTTATTTTTTAAAAGCAGTTAAGTCGGAAATAAATCACTTTATTATTAAATTAATTCATAAATAAAACATGCACAATCATAAAAGCAAACAACTATCAATTATCAATTAAAGCTAAACTCTATTTTGAGTTAAAACTTAGCTTTTGCATGTTTTTGTGAGTTAATTATCCTTTATTTAAAAATAACTCAAAAATCAACCTGAGTTATTTGAGTGATTTATGGCTTTTTTTTCCCATGCACCTCCAAAGCCCTAGATTTCTATAAAATCAAGGCTTCAATTCATCTCTCAAATCCACAGCATCTCATAATTTTGCAAGCTTACTTTGCCAAAGTCATCTACGAATTGCACAACTATTTTAAAGAATTGGAATTTGGAGAATCAAAGCTTATTGCGAATCAAGGCTATTGTGAGATCAATTTGTTTTTTTTTTACATTCATTTAGATTCTTTTTTATATCATTGTTAGATCAATTCATAGCATATCAATTTTTCATATTAGCATAGATTCCATATCAAGTTTTCATATCATTGCATAGAAAATCTAAAAAATATAGATTAATTGCATTCATATTTCATATCTAGATCAATTGCATTCAAATCCTTCATTTAGGTGTCATCTAGGTCACTGATCTCGATAACAATCTGAGAACATTAATCTTGCACCTACTAGAAGGCAGTAAATCACTTGGTTAAATTAGATTTCAATTTTGCACGATTTTGATTTTTGCTAACCTCTAATATTTTACTGAAGTGTTGTTTCTACAGATCAGGTACAATTTTCACACACACATTTTTAACGCCCACCGTGGGGCAACCCACCTTTACATGCTAGTTTTGATTTTTTTGGGGAGCTAAAGCCCTAAAGTTTCAAAGATTTAATTTTATCTCTCAAATGGCTTGGATTTTTGCTTTGAAAATTTTTTTGCAAGTTGAACATATATCAGAGAAGCAACAGTAAAAAATTTAGAATTTTCTGAAATGTTTTGAATTTTTAATAATTTTTTCTGAAAATTCCAAAAAAAATTAATATCTGACGCAAATCAGCATATTTTCAGAAATTTTTATATTTTCAAAAAGCTCTTTAAATTCTACAGGTGGTCCATTCTTTGTATTTTAAATTTGGATGCAATATAATATCTCAAATAGTCAATTTACAAAAACTAGTCTATTTTGATAAAACGGGTCTCTAGGGCACAAATGAATAGATTTTTATAAAAATTTTACATTTTTGGAAATCTCTCTATTTTTTAGTAGGGGTCTCTATTTTGAATTTCTATTTTTGTGGCCAAAATCATAAAAGAAAAATCAGATCTTGTTGAGTAGGTCAAATGCAGCAAAAAAAAATAAAGTTTTGTGATGGGTATGCACTTTTTTTTTTACATGGTTCAATGAATGGTATGAGTTGTCATTTGGGTTAATTGCTGGTTATTATTGCTGCTAATAATTGATTTTTAGAGCTAACCCTATGGTTTTCATAAGTTGAATATATTTTGCATATCTTGTTTGCTTGTTTGCTTGTTGGAGAGTTCGTCACTTGCTTGCATGCAAAAGCTCAACAAGAATTGCTAAAAATCAGGTAAAATCTACTAAGTGCATTACAAGGATCCCAGATATTCTCCTTCATTTAATAACATTTCGATTTGGACTTAAAATAAATCTCTTATGTGTTTGGCTTGTGTGCATCTTTTCATGCTTTTGTCTATTTCTACACACTTGCATAATTGATACTAGGTTGTGACACCTTAGGTATTTATTTAGTAGTCTTGGATACTTTTGATTGATCTAGATTGCTAGCTTGGGTTATTGGACTCACTAAATCCACCGGCCCCTCATTCTGCCCCGTGGTTGCAATCTCAGCGCCATAAAGGGGAGGGGTCTATAGGAGAGAAGCGTTAATTGTTCCACCAGGCAACCCTTTTGTGCTTTTTATAACTCACTTATTTTTTAAGTTTGGGACTCATTTTCAGCTTGTATGAGGTGTTAAGTGTTCCACCTTGTGGACTCATCTCATATTTGCTTTAAGCGTTAAGTGTTCCTCTTTCTGCTTTTTTGGGGTACTTTTGGTAGATTTGCTTTTGGAAACATACATCTGTGCTCACATAGTAATTAGGCCCTATGAACACTATTCATGATTCTTGAGAGATTGGATTCCTAGCGAAATCCTTCTTGACAACAGAATCCTTGTAGGTAGGGAGGATACTTAGTGTGTTTCACATTCAACTTGGTTAGTGCATCTTCTCTTATTGATCAATGCATTCTCTCCCAAGAGAGGTTGATAGATCATGTGGGGTAGACATCACGAGCTTTTGTGAATCAAAATTGGTTAGTGCGTCTTCCCTTATTGATTGACACATTCTCTCTCCTGAGGGGTTGATAGATCATGTGGGGTTGATATCATAGACCTTGGTGAGACAAACTTTTTCTTAGCGTGTCGGATTAATCTGCTTGCTTTGTTTGGGTTAAAAGTGAAGAGGCATCAAAACCTTAGATCTGGAGCCAAGTCCCCTTGTGGTATACTATTGTGAGTCACCTTTAGATAGGGTTAACCATAGTGGACAATCCCTTCACAGGGCAAACTGTGTTGATGGAACCTCAAGCGGTAATAGCCATTTTCGCCGTGGTAGTGACAGCCGCTATATAAATATCCTTGTGGAAAAAATCTCCATGGGTATGGTTCATTGTTGGGTTGTCAGATCTCCCTAGTAGCTCCTAAAGATTAAGTTCTCAGACTGTGTCAAAACCCTGGTGCACCGGGATTGGAGTTCACCCCTTTGGATCATAAAAGTTGCAGAGTCAAACCATTGCTACAAACCCTAGTGAGGACCAATTTTTATTTTTTAGGGTATATGTGCATTATTGCAAAACATTTTAGAACATACACAATTAGTGCTTCTGAGGATTAGAACGAATAAGTCACTTGATTGTTCATGTGCAAGGTTGCTTTTGCCCTTGTTCATTATTTTCAGACATGCTTAAAATCACTTGCTTATTGTTTTGCATGCTTGTTTATCTATCTGGTTACTGAAAATGGGCAAATTTGTTACAATCCTCAAAATCTGGACATTGAAATTTGCAAACAATTCAAATCTAAAAACTCAAAATTTGCAAAATCTGAAGTAAAATCCTTTTCTGGAGTCAAAAGTCATCTCAGGAGGTCAAAAAGTCATACGAGTTTCTATCAAGTGTCATTTCATTGCAACCCATCTATCGTATGATAGCAAACCCAGTGTCATATGAGTTTCCATGCCAGCAAATTCTCAAAGTCAAAATCTTGCAACTGTCGAATGATATTGTCAACTATCGTTTCATTGCTACCCAACTATCGTATGAGATTTTCAACTATCGTTTCATTGATACCCAACTATCGTATGATAACCAACCCAGTGTCATACGAGTTTTGATGCCAGCAAATTCTCAAAGTCAAAATCTTGCTTGCAATTGTCATACGAGTTTTGCAACTGTCGTTTCACAGCATACCCACTGTCGTACGAGTCTGCAAAGTGTCGTTTGGAAAATTTTTGAAAGTTCTTACTAAATTGTCAGAATTGCCAGATATTTAGCTTTTTCAGCCTATTTCCAGAATCTATCAAACAAATCACTATGTCAAGAACAGAGCAATAGCTATTGAGAATCAGTACACATGTCTCAAATAATCAGTACACAAGAGGAAGAAGCTCTAATCACCGCTATGATGAAGCAGCTGCAAGCTATGCAAGTCTAGCTTGACAAACTTGAGAAAGAAAAGGAACCTAAAGAGTTCTCCATGGAAACTCTATGCTCTTTTCCATTTGATAAGGACTTATACATGTCACCATGCCCTCAGACAAAATGTGAGCAACGTGACAACCCTTATGATACCTCTTCCACAGAGAGTGACACATCAAGCTTTGGAGACTATGATGACTATGACGATAGACAATGTAATGATACCTATGACACCTCTATTCCTAAGAGTCCTCCTCGTCATGTGTTCCTACTTACTACAAATGGGCCATCACATTGGATAGATCGTGATGGTGTTCCATATGATTCTAATTTTGAAAGAAATTTTGATGGCTTTTGTGGACAATACCTTGATTATGATCCATCTACTACTGCTGAGGACTATAAAATGTATCATGCTAGCTTGAAGTGTCAATATTATAAGAATCCTTCTCCTAAGGACTCTCAGGCTGAAAATAAAGATTACACTCTCAAGCAAGATCATGTTAATGTTAAACCTTTGTCTTGTGATGGTTCCCTTCCATCCCCTACTTCTTCCAATACCCATACATTTCTTAAAGCTTCTGAGTCTTTCAAATCTTTCACAGAACCTTTATTCGACACAAGCCCTGATACTTTTCATATGGTTCCTTATAGTTATCCTCCAGGGCTACCTCTTAAAGAAACTCAAGCTAACCTTCACTTGGTTGCAAATACTTTCAATACTGATAAACCTAAAGAGCCTAAGCCATCATATGCTATAATCCCTACTTCAGCTAGTCCTCCACCATCTCTTCCAAAGTCATCCATACAATCCCAACATGCTTCCTTGTCCTTAGAAGTGGCTCCATGTCAAGAGGACTCTAAAAATGATGAAGAAAAGAACATAAAAAAAGATCAAGATCAAGAACCCTCCATGTCATCCACTCCTTTTCCCAATGTCTCTTATCTACTTCATGGTTCTTTTGATCCTGTACCCCCTTTTTCATGCATTCCACCATGTCTTAAGTCTTCACCTAAGCAAGATCAAGCTACTACTTACACTGTTGAGCTTATTGACAATCAAAATAACCTTACTACACTTGCACTTTCCAAAGATAATACTTCCATTAAGGTTGGTAAAAATGGTGTTGTTACTTCCAAAGTTAAGCCTATTGAAAATCAAAAGAAAAATTATGTGTTTATGCTATCCAAAGATCCTTGTCAAGATCAAAGTCTTCCATCTTCTTGTTCTACCACTCCATGTTCGCTTCCACTTTCTACTCTTCCTAAGTCTTTGCAAGCTTTGAATAATTCTATCAAAGAAGGTGCTCATATTCAAGATATCCATGATTCTATTGAAAATTCTAATGCTCACTCTAAAGATATTGATGTCCTTGGTTGTCATATAGATGCTGATAAACTTGTTAATTATCCTTTTGCATCTTCCACTTCCATCCTTGGACATCTTCCACCACTACTAAGGGCTTCACATCTACCTTCCATCTTGGGTCCTTATGTCCCTTCACTTTCCTCTCCTAACTCTCCTAATTCACCATCCATCTTGGGTCCTTACGTCCCTCCATCTCCCATCTTTCCTCAAGATCAACATAGATGCATACCCTTAAATCTTTTTCATCCACCCACCCATCTAAACTAGTCATATCCTCCTTTTTCTTCCACAATTCCCAAGTCTTTTGGAAGTAACTTGAATGTTCAATACAAGAAAAATAAGCAATAAAAGAATCCATCAAAAAAAGAAGATCACCATGTCTCCTCTAATAGACATGGAAACATAAAGTCAAAAGAGATATCTAAGAAAAAAACTACAAGACAAGTATGGGTTCCAAAATCCATCATTGAAGATATTCTCTCTAGATCATCGAAAGAAAATAAAAAGCCTATGGCTATATGGATTCTAAAGTCTCTCTTGAAAGAGTCTAGTGTTGAGCAAAAAGTTAAATTGACATTCAAGCTTCCAAAGAATTCCACTTCATCTTCTTCCAAAAACATTCTTCCATTCCACATGCCTAAACCACAACCTCTGCTATCCATTCACCATATTCCTTCACGTATTTCTTCATTCACATTTCCTCCATCCTCTTGCCACCCTTCAAGGTGTGTGTTTACTTTGATCTTTCCTTCCTTTCCATCTACCCTTTCACAATCCTTCCATTCATTATCCTTCTACCTTCTATCCTTTTTCCTCATTTGTCTATTCCTCCTATCTTCCAACCTCACTCACTTTACATAAAACCTTATCCTCCATTTTCTCTTCCATCTTCCTTTCCCTATCAGCATCTTTGAGCATATCATTTTGAATCCTTGGCATATCATGGTTTATCCTTTCAAGGAGCATTATCTAAAAAGCTTGCCTTCTTCCAAAAAAAAAGGAAAAAAAAATAAAAATGAAAAAATTGAAAATGTGCCTTGGTGAAAATCTAGAAACAGGCACCTTGGTAGCAAAAGTAAAGAGAAACCAATTCATCCTATGGTGAAAACCACTCCCTTGTGGCACCTTGGATAAGTACCATGATGAAAACCTAGCAATCAGGCATCATGCGTAGTTCTTCTACATATTTCATCCATTCCATCTTCTCTCTTTGATCTTGACAAGGTTGACTTATACATGAACATTTGGCTATTTTGTGAGTTGTCTTATGATGATCTTGCTTTCATTCCTTCCATGTTTAGCCTTCATATCCATCTTCCTCCATTCATTTTCACATATCGCTATCCATTTCTCCTTTGGTCTTGATCTAATAAAAAAAGAAAAAAAAAGGAGTGAAACACAGTGCTATGAAGCCTCTTGACATGTCTACTCCTTTGGACTACATCCTGTCCTTCTTTTGGCATTACACTTTTGTGACTTATCCTATACTGGCCTTTCACTACTTATCCAAATGTGCTTTACATGACAATTTTTCCCTAGCTTGGGTATTCTTGAGGAGTTTTCCCCTGAGGATTTCTTCCCTTCATTATCCTTTATTCTCTTGTGCTCCACCTTGCTAGACATTGGGATTGCATGATATGATCTTGCTTAGGAGTTTGCAATGAAAAAAGATGCTATCAAGTATACCAAATATCAGAACTAGTATCAGAATAATTATCAGAATCAGTATCAGAATCAGTATCAGAACCAGTATCAGAACAATTATCATAATCAGTATCAGAATTAGTATCAGAACCAGTATCAGAACAATTATCAAAATCAGTATCAGAATCAGTATCAAAATCAGTATCAGAACTAGTATCAGAACAAGTATCAGAATGAGTGTCAGAACAAGTATCAGAACACCTACAGGGGCTACACCTTTTGCTTTCATTTATGTGTCTAAAGCGGTACTACCTATTGAGGTTGAAATCCCATCACTAAGAATCAGAATGCATGGTCTAGTGACTGATGATGACTACAGAGTGTCTAGGTTGCAAGAACTTGAACTACTAGATAAGCATAGACAAGCAGTGTATGATCATCTCAGAGTATATCAGAGGAGAATATCTAGAGGCTACAACAAGAAAGTCAGACACAGAGAATTTCAGGTTGGTGATCTAGTCTTGAGAGAGAAAATCTTAAAAATCAATCCCATTGAGAACGTAAGGGAAGTTCGAACCCAACTAGCTGGGTCCCTTTGTCATCACTGCTACTTTTGGCTCTGGTACCTATCAACTCTCAACGATTGAAGGAGAACAGCTTCGAGAACCAATCAACATTCTCCATCTGAAGAAATTCTACGCCTAAGGCATTCAGTCTATGGTTAAATATCCTGAAAAATCCTAAAAATTAGAAAAAGTCCTGAAAAAATGAACATCTTGTTGAAAACCTAGCAATAGGCACCTTGATGATTCACAAAAAAATTAAAAAATATCAAAAATTCAAAAAAATTGAAAAAATGAAAAATACAAAAAAAATGAAAAAGAAAAAGTGCCTTGGTGGAAACCTAGAAACAGGCACCTTGGTAGCAAAAATAGAATCTCTGCCAAGATGGTGAAAATCCAACAAATGGACACCACTTGTTTTAAAATGCTCCATCTATCAGTGCAATCTTGGTCTTTCCTAGCTTTCAATCTTGCTTTAGTTTGTACATATCTCCCGATTTGTTTTTGCATTTTTAGTTTTCAATAAGTCAGTTTTGTACACC
>BSBK01011671.1:0-210102 GCA_027943335.1 Chamaecyparis obtusa | reverse complement strand
TCTAAAATGGACCTAATAAGATGATATGAGCCTTGCCCATGCCTGAGATCCTTATTGAGTTTGACTAGGATGGAAGTGAGATGATGCTTACCACCTTTATGGACTGGATATGGCATAGGTAATACCTTGTTTGCATGAGAGGTTACTATAACCACATAGAATCACTAGGGCACTAGGGTCTGAAGAGACAACCAGGATAACGTTAGAGTTGGCTTGTGTGATGACACTTCTATATACATCTTAGGTTTCCTACGTGTTCTTTTTGCCTCTATTAGAGTATGTTTATACCTTGTTGTACTTTTGATCCCTTTGAGTTAGAAGCTTTCAGGATCTTTTCCTTAGCTTGTTTTGTTGTCGTTTGTTATTCGAGTAGGATTTGATGTTTTTCTCCTTAGCAAGGTGGGAGTGGACCGTTTAGGTTCACAAGGTCGAGTGGTAGTGATTCTTTTACCATTTGAGATTCCGACATTGGTGCACTGCGGCTGGATGATCCTTGTGGCAGTTGTTCTTTCTTGTTCTTCTGATTCTTGTGATCTTGTATCATTATATCATATATTCAGAGTTATCTTGATGTATTTCTTTTCAGTTATTATATTTCATACCTTGCGACATGTGCAGTGGATGCTTATTATTATGGTCACCTTATCGTACCAATTGTATTTATGTAATCATGCTCATGATGTTGTATTTATCTTTTAGTTATATTCTTGGATTCATATTTATCTTTATCTTATATTAATTAATTAACTCTTTTGTAATCTACGTCAAGGAACCCTTGGGAGTTGTAACCTTTGTTAGTTGTTTATGATTTGCTTTGCTTCCGCATTGTAAACTTTGATGTTATTGATTGCTAACTTTTTTTTAAAAAAAAATTATTCTACAAACTTAGTTGCTTGTTTAGGTTAAGTTCTTATGGGTTCCTTGGCGGGGCATTACACACTGTCATTTAGGCAGAAGTAATGGCCCTTCTCTTGGGGATTAAATTCACAAAACAAATGAACATCAAATAGTTGGAAATTGAGGGGGATTCCAAAGTGGTTGTTGAGGCTATCAGAAGTGGTGCTAGTGCGGGGTGGTGGGCTAGACCTATTATTATGGTGATCAGTGAGCTGCTCAATAGCTTCCAGCACACAACTATGCATCACACATATAGAGAGGGGAATTCAGTTGCTGACTCAATGGTAGCAATAGGCCTAAAACAAATGAAACTCAATAGTTGGAGGGTGGTTAGTGATTTACCTCTAGTGACTCAGCAACTCA
This sequence comes from Chamaecyparis obtusa, assembly GCA_027943335.1. Classification (NCBI taxonomy): domain Eukaryota; kingdom Viridiplantae; phylum Streptophyta; class Pinopsida; order Cupressales; family Cupressaceae; genus Chamaecyparis; species Chamaecyparis obtusa. The sequence goes on along the minus strand of BSBK01011671.1, from coordinate 208,842 downwards.
TTGGGGGAGAAATGAATATTACTGTTTAAATGTGCCAAGCTATCATATTCATTACGAATCCTTACTGGATCACGTGTTGGTGTGCTCGGGTGATTTTTGCGATTATGGAAAGGAGAACCCAAAATCTCATAAAGAATCATCATTACCTTTCAAATGTGTGGAGTAAGAGCTATCTGAATTAGAGGGCTTACTTGGCTAATAGGGACAATAAGTGTGTCCATGGCATTATTGCTATTAATGGCACCTGGAGATCCATTAGATTTGGTTGTAGGGAGCCCTTTTTTCAAAAAAATTCTCAATGCCAGCATTTTAAGTATAATCTTTCCTCAGAAAGGCTTTGCAAAACAAGTTGATTTTTATGGTCTCCAAAAATACTCAGCTCTTAGATTTCCAGGATATTCTAGCACAAGAGGGGCAAAGCTTTGAAATGGGAAGCAACACTCTCCGCATTGAGCCTAATAAAATCGATGAGGCTTTCACCTTTGATACGTTGGTGACTCATTACTGCAAAGAAAGTAGCATATGGGTTTTTGTGGAGAGAATGAAAGGTGGGCATGATGAGCGAATCTTTAAACAATTCATCTCATCCTGGAACAACAGGAGTGTCTTAGTTGGGGGGCATCCACCTCTAGTTGAATGAAGAGGACATAAAAAAGGTGACTGGGCTCTCTATGGTGGGGAGGAAATACAAAAAGACCAGTCGAACTCCTGACCCTACTAGCCTCAACCAAATTTTAAAGGATGGTGAGCAACTAGTGAAAAAATAAGGGGGCTTCAACAAGGAGGTGCTGGCAGACTTCTAGCAAAAAAATTGCCTCATTGTGATGAAATATTTCACACTGGAAGGTAAGTTCATTGTGTTTTACTACTACCACTTACCATTCCTGAATCATATTAGAAACAAGGATTTAATTTCCATACCTTTCTATCTTATGCACTCCATAGAGATTAATATCCTTGATATTAAGGACAACCTTGATAAGTCAATACCTATCCTCCATTAGGGCCTCCTTTTCTGCATTTAACATTTTCACAAAGCTATCTGCCTGGCACCCCAACCCACCCCCCACCTCCCCCCCCCCCCCCCCCCCCCCCCCAATTATCTAAGAGATGACCCAGGAGGAGTCCTCGGCCAAAACTGAAAATCCCACTCATTCCTCCTCCCAGTCCATCAATGTCATCTAGGAGCCTAAGCTGGGTGCTGAACCTAAAAAAAATGTGTTAAAAACCCTTTCAATAGGAAGGAGGGTTAGGAGGAGTCTTATGTCTCTGAGTCTATGGAGAACAAAGATAGGAAAGAGGCTGACAGTACTCCTGAGACTGAATATAGGCCTAAAAAATAGAGAATGATGGAGAGCCAGGTTAATCTAGAGGTGGCCTTAAGTGGCTCAGGTCATCGGAGGTCAAATAGAATTGCCGAGGAACAATGTAAAACTAGGTTGTTGGAAACAGTCTCTGGAGAGCAATCCCTATCTGAAAAAGACTCCCACACCACTGAGTCCATGATTGGTTCCTTGGATGATCATATGAGTCCCCCTAGGACTGGTAACACTCCCCTACCCAACCTCCAACAAACCATGGAAACCACCAATAACCCTACCCCATGCCTGAGTCCTTCTCATGATCCCCAGGATAAGCCCCCCACCTCTGATTACAATACCCAGGCTTTGGAGGACAAAAACAAATTTAAAGGCACCCTCAAAAGGAGGTTCTCAAATTTGGACAAAGGTATTGTAGAGATTAAGAATAATATGCAGGATCTAATGCACCAATGCATGATGACCAACAAATTTGCCCTGAAGGTCATGCACGCTTCGGCTACGACCTTCTATCATGTGCAAGAAAAGCTGGCGGACAGCAGGCTGGAAGTGGACAAGGACAACAAGGATCTTTTCCTATTTCTACAGGATGAGTGGGCTAGGACCCTGCTGTCTAAGCAGCTAGGTGGGAAGAACTAATTTTTGGTTTCCATGTGTTGGTTAATTTTGGCTGAGCTTGGCCCTCGGATCCCCTATTTTGCGGTTGGGGTTAATGTTAGTTTTTATATCTTTTCGTTCAGCCCTACGTGGCTTATGACTGATACTTTACCTACCATTGTTCATTTTAAGTATTCTAGTTTAATCCTTTTGATCAATACTATGGTTTATGTTTTTGATAGGGGTAGAGTTAGACTTGGTGATTATGTTGTTAAACTGTTCTATCTCCTTTGACTAGTTCCATTAATGTGCTATTAATGTGCTACTAGTCCTTTGTTCCTCGGGCCAACACCCTCTTGCTGCTTTATCTATCAAAAACACTTATGCAATATTGTGATATTTTAAATCATTCTTTTTTAAATTAATTAAGTATAAAGAAATAATTGAATAATAATTCACGTTTATAATTACCATAAAAATATTTTGATTTGACACTTTAAATAGAATCAATGTATTGAATTAAAATCAATACCGACATATCTTTATGACAACTAGACTACTCTTCTATTTAAAAGAGTTGACACTAGAGAACATGGACCTTACGATTTAGTGACCTTCCTATAGTAGTTTTAACTTTTAACAACCTCATGTCCTTAACAATAAACAAAGTATAACGAATCTAATAAATAAAAGAAAAAAAGTTTACACTACGATAAATAAGATATAAGGTTTTAGATTAGATATGTATACTATTAAATCAATTTGTAATTATATATCAACCTAAAATCAACTGTAAATATATATAGATTTTAGATAATGAACATATTAAAAAAAAATTTAAAAATTGGTAGATAAGTGGAATCTACATTTCATTAAGAATATCTTAATGATTATTTTAAGAGCTATATGATTATAATTTTATACATTTTATTTTCTAAAACGAAATTAATTTACACACTCCATATTCTCAACTTCCAATTTTTTTAATGTAAATGAATATATGCAATATTAATCATATTTATTGATATATTTCAAATCTGAGAAGTGTATTATTGACATATTTCTGAGAAGTAGGAAATGACTACAGAATCTCGACAAAAGAAGCTAAAATAACTGAGAAGCATTATTGAGTATGCTGATGCTTGGCAAGCTACAGAATTGAAGAATGTCTAGTAGATTTTATTCTAACAGCGAGAACCTTGTGTGCAAGTGAGAACACCTGCATTTGCAGTGATAGCAGCCACAGAGGAGGAAGGCCTTCCCTCCATACTCGAAGCTTTGGCATAGTTTGGCGATCCTCCTCCTCCCGATTCTCTGAAGAACGCCCCGTTTAACAACAGATCTCCATCTGATCTCCAATTGCATTCTGTTGAATCTTCCCGCTTTGTCACCTGCACATTATCTATACCATAGTTATTCCATATCCGTTGAATACCAAAGATATATGAGACAATATTTGTACATGATTTTTCTTTTACCTCCTTCTGTGTGTCAGATGCAAGGAATCTGTTCCCCTGGCTGTAAATGGTGGGGTTCGCACTTCCACCGATTGCATACTTTTCCCACTTGGTGTAATCATTGTTCACCACATGAAAGTATCCATGTCGGCCTCTGCATCACAACATTATTTTTGTAAGCTTACAATACAGAAACAGATGGATAAACGTTAGCTTTTAAGGTAAGTTGTACAGAGTTCTACAAAGATTTTATTCAGACCTGGGCATACGCTGAACAAGCCCTTCACCAAAGTGGTTGAATGCAACTGTCACTTGCATTTTGACGTCTTCAGTATAGTCATCATTGTGTCCCAGGAGCATCACCTGCAAAAGAAACCAACCATATTTAACTTGAGATATAGCATTTTATTGACAGCTCAATATGTACTTATGTATATGAGTGTCAAAGAAAAGAAAATCTATTGCAGAGCAAACGAGCAGGTTTGAGCACCTTGTCATGGTGAGTGAAAAAGTTATTTGAAATGGTGATAGCAGTGGACCCCATGATTGCATCGATCAGTCCATCTGTACAGCTGGACAACGAACAGTGATCTACCCAGATTGAACTTCCTCCAAAGATGTTAATCCCATCTCCATCAGTCATAGTTCTAAACCCATAATGGGTGGGTGAGCTCCTAACATTTGTATTTCCCGTAGGTTTACAGTCGTGGATATGAATTCCATGAATGATGATATTATTCACATTCTGTATTGTAATGCAAGCTCCATTTCCTATATGAACGTTTGCGCCTCTACCGTCAATTGTCTTATAGCTGTTCATGATCAGTTCCTGTTTCAGCTGAATATTCATATCTCTTTCGAAAATAATCCAGAGAGGTTCGGTTTGAATTACAGCGTGGCGCAGAGTGCCGGGCAGGGGATTGACTGGGTCATCGTTATTGGCATCTGTAACTGTATAAATTTTGCCATTCTTACCTCCAATGGCGTTTTTGCCAAATCCGATGGCACAGTCGGCCAGTCTTTTTCTGTTATTAACCCAGTCGGAATCACAACGCCAACAGTCGTCGATGGGATTACCTGTTCCGCACGAGCCCAGCTTTCTTTCCGAACTATTCAAACTCCTGCACAGGAGTTCTTGAAATTTGTAAATAATCTAGATTGTCTGCAACGTATGGTAGCTGTAAAACAATGCTAGAACTATAAAAAGTCCAAAGCATCTGATAGGAGACATGTTTACCTTTCCACCATTTGAACTTCAAGCCCTGGCTTCTCCACATGATATTTAACACCATTTTCAGAAGTTCTAACTGATCTCGCCAATACTGACATGAAGAAAAAGAAAGAAAATAAAAGAAACATTAGTTGTAAGGCTTGAGTAGCGGCCATTTCGGGTGAGAGAAAACCTTCGATGGTTTTATGACATGCTATTGCTTTGAGTTCTCTTATATAGAAAGTCAGTCTCTGTAAAATTTGATTATATGCGCGCATTTTAAGGTGGTAATAGACATCTAAGATTATTATTTAGCGGTTGATCGTCAATTATTAATAATAGTGAGTAATAATGTTATTGAACGATATCGACTACCTTACAATGAAAATTTAAGAGATCGGTCTGTAACTGTAAACTATTATATTCCTCACTATTAAAGGATTTCTGAAACGATTCTTCACATGCTAAGGCCACCAATTCGTTGAACTGACAAGGAAAAAACATACGTAGAGAGAATTTCTCCAAATCTCCTGGAGAACCACAGATATAGAGAATATCTACGTCAATGTGTTGTACACGTTGCATCTCTAATCTTGTCTAGTTTCTATTATGTTCCATGGTTTATAGTAAAACAAGTGTTCAGAATTTCAACAAGTGTAAGAATTTGAAAATGGAGCTGGAAAAAGAAATCAGTTAGGCCTTCGTAATGGAAGGGAATTGAATCTAGTTAATTCAGAAGTTCAGCTTATTTCAGTTTCACATTATAAAAGGAGAATATAATGGCAAAGATGGCATGGCCACAACGTAGTGGTTGTAATATCGAACCTCACTGTCGTATCTTGTTCTACGTTTCTCGTCAAAAGTGGACAAAATTTAAGAGTACTGTTTACTGTCTAATAATATTTATTAGGAAATACTAAAATTTCATCCGTATATATATCTTTTTCTTTTAAGATAGATGTATTCACTATGACTAAGGTTATTAATTTAGAGAAATTGTTCAATTTTAGCCATAATGTTGTCTAGTAGTTATTCAATTGTTCATATTGTTTTATGTTTCTTGTTAATAGAGGACAAAATTTAAGAGTACTATTTATTGGCTAATAATATTTGACCTGAAAAATTTAAATTCCATTTGTATAGATATCTTCTTCTTTTAAGAATATGTTTTTTCCCTTCTTTAAAGCGTTGGCATTTAGTATGCGAGGGGAGGTGAAAGTTAATAATCTACAGTCAGCATGATCTTTGCAACTATTTTTTAATCCATTCTGTTTGGCACAATATCATTTTCCTTCCTATAGAATTCGAGTTGGTCTCAGAAAAGAGTGGGCCAATTTTTTAGGAGCTTTTATAGACATTTAAAATCATATGTGATTGGGGGTGAACAACTTCTTGATAAGCATTTTTCAAAACAAGCATGTTTAATATTAAGTGAAAGAACGAGCCTTTGGGTCATTGTGCTCATTGTGTTTTAGAGGGGACATAGAGTTTTCTTTACTACTGTAGGAAATTGTAATGAAACAATTCTGTTTATCATAAGCATTCCAAGAGGGAATAGTTTGAGAGAGCGTCTACATAAGATGAACTAGAAACTCTTAAGTCAGTTTCAAAGAAAAGAAAGGAAGAGATTTCTTTTGGAATAGCATGAGAGTTGCAGGGGTTTGTTTTAGAACAACTTTGTTGCTTTGGCTTCGATGAGAATCATTTTGCAGAAGTTTAGCTTATGTATAACTATTGAGTTTAGGTCTCATGGTTTTCCGTGAACCTGGGAATAATTCAATAACAATTTTATACATTATGAATGAGTCTTACTACACTTAGTTACATGAAAATAGAGTGCAATAAGTAATACTATTTATTTGTTTTCTTAATACCTATGGAACTTGAATGTTTTGCTTATGAGATTAATAGCATAGGTCTGTAATCTCATATACATATGAGCATTATCTATATTTTGAAAAGAGTACAGTACTCAAATATACACTGAAATCAACAATAAGTGGTTGATATACTCATAGATGGAAAACTATATAGTTTTTACTTAAAAGAAAACTTACTCATTGATAGTCGTACCTTAAATAGTGAAACAATCTTAAAAATCTTAGTCAAGATAAATATTCTTGGTAAGTAGCTTCAATTGGGAAGAACTGTCATCATAAGCAATACCAATAACGATGCATTCATAAATAGTATTTGGAACAACATGGTGTGTCCTATTTCCTTTTGAATCTTGTAAAGTACTTCAAAATAATAGATTTTCAGAATTATCTTACTCTCATTCTAATTGAAAAGTTTTTTTTTAACTTATTAAGTTGATGGCTGATTTGGTCCAACTAGGAAGCTATTCTTTGATTTTTATGGACAAAGCCTACAATTGAGAGTAGAGTGAAGAAATTTTGTTTCAGGTTGCCCACATGCCATGCCATGCCCACTATCTATGAATGAAAAGCTATTTATTTGTATGTCAGGAAAACATACCACTTCTATGGTAAAAGAGAATTCCACTCAACTGTTTATAAATTCTTTGTAATTTTTATATTCCTTCCCATTTACTATTATTTACATACTCTAATTGACTTTTGTAATCATCTTCCAGCTACCCAGCTATGTGTTCACTGTTGTCAATAAACTTTTACTTTATTGTTCATTGAAATTGGTACCTCAATATGATCAACTTACCTTCTATTCAGTATTTTTAAACTAAAAATGTACATGACTATACTAGCAAGTCATTGCCTTCACTAAAAGTAAGTGGGCTTGAGCTACTTTTGAAACTTTAAATTTATTTTGGAGTATGTTGATGTGAGTTTTGTTCTAGTACAATATGAAGAATCAAATACTCAATGTTTCAAAGTGAAACATCAAACACTTGATCCTCTCTAATACTACTAAGAGTAATTTTGTTGTCATTAGTTATACAAAAGTCAATATGTTTGTCAAAGTCATTCGATAAGGCAGAAGAGATGAGTCGGTAAGGTAAAGAAAGCAGTCAGTAAAAGGAATCAGTTATCATGGAATTTTGGTTAAAGAAATCAAGCATAGACACTGAGCGAGGTAGAACCAAGCACCGAGAACCATGTTCTATCGAACACCTAACTGAGAAGAGAACTTAGTTACTGAGATAGAGACAATGTATTACTGACCAGAAAAGGCTAACACCAGATGAAATCTAATTACATTGAACTTGGACACCGATCAGAAAATAGTTTAAAAATCTTGAGGAGATTGAATAAAAGAACATTGGAGATTGAAATCTAATGATTACACATGATTCCAAGGTGAGTTCAACCAATGATAATTAAGGTGGATATTCATTGGAAGTGTACCCAATGCTAGCACTGCTTCAAGAAGTTGTATATAAGAATATCAAAATGAAAAGATCAATGTGGTAGCATATGCATGTGTAAAGAGCAATTAGAGATTGCATATTAGAGAAGAAGGTGAATAAATACAAAAGCTACCGAGTATCAGATTGTCGAGGAAGAGATTTAGAATCAAGCTACCGAGTATTGAATTGGTTAGTATGATGGATACATAGTATGAAGTAATGGATTGATGAGCATATAGAGTTTGATAAGTATTTATTGATGCACATTTGATAGACATTTTGTCATTTGTGATTAAAAGTTAATCACAATTGTATATGTCTTTTAACTGAGAAGATTTTAACAGGTCTTATGTATAAATCCTTTAACCTCGTATAATTCTTAGATTAGAGTTGTAAAATTTCTTAACAAAGCAAACTTAGTAGTCTTAGAAGTCTTAACTAGGTTAATACCTTTAAAAAGGTAAGATATCATAAATAACTAAGCATTATAGCTCTAACTGATAAACATTATTCCTGTAGTAGTGAAGAGTTGTAGGTATCATCCCCACCATAGTTTTTATCCTCTCACAAGGATTTCTACAATACTAAAATCAATGTGTTATGTGTGATGTTTATTACATGTTTTATTTTCATATGATGTATGCAAAGGTTAAGTAATTAATAAATGAATGTTGAAGAAGTTCAAAAAAGTTTAAAAGTGATTTGAAGTAGTGATTCACCCCTCCCCTCTCAATAATTACCTTTCCACCTAAATCCAACAATTGGTATTAGAGCTCAGTCTCTTATTAAGAAGTTTAGTCACCTGAAAGGAAAGATCTGTAAGGATAGAAAGCTACTAGAAGGCCTAGGAGAAAGTTAAAACTACAAGAGGAGAGTGACACTAAGTTGGATGACTTGTCACAATTCAAAGTAGCACCAAGTAAAAATAATAGGAATCTCAGTGAACTACTTAAAAATTTAGAGAAGTATGGAGCCTACTCAGTCATGAAACAATTGAAGTTTGACACTAGGAATGATGAGGAGAAAGAAAAAATTAAAGAAACTGTCATCATCACTTTGCATACAAGAGAATTGATGCAAGCTGGAAATTTTTGATTGCTACTAAGAAAGAAATGAGGGAAAGATCTCATGCAATCACTGTCCCAAACCTCACAAAGAAAAGAATAAAGGAATCACTTAAGGAATACTCAGATAGATTCACAGTGAAGGGAAGAGAAATGAGTATAATGGTTGGTCAGTTACAAGAAGTTCAAATGGATACCAATGATCTTTGGAGAAAGATCTTTTCAATTGAGAAAATGACCATCCAAGGTATAACTTCCAAAGAAGATAATTTCAAACCAATTGGATTGATAGCTAATTAGGAAAAGGTCATCAAAGAAGACATTACCAAGAAAGATCATGATAACATAGTGAAAGAAGATGAGGATGTCACGGCTACCAAGGCCATAGATTCAGAAGCTATGGACATCAATGACTTAGCTACTACAAGATTTTTGACATCTGAGCCAGTAATTTTACAAGTTATGGATTTTCCAAAGATAGAAGTGGTCATCTCATAGATCACAAGTGGAGAACCTACTACTGCTAATGCTCCTACCGAGCCAAAAAAATAAAATCAACCAAAAGAGACCGAAGAGAAAACTACTGAAACAGAGACAACTCAAGGTCAAAATACAGAGTCAGTAACTCGCACCAAGACTATAGGTCAGTGGGAACCTGAACAAGAGAAAGAAAAATAAAAGGTAATTGAGACAGAAAAGGTAGAAGAAAATAAAGAGGATAAACAAGAAAAGCAACAAGAAGTAAAAGAGAAGAAAGAAGAGAAGAAAGAGGAGAAGAAACAAGAAGAAAAGAAGAAGGAGAAGGAAGATTAAATATAAGTAACTTCAACCCAATCTGATGCAAAGATGGCATCTAGTTCCAAGAGAAAGTCCAAGAAAAGGAAAACAAAAAAAGAGGTAGATATCAATGAAGTTATAGTCATATCGAAGGTTGACTATACTACTATGAGGCCTAAAGAACTTTAAGAGTTCGGTAATTTGTTGAAGAGGAAAGCTGCATAAGATAAGATTTTAGCTAAAAAGCATAAGATTGATGTATTGGAACAAATCAAGAGCATTCTGAATGAGTTTGTTCCCATGGCTACAATAAATGAGAAGGAAAACATTTATAATTAGTTGAAAGAACTTGTAAGTCAAATTAATCAGCTTGGAACTGACACACCTACATATCTCATGAAGATACACTAGAAAGACATGGAGACTAAGCTGATTGAAGTTCTTCAATTAGTAGCATTGGACAAGGTAACTCTCTCCAAGTTATTCAATGTATTAGATAAATAATTGCCACATATTAGTTATATATTTTCAAATATTTTTTTATTTTCAAACTTTACAAAAGAGATAAAGGATAAAGATGAAAATGTGGAAAAAGAGCTCACCGGGCTACTCTCAAAGATTTCCACTGAGCCCAAAAAAATCACAAAATATTATGAGAAGCTCAAGCACCTAATTGAAGTGAAATTTTAACTAAGAAAGGAGGAGAAACAAATAAGGATGGAACTCTTAGAACTCTAAACTATTTTTCTCCCCAATATTGAATCACTGTAGAAGCAAATACAAAAGCCAAAAGATCTAGTGAGCACATCAGATGTCAGTGACATGGACAACATGATGAGTCTAACTGTTGATATTAGTGAGAAGATTATAGTGTTGCCAACATTATAGGACACTTGCAAGGCATCATTGAAGGATGCACATGACAAATATAAAGGTACTTTTGAGAAGATTCCCAAATTAGATAATAAGAAAGTATTTTGGTCTTTTTAAAAAAAAAAGGGAGAATATAGATAATTTTGAGGGGGAATACATATGATTTTGAATTAGATATAAAATGGGATAGATGAAGTATATGTATATATTATGGAGAAGTACTAGAATTATTACTTCAGGGGGGAGTAATAAGTTCTACCGAAGAAGACAAATGGACTAGGATAGAATTTTGATATATGACTTTGAAGATTTTGAAAATTTTGAAGGATTTTAACAAACATACCAAACTAATGCCAAATGGGGAGATTGATAATCCTAAAAGTAATTTTGTTGTCATTATTTATATGGAAGTCATTATGTTTGTTAAAGTCATTCGGTAAGGTAGAAGAGATGAGTGGGTAAGGTAAAGAAAGAAGTCAGTAAAAGGAATCACTTATCAAGGAATATTGGTTAATGAAAGATAGCATAGACATTGAGTGATGCATAATCGAGCACTGAGAACCATGTTCTACTGAGCACCTAACTGAGAAGAGATCTTAGTTACCGAGATAGAGAAATATATTATTGAGAAGAGCAGGATGACACCAGATGAAATCTAAGTACATTGAACTTGGACACCAATGAGAAAATAGTTTACAAATCTTGAGGAGATCGAATAACAAAACATTGGAGATTGAATTCTAATGATTACACATGATTCCAAGGTGATTTTAGCCAATGATAGTTAAGGATGGATATGCATTGGAAGTGCACCCAATGCTAGCACCACTTGAAGATGTAGATTCTAGAAGTTCTAGAACTACTTCAAGAAGTTGTATATAAGAAGACCAAAATGAAAAGATCAGTGTGGTATCATATACATGTGTGAAGAGAAATTGTAGATTGTAGATCAAAGAAGAAGGTGAATAAATAGAGAAGCTATCGAGTATCAGATTATTAAGGAGGAGATTCAGAATCAAGCCGTTGAGTACTAAATTCGTTAGTATGATGGATACACAATATGAGGTAATGGATTAATGAGCATATAGAGTCTAATAAGAATTTGTTGATGCACATTTGATAGACATTTTTATTTTTGATTAAAAGTTAATCAGAGTTGTATAAGTCTCATAACTGAGAATATCTTAAAAAATCTTATGTATAAATCTTTTAACTAAGTACAATTCTTAGATTAGAGTTATAAAATATCTTAACATAGTAGACATAGCAGTCTTCGAACTCTTGACTAGGTTAATACCTTTAACAGGACAAGCTATCAGAAATAGCTAAGAATTGTAGCTCTAACCAAGTGTAATAATAATAATGGTCGAGGATGATGAGAATGTGTGGATGTAATGAGATGTACAAGATTGGGAAAGATAAGTCCCTCTTCTTAACCCCAAATTCCCAAAGGAAAGATCCAAATTGATCAACCAAAAGAAAATGGTCAATGCACAAATCAATCAACCAATGAAGAATATGAAGAAAGGAGAAAAGCTTATATTTCATTATGGAAAGGAAAATTTGAAATCTTAATTAAATTGAAGACAAGTACTAACCTAAAAATATGATAGATTTAGAAAATTCTATTTTCTGGTGTCTGTACTCAGCTTCAAGAAATTCTACAACTGGGTTTGGCCTGGAAACACAGAAACAAAGAAAACCCAAAAACCTTATGTTGTTCTGAGAAAGGTCGACCTTGACCCAACAAAGGGGTAAGATCTTACCTTTAGCACAATCTTACCACTTTATGTCACCCTTAACCTGCACTGTTCTGATAGAAATTTTGTTCACGGATCCCAAAATTTCACCAAAAAGGGTACTTAGATCTAATCTATGATTTGTTGTCCCGCACCTGTACCTACAAGAAAAAGGGACCCCGGTTTTGGAATTAACCTTGAAATGTAATTGAAATTGCAGCAATAAACAAAGTAAATGGAACAATTTACCTTGCTTATGTTGAAACCCTTGTGTAGGATTCGAATCCTTGAATCCACAAGTATGGATGCTCCAAATCAATTGTATTAGATATTCAACACCAATCTTGAATGGAAATGGATGGAGAAATCTTCAACAAAGGGGCTCCATAGAGATTGAATTCTTTAACGGCTTCCAATGGATCTCCTTGATGAATTGGATCTTGAATGCTTGAATTATTGAATTCTTGAATACCTGAAGATGAATGAATGCTTGAATGCTTTCTTTCTCCTTCTTTCTTACTTGATAATTTCATGATTTCACTTGCTTGAGTGCTTGTGTGAATAATCGATGATAGATGTGAAAATGAGAGAAAAAGGCTTCCTTTTATACAAGTTAGAGCACAAACTTCTAGAGAGGCCTACATAGGAGAATTAAATTCCAATTTAAGTCTTAACTCTAGGAAGTGGACCCGATTTAAATATAATTTAAGAGTTTACCATTTCAAATCTAGAAATAGCCGACCTATGTCAGGGTCGAAGCTGACCTTAACCAAGAAGGTCAACCTTGACTCTGAGGTCAAGAACCTCAAATTATTAGGATCAAGTGCCAGAAACATGCTGGAAATAGGTGGAAACAGAAGAAGAACAAGGGGGAAAAGCCAGATCCAAAACAAAGACCCATTAAAGGTGTTTGACATGACCCCAAAATACTTAGTCGGAGGGCTAAATTGATCCTAAATGGAAGTGATTCCATTTTCTGATGATACATTTAGCTCCCACTTTAGCAAGAGTATGGACTCGATGCAAACTCTTGGTAAAGTAGATCACAATGGAAAAGATAATCTTATTGAAATCAAAGGGACAAAGGAATCCCCAAGCTCCCAGGGACTCAAGTCTTTGTCAACTCCAAGATTACAATAAGAGGGAGATCTCTAGAAAAGATAAGGAAGAGGGTGTGATTGCCTCACCCAATGAGAACTTATGTCTTATTGTGAACCACACCAAGAAACATTGCAACTGGAAAGATGGAATTGAACTACCTAGTGAATGTGGCTACTCACTAGTCAACCCATCAATGATTCACCCTTAGAAATATTCTATTCCAAAAGAGCAAAGCCAAAACAAAAGAGATCCAGTCTTAAGGACACCACTGACCTTAAGGGATCAAAATTTTGAAAATTGAAACTCGAGGGATCAAAAGATCCTATAAGATAAAAATACATGCTTTAAGGATTAGTCACTAATCCATAAAGGGATAAAATATCTTTGAAAAATATATGTATTGAAAGTGTCTGTGTACAAAAAGTGAGCAAAGTGTATGCCCCCACATTAAAGTCATTGCTAACACTTTAATAGAAGCAATGGCTTTAACGAAAACATAAAAAACTCCACTGATTACGTTTCCACTACGAGATGCCCCCAAGCGAAGACAAATCAAGAGAAATACCCCATAAACATACAGAGAACACAAAAGGGATCTACCTATCATAAGATTATATATATATATATATATATATATATATATATATATATATATATATATATATATATATATATATATATATATATATATATATATATATATATATATATATATATATATATATATATATATATATATATATATATGTTATAGTAGTCATATTATAGCTAATAATTAATTTATTTAATTATTAGTCTATTATTCTCTACACTTAAGTTAGACTTAGGCATCTTATTATTCTTTAGGGTTTTCTCCTTTAGGGTTTTGGTATCCTTTTATAAGGATTTCCTATTTGTATTTTTCAATAACTCAATGCATGGTTCATAATAGATTGTTCTTTTGAATGTGCATATGATGTCTCTAGCTTTTTGGCCTCCATGATTTTCTTGCTTTCTGTGCTTTGCTTCTTCCATTTGACAGGGTTATGCATGCAAGTGTTCTTGGGAGATTAGTTTTTCACCTAATCTAACATGGTATCAGAGCCATCTTCCTGCTCCCTGTTCATGTTTTTGTTGAAGTGATTCAGAACCAGGAGGGTTTCAAAAATTTGCAGTTCTGGTATTCTCTGCAAGACATTATTTTTTCTTTCTTTTTTGCCTACAAAAATGGATGCCACCATTGCATCCAGAAGACCCAAAAACCTCAAAATCCATATAAAACTTGTCCATTTTGGACAACGTGGCTCTGAGGCAAAAAAAATTTTGGTTTTCAGTACTGTACGGGCACGAAAACAGAGAAATTTTTTTTTAAAAAAACATTTTTAATGTTTTTGTGTTATTTTTTTTAACGCGGCCAGTGTATTTGGTTTCCCACTTCTGCCGCACCACCAGCGCTCCTCCGCCGTCGGTCGTGCCCTCCGCAACCCCCTTCACTGCGCCCAGCGGCCCCACCACCGGCACCACCTAGCCTCAGCGGCCCTCGTCACCTCACGCTCCACTCCCCTGCAACACCTCCGCAGCCCCCGCTGCCTCTCGGCCCCGCTTCGCTCCAGCGGGCGCACCGCCCAGCCTCCTCCATTGAGCGCACTGCCTAGTGGGCCGCTTTTCCTCTTTGCGGTGGTCACATGGGTGACTAGGAGCCTCCGGCTCCAGCCCCTTGCGTGCACCATGCACCCAGGGGCTCTGTCTTTTTCCAGCCCCAGGGGCTTAAAAATATTTTTTGATGCCTTTTAAGGGTACCTAGGCCTTTTTTACAATATCTTAAGCATATGGAGGCTTTTTTTAGACTTCTTTATATCATCGGAAAGCTCTTTTTGAGCTCTTTTCGATTAAGGAGGTTAAGTTTTTTAGCTTTGCTATTTTGATAGCATTTTTTACTGTCAAAGGTGATGGTTGTTTTTCACCTTCCGGGAGCCATATCTCGCTCATTCGGACTCATTTTTGGGCTCACCAGATTTTGTTGGAAAGATGGTTTTGTGAGTTATTCAGTTGTAGGGGTCTTTTATCTAGATTCTACTCTAGGTTTTCTCTCCTTTGAGTTTTTCACTTTCACACTCTGGTGGATTACTTGGGTTCTATAGGTCTTGGGATCTCTTCTTCTGTTCTTTTGGCTCACTCTTCTTTCTGACTTCTGAGCATTGTATGCTTCTCTTCTGTAGCATTTCTTTTCTGTAAATGCATTGAGATAAAGTGCATGCTTTTGCATATCTGGGATCTTGTACTCCTTGTGTTTGTTTGTACTCGCACTTAGTTATAAAGTGCCATGGGGGGTTATGATGTTTTTCCTTTTGTGCTCATCCACCTTTGTCAAGTGAGTGTACCTTCCACAACATTAGCCCATGTTGTGTGTCTATGACACCGCCCTTTATCTTGTGCTTGTACTTTTGTTGCACTATTGGTGTTCCTGATTCTTCTTCTTGCAGATGTTTCTAGCATTGCATTTCAGTGTTCTTGTCACCCCTCTCCTTGTTTAGCATTATGGGGGGGTTTCACCTGTTGGTTCTATTGCTTCCTTGGTTCAGTTGAGTGATCTACGTATTCAATTTTTGTTCCTATGTACTAGGCGGATGCAGTGGCTAGGAACCTATGCATTTCAGTGAGATGGTTCATCTACTATATAGACACTCGTTCATCCCTATTTTGGAGGTCACCTCTTTGATTGATCAGCTCTTCAGACTTTGTCTTCTCTACCTGGTCATGCACTATTTCAGTGGGGGTTCTAGTAGTTTCTTCTGACAATGTTTGCAGCTTCATGCTTCAGAGATGCTTCATGCACTTTCTTGTTCCTTTCTCTAGGACATTCTCTATATTTGAAGCTTTGTTTCCTTCATCTAGTTTATTTCTTGTACTTGGGTACCTATTCAGGCCTTGTTACCAGGACGCATTGCTCTTTCATGCATTTTTGTTTTCATGCATCTTTTAGTCCTTAGTTGTTTAGCTTCTCCCTAAGTTACACTTAATGGGGGGTTCTAGAATAGTCATATTATAGCTAATAATTAATTTATTTAATTATTAGTCAATTATTCTCTACACTTAAGTTAGACTTAGGCATCTTATTATTCTTTAGGTTTTTCTTCTTTAGGGTTTCGGTATCCTTTTATAAGGATTCCATCTTTGTATTTTTCAATAACTCAATGCATGGTTCATAATAGATTGTTCTTTTTAATGTGCATATGATGTCTTTGGCTTTTTGGCCTCCATGATTTTCTTGCTTTCTGTGCTTTGCTTCTTCCATGTGACAGGGTTATGCATGCAGGTGTTCTTGGGAGATTAGTTTTTCACCTAATCTAACACAATATATATATATATATATATATATATATATATATATATATATATATATATATATATATATATATATATATATATATATATATATATATATATATATATATATATATATATATATATATATATATATATATATATATATATATATATATATATATATAGGTACATATGTGTGTGTGTGTGTGTGTACATATATATGATATTATTGCAAATGAATTGACATCATTTCCCAAAGAAAGTAGAACTACAATCACAATGGAGGAAAGAAAACATAAGAGTTATGAAGAAGAGTCTTTTTGGACCACAACATGGAGACCAAAAATATTCAGTGTTTCCAAGTCACAAATCAAAGCAGACTACACAAGAAAAACATTTATGAACAATAGAAAAGGCACAAAATAACGTGAAAATAACATATAGAAGAATAGAGATACATATAGAGTAATAGTACAATAGGTTCAATTCCTTTATCACCTTGCACCAACAAAGTAACAAGGGTCATATAAAAGAGTCTAACAAAAATTTATCAAACACAATATGGGAGAAGCACAGTACAACAGGTAAACACACAAAAAGCTACCATAAAGGAAAATCCAATCAAGTGCATTGCCTACTCTCCCCATCTCATTCTATATCTTTTTGGGAAGGTGGGAAACTTGCAAGAAGGACTATATCCAATACACTAGGAATGATAGCCAGTTCCAAAAAAGGATCCTCTTGAGAATCATAATGTTTGATACTAGGTGTAATTATCAATTGTGATGAAATCATATTAGGTAAATCAATGTCATTGTCAATAGTCTCATATTCATCATTAACATCATTAGTATCATCAAGAGTATCTTCTTCATCAAGATTAATCAAAATAAGATCTAAGATACAAATAGAATCATCATAATCATGCATCTTAACATCATTATTAGTATTAACTTCTTCTAACACATCATCCATAGGCTGGTCCAAAGAAGGTAAAGAACTTGGAAGAATAGAGGCATGGGATTTAGCTTGAGTTTGATGCTTCTTACAATGTTCATTAGCAGATTGGTTAAAATTTGTCTTGTTCAAAATATGTTGAGAACTAGGAGGGACAACCACTAGTTCCTTCACAGGTTTTATAGGAGGATCAATAGGATTCTTAGTAGGCTGAAAAGAAACACTAGGAGCTTGATTAACATAACTAGAAGCCATGGATAAAGGAGGTATGGAAGGCATAGGAAAAAGACCATGGTTAAGATCCATCTGAGGCATGCTTAACTCAAGAATCTTGCATTACTTATAGGCTTGATATGATTGAAAAAGATTATCAGGTCGAGAAGGACATGAATTAGGTAATGAAGGCCAAAAGAAGTCAAGTGTAGCAAAATCCCTAGGCCTAGAAGATTGATATAAACTATGATTAATTGTCTTCACTTATTGATCATGAATGAATTTAAGGCACTTATGGATAGGAGAAGCAATGACATGCATGGAATTCAACCAAGGAAAACCAAACCTAACTTGAAACTGATCAGAAGTAGGAACAACAATAAAGGTAGTGTCCACAACTTTACTACAAAGTTCAATAGGTAAGTTAATATAACCAAATGATGGATAAAGAAAACCATTACAAGTTTGAATCCACACATCTGATGTATCATAAGAATCATGTTGTAAGTTCTTCATAAAAATATTTTCTTCAGTAATAACATTGACTAAGGATGTAGGATCAACAAGAAAACCACACAAAGGTATCTTAGAAATCTTAGCATATATGCAAAGGGGACCATCAGGAGCTTTAATAGTCTCAGAATCATTGAAGGTAATCATGAGTTCCCTAGGTCTTTTATTCTTAGGTTGTTTTTTAGGTTTAGGTTTTGGTTTAGGCTTAGGTTGAGGTGGACCTTGAAGTTGAGATTGAGATTGATGCTGGGGTGGAGATGCAGATTGAGACAAAACAACATGCTCCACATGGTTAACAATGTGATTGAGATCATCCATCTTTGAATCATAAACAATATCCATAGAAGATGGCTGAACAATGGTATTAGTATCATGTGTAGGCAAAGGATTCATATAGATTTGGAGATTTTGATTAGGAGGAGAGATAGAATTGTTCCCACTACCATCAAAATTATCAATAGATAAAGTATTAGAATCAATTAAGTCTTGCACCTTATGTTTTAAAGAATAGCACTTCTCAGTATCATGTCCATTCTGATGGTGATATTGACAAAATTCTTTAGAATCAAAGGATCTGGATACCATTGTAAATGGTAAAAGAGGTTGAATAGGAGGTAAAGTAATCATATTAGTAGTCAAAAATTTATTCATAATAGAATGCAAAGATTCAGAAATAGGATTAAACGTACAATTCAGCCAAAAAGCAGTGGATGCAGAAGTGGCATTGTTGGATGTAACAACAACTTGATCAGCAATTGCATTCACTTGTTTATTTCTCTTGACATAGTTGTTAGGTTTTTGAAACTTTTTTGGATTAGGATCAACATTACTCTTATCAACTGGGATAAGAGCCATTGGAGTGTTTCTGTCAAATTGACTCACTTGTAATTAATAATAATGAAACACCACACAAATTTGTTGAAAAGACATAAATTTAGTAAACATAATCTTATCTCTAATATCCTTTTTTAAATTTGAAATAAACATATGCTCAATATCAATATCAGGAATGGGATAAGAAATCTAAGCATACAAATGCTTAAGTCTACCAATAAATTTACTCAATTTTTCTTTAGTATTCTCTTTACAATGAATCAAATCAGTTAAGGACACTTGCAGACTAATATTATTTTGAAATTTTTGAATAAAGGAATTAGAGAGTTTTGGAAAAGAATCAATAGAATAAGGAGGCAAGTAACAATACCATTACAAGGCCTTGTCATGAAAATTTCTAGCAAACAACTTAGCTAAAATCCTATGGTCATGAGCATAGTCACTACAAAGGATTTGGAATGTTTTAACATGAGTAACAGGGTCTCCCTTACCATTTTAATTCTCAAGACAAGGCATATTAACTTGTTGAGGAACAAGAGCACAAATAATGTCTAGGGATAAAGGACTTCACATGTCACATGTAGGAATAATAAACTTGGATTAAGTTAAAGATGCAAGTTGATGTTGTAAAGAGGACATAGTTTGATCCAAACTGATGATTGTTGAATCATTAGATGAAATAGGAGGCATAGACACATTAGAAACACTAGGTAAAGCATATAAAGTGGTAGGAATGGAAGACACAACCAGGGGAACACTTGGAACCACAGTTGGAAGAGGATTGGAATAAGTAAAGGGAACATTATGATAAGAAGGTTTTGAAGTAGGTAGAGACACATGAGGAACACTCATAGGAAGAGAGGGAACTGACGTAGTCACTAAAGGAGGAGTATAAGTAGGAATGCTAGGTAAAGGAATGGAAGAAGGTTCCACACTAGTAACAAGAGGAGTGAATCCTAAATCTTGAGCTTATTGAGATAAAGGTTTAACATTTGAATGCACAAGATGAGTAATATCAAGTAAGAGATTAACACCTTGATCACTATCACAAAGGAATTTCTTAAGAGCATCTATAGCTTGAATAAAATCTTGATTATGGTTCTCTTGAATAGGCCAATTTCCCATTTTATCAAGTTCAGTTGAAATTTTTTGGACTTTTTCAAGAGGAACTCTTGAAGCATCATCCTCATCATGAGATGAGTGAGAAGAGATATGCTCCATAGTAGGATTATAATCATGAATAATCAAATTGTGATCAGGGATCCTAAGAAAAGGAGAGGAAGATGCAGGATCAAAGGCTTCCATAAGTCTATGACTTCATCTAACCAGAATATTATAAGTAGGGCTAGAGGTAGTAAAGCTCATATATCAATGCAATGCAAAATGAACTAAACTAGGAAAACACAAAGCATAAAATAAATATTTTAGTATTTTTATTTTATATGAAATGTAAATGCAAGATCTAAAACCATAAAAGAAAGAGTTGTCTATTGCGAGCTCACCAAAATGTAATAATAATAATGGTTGAGGATGATGAGAATGTATGGATGTAATGAGATGTATAGGATTGGTGAAGATAAGACCCTCTTCTTAACCCCAAATTCCCAAAGGAAAGATCCAAATTGATCAACCAAAAGAAAATGGTCAATGCACAAATGAATCAATCGATGAAGAATATGAAGAAAGGAGAAAAATTTATATTCCATTATGGAAAGGAAATATTGAAATCTTGATTGAATTGAAGACAAGTACTAACCTCAAAATATGATAGATTTGGAAAATGTTGTTTCCTAGTGTCTGTACTCAGTTTTGAGAAATTTTGCAACCAAATCTATCCTGGAAATAGTGAAATAGAGAAAACCTAGAAACCTTCTATTGTTATGAGAAAGGTAGACCTTGACCCAACAAAGGGGTAAGATCCTACCCTGGGCACAATCTTACACCTCTATGTTGACCTTGACCTGCACTATTTTGACAAAAAATTTGTTCACAGATCCTGAAAGTTCACTGAAAAGGGTACTCAGATCTAATCTTTGATTCATTGTCCCACACCTGTACCTACAAGAAAAAGGGTTTTGTTTGTTGGATGAGGGGTTTTCCTTGGTGAAACCCTATTTTTGGAGTTAACCTTGAAATGTAATTGAAATTGCAGCAATAAACAAAGTAAATGGAATAATTCACCTTGCTTATGTTGAAACCCTTATGGAGGATTCAAATCCTTGAATCCACAAGTATGGATGCTCCAAATGAATGTATAATTGTATGTAGGATGTCTCAAATCAATTTTATTAGATCTTCAACACCAATCATGAATGGATCTTGAAATAGAAGAAGCTTGAATGGAAATGGATGGAGAAATCTTCAACAAAGGGGCTCCATAGAGATTGAATTCTTCAATGGCTTCTAATGGATCTCCTTGATGAATTGGATCTTGAATGTTTGAATGCTTGAATGCTTGAAGATGAATAATTTACTAAATGCTTTCTTTCTCCTTCTTTCTTGTTTGACAATTGCTTGATTTTTCTTGCTTGAGTGCTTGTGTGAATAATGGATTATGGATGTGAAAATGAGAGAGAAAGGCTTCCTTTTATACAAGTTAGGGCACAAACTTCTAGAGAGGCCTACATAGGATAATTGAATTCCAATTTAATCCTTAACTATTGGAAGTGGACCCAATTTAAATATCATTTAAGATTTTACCATTTCGAAGCCCGAAATAGCCAACCCAGAAGCGGGAAAATAAACTTTCTAAAACCTGATATCCAGAAACTTCCAGAACTTAAAATATAGACCCAGGATTAGGGTCAAGGTTGACTTTGACCTAGGTCAGGCTAAAGGTCAACCTTGATACAGAAGGTTGACCTTGATGCTGAGGTCAAGAACCTCAAATTATCAGGATCAGGTCCCAAAAATAGGCTGAAAAAAGGTGGAAAGAGATGTAGAACAAGGGGAAAAAGCTAGATCCAAGCCAAAGACCCATTCAAGGTGTTTAACATGACCCTAGACTGCTTAATCATAGGGCTAAACTGATCCTAAATGGAAGTGCTTCCATTTTCCGATGATACACCAAGAAAATTTATTCCTATAGTATTTAAGAGTTGTGGGTGTCATCCCCACTATAGTTTTTATCCTCTAACAAGGATTTATGTGATACCAAAATCAATGTGTTATGTGTAATGTTTATTATATATTTTATTTTTTATATGATGCATGGAAAGGTTAAGTAATCATTAAATTTATGTTGAAGAAGTTCAAAAAAGTTTATAAGTGATTTGAAGTATTGATTCACCCCTCCCCTCTCAGTACCTACATTTCCACTTGAATCCAACACTCTCTTGATATAAGGTCATGTCTCATGCTAAGCTTGAAAAGTAAGATCATGAAATGACTTCAAGGTTCCTTCTATTGTGCATACTCGCTCAATGAAATAACATGATTTTCTAGTAATCACTCAAGAGACTTACACTATTCATTTAATGGATATCAACTACTTACACTTATAAATATTGGATTCACAATGTGCAATGAAAATATAACTTTGATCTTTCCAACTTCCACTTCAACTTAAACTTAAAGTTTCTAACTTCAACTAGTTCTACTTATAACTATGGATGCAAAGAGTCATGGATGAACTTGGACTCTACTAGATGTAGTTTAATCAGTGACTCCACCAACCTAGTGCAAGCTTCTAAGGAACACTCAAATGGTTTTCAAATCAATACCCACCTCTCCAATCCCTTCAAATGGATGCAAACTAAAAACTTAATATCAATTGAGGTTAATTTCTCTCAATCATTAACTTACCACACAAGGAATACTTACAATCAACAAGAGGTTAGTGGCCCAAATTTATCAAGTCAATTAAGAGAGCATCCACAATAACTTTCATCCAAATAAACTACTTCAACATAAAAATAAATCTACTCTAAGTGGCAGATTGAGGAAACCATGCAATACTTCAAAACAATATTAAGCAATTCACCATGAGGAATCAACATTGAATTATCCATTACTTCAAAAGAATCATAGAAAAAAAATGATCAAGCATCTCCCTTATCTAGCCTATTCTAAATCTACTACTAGCTCTCTGGCTTCTAGCTTCCTCTCCTCTACTAATAACTTTCTAACCCCTTACAAATGAGAAGGCCTTGGCCTTTTATTGGTGTTTAATTAAAATGAAGGGCCAAGATTTAATGAAGATAAAGGGCTGAGATTTCTTCCCATAAACTATAATTAGGCTTTCTAAAACATCAACCAATTGTATTAAGGCACCAATCCATGGGCCAATAAGAAAATTACAATGATTTTTAGAGCCAACGAAGAAATAGGACACTTGGCATGTTGTGATTATGTTCATGCTTGAATCTTTAATTTTTTGATTGGAGGAGATAGGTAGGAGTGACCTCATCATCCTTATCCTATAGATTTGTTTAATCATGTGCTTTTGATGAAGAGGAAATCTCTCTTGATACTCAAATTTCTAACTTTGATTAACTCTTCTGAAACTATCAATCTCTTAAAGATGATTGATGACATTTTCCCAAATTTCATCTTTCACATTTTCTCCATGCTCTAGAAATATTCATCTTGGCCTTGACTTGCACTTGTATCTTGATCTTGAGGATGTCTTCATGTAATTAGATCACCTCTTGGTCTTAAAATTGATTTTGCACTTTGATATCTTGACTTGAGTTCCTCTTCTCATTTGGAGTCTTGGGGTGGAATTTGACATCCTACAGTATCCACTTAGAGTCCTCTAGCATGTCTTAGTTTCCTTGCCTCTCCTATTTTGAATTCACCTTGCAAAACAAGATAAAGATGAATTAAAGTTGTGAGATTAGGAGAAGAGACAAAAAAAAGAAACCTAGAATTTTCAATAAATAAAATTTCCTCTAAACTCCACCTCTTTTTATTTAATTAAGACATACTATCATTAGTGAAGCCCCCAAATTAAATTTTCAATTCTAATTGAGCTTAATTTCTCTTTAATTACCCCTCAACCATTCATCCAATTTTGTCCTAATTCATTTTAATCCACTTAGTTTACAAGGAAAATTTGAATTTGATTATGTTTATAACTTTAATTTTCCTCAATATGATAGTGTCTAACATTTTGATTTCGAAGTAATGGAACTCTAATTTCAATCATGACGAAAGAAATATTAAGAAAAAGACATTAAGAGGGAAGGCATCGTGGGATAGCCAAGATGTGTTGAGCGCATGTGGCAATGAGCAGAGGAAACAAAGTACTATTTGGAGAAAAATATCCACGATAGAGTCCAAGAATAGAGGAGCATGTTTTAACATTAGCAAGGGATAGTCAATGCAAACAATAATCCCCAACTCATCATGATATGTGCCCAGAGTGTATTTCCAAGCCAATCATGAAATGTGGCAAAAGACAAAATCCCCACCCCTTGCTTATACGTGCTTGGAGCGCAAAACAAAGGCAGTTAGGGAATATTGAAAATTGTAAAATCCTTAACTCATGCCAAGGTGCGCTCAAGGCACACTTTGTGCTTAGTTAAGGAGGATAAAAAATATTAAATCCTTTGCATGGGTCCATATGCGCCCATAGCGCATTCCAGGGGTAGTAAATAAATCTTTAACTAATGAAAATCCATGACTTAAGCCAATATGTGCCCAAAGCACAAAACAGAGGTGGTCACGGTAAGTTAAATCCTGGACCTACATAAAACACATACAAAATGTGAGGCTATCATTTTTTTTTTTAAAGCTTGAAGATTAAGTAAAATAAAAATTTCAAGAATTGCAAAATCTCAAAAATTCTAGAGCCTCGGATTCGGGAAGTCCTTTTTTTTTAAAATCAGAGGAATTTGAAGAAAATCCTAACCAAGTCACAAATCAATCATCGAAGTGAAATTCTAGAGCATGACAAATCTTGGAAGATTTTGACAATTTCAAATCTTGGAAATTAAAAAAAAAAACTTCTTGGCAATTGAAAATTCAGAAGACGTTGAAGAGCTCGAGAAATTCATAGAAATTAAAAATTTCTAAAATCAAAAGGAAAATTCCAAAATCTTAAAAATGGAACAACTTGAAAATTCAAATAATCAGAATTTTGGAGAATTGAGAAAAATCAAAAAAATCTTGAAATTTCCAAAGCATGGAGAAAAAATAAAATTTTGAGACTTGGAGAATAAAGCAAGAAATAAATTGATTTTGGATTCAAAATTTAAATTTTAATTAAATATTGATTTTTTATTAATATTTAATTAAAACAGAAAATCGATAAAAGCAGTAAAAAAATGAAAATTTTTGAAAATGGAAATTGCTTTAAATATTTTTTTCATTTTATGTTTTAAAATTTGAAATTAATTAAATATTGATTTCATTGATATTCAATTAATTAACTCAAAAAAAAATGAAAAAATGGAAAATTGCTTTTGGATTTAAAATCTCAAACTAGTTAAATATTGATTTAATATTTAATTAATTAATATTTTAAAGCAATAAAAAACCAAAAAAAAAGAAATTGGATAAAACTTCTCCATGAAGTCAAGCACTTAAATTAGAAATTGCCAAAAGTTGGGAGAAAAACAATGACAAATGGCAAGGAATCTCTTTGAAAACTTGGAATCTGCTAAATTTAGTGTCTCATTTAAAAAAAACTTTCCAAGGTTCCCAAGTCTATAAAAGAGACCCTTTCCTAATTCATTTTTTCACACAAATTTTGAAGAGAAAGCTAAGCAGAGAGATTGAGAAAGAGAGTGAATTTATTGGAGAGTGAAAATGAGAAGTGTAGATTTTCTTGACAAGCATGAAATTTTTTCAGAAATTGTAGCTTTCCAAGAAAAGAGGATTTCTTTTCAGTAAGTGGGAGGATCATGAAAATTCTTGGGAGAAAGAAATTTCCTATTCCAGAGGAAAATACAGAAACTTCCAAAATTCTGAAATCTTCTTTTCTGTAGAAATTATTTTTGTTTTATGTTTTCTTGCATGCTCTTATGTTTGTTTCTTTTCTATTTTGCAAGAGAATGAGATGGAAAAACCTAGAGGAACAAACATGACTAGAAGGCATCTAATAAAGAATGAGTAGAGTAGATTCTATCTAGAGTCCAAGACCGTGTCAAAGTTATCAAAAGTCAGTGATACCAACCTTGGAGGCCTGGACCTGAATGAATTCCACAGGAGGATGTTTGGATATAAAGAATTGTTACAAGTAGTGCTTTTCATTGCTGTTAGGAATGAATTCTAAAGTGTTTCACACCCATTCTATAGTAGTTGTTGTTGCATTCATGACTATGATTATCATTGATGTCAACACAGTGTTTTACCAAAGACTTGTAGACAAGCAAACAGTGTTTTGTTTAGCGCATGTGGGATATTGTAGTTGGAGCTATGAAAAATTGAGGATATACTCTTTGATATGTTATATGTCTATGGTTAAGAGTGCAGAGAGTAATTCTTTTATTCATGAAAGTTATGATCATTTTGGTGGAAGTAGTATTCAGGCAGTGTTCCTGAGTAGCGGTTTTCGGCAATCGAAATCAGGATAGAATCTAGCTTTGCGCAATTAAAGGGAAGTTAGAGACACATTGATAGTGATGTGGATGACAACACAAACTTTGAAGTCACACGAGTGAAGATTTATTATATTTGCAAGCTGACATTTTTATGTAATTTTGGTGTAGCATGTGGAATATTTTATTTTGTAATTGTATGCCGACTCATTTGTAATTATTTGAGTGTGGTATAAAGGAAGGAATGTTTTTCCTTGTTGTGATGTTGAGATGTGATGCGGTATGCATTAAGTGAAGAAAAGAGCTAAGTATGAGAGTGAAATTATGAAGGAAGACATGCGTAGTACAGATATCTAAAATTGAGATATGATGTAATAGTGAGTGCGGTTTGGCACAGTCAGAGAAGAGGTAACATATTATTCTATTGAATAATGAAAAGATTATTTGGATAGCAAGTTTAGTGATCTTACCCTAAAGGTGTTTGGGCAGTGGGTCCTTCTATCTTCCATAACTCTTAACAGGGTTAGAATCTTTTAATAGGGATTCAAAATCTCCTAACAGGGATTCATATATACTAAATGTATTTCATAAGACTCCTAACAGAGTCCACCCTTTCACAAGGAATATTCATATTAGTGCATCTTTTGTGGGCATCATTCCCACCGGTGTTTACTCTTTGATCAAGAGGTTCCCTAGTCAACATATCTTGTGTTATTGTGTAATTGTGTATGAATATCTTTCTATGGTTGGTAATTATATTGCTTCTATGGTTTAATGTTGTTGAAGATGATAGAAGTTATAATTATCTGATAATTGATTCAACACCCCCCTCTCATTTATCTTGGTGGACTTTACTTTCTAACAATTGGTATCAGAGTAGTAGGTCCTTGAAAGAAAAGTTTAATAGCTTAAGGAGATCCATGGTGAATTTCGGGAAAGAAAGCCCTAAGTTTGATGGAGTAAATTTTGACAGCTAGAAAGAAAAGATGAAGACACATCTATTATGTTTAGGACTAGGTTATTGGTTGACTACAAATAATGATAAGACTATCATTGAAGAAGATGATCTTGAGACATGCTCTAATGATGAGAGAGATCTATTCATGTGTAACATACTTACAAGAGAAGGGCTTTTGACAACACTTCTGGAGAATGAATATAGTCAAGTAAAATGTTTGAAAAAGTCTCATGAAATTTGGAAAGCTTTGCACTCTAATTTTGAAGGTGATGAACATGCAAAAAGAGTTAGATTACATAATTGGATATGTGCATTTGAAGATATAAGAATGTTGGAAGATGAATCTGTTAGAAGCTATATTGGTAGAATGTCAGAAATTGTTGCAGGGATAAAATCTTATGGAGGAACAAAGATAGAAAATGAAGTGATATGGAAAATTCTGAGGACATTGACTCCTATATTTAAGAAGACAACACAGATGATTGAATAAGTTATACCTTGTACTGGGAACTTTACAAGAGAGACTCTTCTTGGAAGATTGGAAGTAGCAGAGATGAACATGAGGTTATCAGGAGACTTACCTAGAATGGAGATAGCATTCAGTGCTCTTAGTATTCGCCCTACACTATCAAGAAGCATCAGTGTGAGTGGAGATTATGCTGGAAGTAGTAAATCTAGAAATGAAGAAGACAAGAAGATTGAAGGAGGTATAGCCTTGCTTGTGAAAAGAGAACCAAATGGTAAGAAAATTTTTAAATGTTGGACTTGTCAAGAATATGGTCATTTTTCATCTAAATGTCCTAAGAGAGTTAATTACATAAATAATTTCAAACCTAGAAGATCTAAGGAATGTTATTATGCTAATGACAAAGACCTTAAAGCTAGTATTGAAAGAAATTTAAAAGTGAAAGTGATACTAAGAATAATGATGAAATAGGATTTGTAGCAATTAAAGAAGAAAATTTTGAAACTAATGTTAAGGAAGAAAAAGCTTTAGTTTTCCAAATTGAAAAGAAAGCTGATTGGATTATAGATAGTGGTTGTTCACATCATATGATCGGTGATATGAAAAAGCTCATAAAGTTTAACAATTATGACGGAGGAGTTGTTAGAGTTGGTAACAATGCACCTTGTTTGATTAAAGGTATAGGATCTATTACTCTTGATGGAAAGACTAATACTGATGATGTTTACTTTGTTGATGGATTGAAACATAATCTTTTGAGTGTTGGACAGTTAGTTGATAAGGGATATCAAGTTTGGTTTACTGAGAAAACTTGTGTGATAAAGGATCAAGATGGAAATCTGATTGGAACATGATCTAGAACTAGATGTAATGTATTTCAGTTGAATCCTACTGAGATGACATGTTTGATTACTAAGATTGATGATAGTTTGTTATGGCATAGAAGGTTTTGTCACATAAACTCTGATAACATTGTGAAAGTTAGTACTACACTTGCAGTAAGGGATTTGCCTAAAATTATGAAGCCTATTAACATGATTTGCAAAGAATGTGTGATGGCTAAGTAGAAGACAAGTTCATTTCCTCGTAAGAATTTCACATCGGCAGAGAAGTTGGAGATTGTTCATACAGACTTGAGCATTCCTACCAGGACTAGAGGATTCTATGGAGAAAGGTATTTTATGATTCTTGTTGATGATTTTACAAGAATGATGTGGATTGCATTTTTGAAAGAAAAATCTGAAGCATTTGATAAGTTTAAGATCATTAAGAACAAAGTTGAGAATGAATCTAGAATGAAGATTAAATGTTTGAGATCTGATAAAGGTGGTGAATTTACTTCTAGAGAGTTTAACACTTTTTGTGAAGTGAATGGTATTAAGAGACAATTTTCAGCCCCTAGAACACCTGAACAAAATGGTATTGTAGAAAGAAGAAATAGATCAGTGACTGAAGCAACAAGAGCTATGTTATTTGAGAATGACTTAGCGAAGACATTTTGGAGAGAAGTAGTGAATACAACAATATAGACAATGAACAAAGTACAAATAAGAGTAGACACAGACAAGACACCTTATGAATTATGGTTTGGACATGAACCCTCAGTTAAGTATTTTAGAATTTTTAGAAGCAAATGTTATATAAAGAGAGATGATGATATTGGAAAGTTTGATCCTAGAAGTGATGAAGGCATTTTTCTTGGATATTCTTTATAGAGAAAAGCATATAGATGTTACAATAAGAGAACTAAAACTATTGTTGAGAGTGCAAATGTTAAAGTTGATGAAAAGTTCAAAATTCAGGAAAGAATGCTTGATTATGAATTTGATGAAGAAGCTCATCCCAAGCCTAACACTAAAATTACTAAATTATTCTATGAAACTGACAGTAAATTGTTGAATGAAAGTCATGCTAAAGAAACTAGAGAGGAATCTAGAGAAGAATCTACAGTTGAAGCAAGATCTAAGACTATGACACCAAATAGGTATTTATCAAGACATCATCCTGTTGAACAAGTTATTGGAAGTTTGGACAGAGGAGTTCTGACTCGTAATAAGGTACATTTATGTTTTATTTCCCAAATTGAACCTAAATCTACTAGTGAAGCTTGTGAAGATGAACATTGGATTAATGCTATGAAAGAAGAACTAGATCAAATAGAAGAGAACAAGACATGGGTATTGGTCCCTAGAACTAAAGAAAAGAATGTAATTGGAACTAAATGGGTATTTAGAAACAAGATGAATGAACATGGAGAAGTTGTACAAAGCAAGAAGGAATTGACTATAAAGAAACTTTTGCACCAGTAGCAAGAATTGAAGCAGTAAGAATTTTTTTGGCCTATGAAGCTTTTAAGAAATTCAAAGTGTATCAGATGGATGTGAAGTCAACATTTCTGAATGGAGAATTGGAAGAAGAAGTCTATATTGAGTAGACTAAAGGTTATCCTTTGACTCAAGAAGGAGACATGGTATGTAAACTGAAGAAAGCATTATATGGACTAAAGCAAGAACCTAGAACTTGGTATGAAAGACTGGATAAGTATTTGTTAAAGTTAGGATTTGCTAAAGGAACAGCTGATAGCAATCTATATACAAAATAAATTGAAAATAGTTTGTTGATTATAGTTATTTTTGTTGATGACATTATTTTTGGAGAAGATGAAGCTAGTGACAAATTTTTTGATGAAATGAAGACTAAATTTGAAATGAGTATGATTGGTGAGATGAAATACTTTTTGGGATTATAGATAACACAAAATAATGATGGTATCTTTGTAAGTTAGACAAAGTACTTAAATGATTTGCTGAAAAGATTTGGAATGGAGGACTGTAAACTAGTTGGAACACCTATGGTTACCAGACATAAGTTATCTAGCACAAATGAAACACCGGCAGTTGAGCAGAAGAAATATAGATCTGTGATTGGAGGATTGTAGTATTTGACACACACAAGACTGGATATACCACATTCAGTTGGAATTGTAGCAAGATTTCAAGCTGAACCTAGAGAATCACATTATGCAGCAGTAAAGAGGATACTGAGATATTTAAGAGGCACAATGGACTATGGATTATGGTATGAAAAATCTGATGATTTTACCCTATGTACATATACAGATGGTGATTGGGGAGGCAATGTTGATGACAAGAAAAGCACCAGTGGAGGAGCATTTTTTCTTGGAGGAAGATTAGTTTCTTGGTTAAGCAAGAAGCAGAATTGTATTTCACAAAGCATAGCAAAACGATAGTATGTAGTAGCAGCAAACAATTGTAACCAGATAATTTGGATGAAGCAGATGCTAAAGGATATTGGAATTAAATTTGTTCAACCTATTGTTATACATTGTGACAACACCAATACAGTCAGTATGTCTAAGAATCCTATACTACATTCTAAGACAAAACATATAGAGATCAAGTATCATGTTGTAAGAGAGAAAGTTGCTGAGAAAGAAGTCAGACTGGAGTACATAAGCACAAAGGAATAGATAGTAGACATATTTACAAAGCCTTTGACTAAGGATACATTTGAGTATCTGAGAGGTATGCTTGGGGTTATGCCCCAATTTACTTTTGAGTAATGATGTAGTTGGTTGCATCCGTCCAGTAATATATGAGCCCTATCTTTCTTTTGGACTAGATGTTGGTACTTCCTTTATGGGGGAGTATGTGTATCTAAGCTGAGTCATGAGGACTCTAGTAAATGTATTTTTCTGAATAGTGTCTTTTGACATTGAGTTGTTGTTGACATAGTGATGAAATTTTTTATGAAGGGTGCTCCCCTTAATACCACAAACACATAACAGAAATAAAGAAACAACAACAATATGCAAGAACAGAAAATTGGCTTCGTATTATCTCCACAAATGTGGAATTACAAACTTTTAAAATTACAATATGCAAAGCCACATGGGCATTCCCTTACAATATTCTATAGGAAAAATCCTTGAATCAATACCTAGATCTAATACCCAGAACTACCCAGAACTGCCTAAGACAACACTACATCCTTCCTTATATAGGCAATTTTCCACCACCTAGGAGGGTTCCAAAATTTTAGCCAATAAGGCCAACCAAACTTAGAATTATTTTATTTTTCAATTTATTACATCAAAGTCAGCTCAAAATAAATTTTGAAACCCAAACAGAAATTTTGAACAAAAATCATTTTCCACCATTTCAAGTGATCCAACTTCCAAAGACCATAAGTCATCGTCAGTTGACCCGATTGACTATTATAACCCCATTTCAGAAATGCCACAAAGTGCTCTATAGGTTTAACTCATGCAAGTGCTTGTCACCCAAATGTTTTTGACCTTGTCTGGGGCCTCTAAAGCCTTCAAAACTAAGTTCAAAGTTTTTGTACCCTATTGCCAATACTAAAAATCTTCAATATCTACAAAGCTAGACTTGATTTGTCAATGAAACTTTACTGGCAGGCTGACATGACCAAAAAGAACCTCCAAGGAAGAAATCAAAACATTCTGAGATCGGATGACCAACTTACTAAAAATAGCAAGTTTCCACAAATTGTAGCTCTGCACAAGATAGCCCTTATTGAATACAAAAAAATAGAAATATTTTTGGGTGATGCAAGATTGCTCTTACACCTAGGATGCTCCTGCATCAAACACCTGGGGTAATTTGAGAAGTGACCCCGTCATGACTTAGGTGTGCAAAGCAAAACCAAGATGGTTAACCTCATTTGTTATCCATGATGAATCTTCAATAGGTCATCCTTTCCACTTGACCAAATATTCTTCATATGTTCTGTTCCTTGTGCTTCTGCCAACATGACTATCTAGTATGTCTTTAATATCCTTGTTATCTGAACTGGTTTCTGGAATACTTCACTGTGCTGTTGTAACCTCATCTTCAACACGTCCTTCATGATACTCTATCAGATCTGAAATATTCATCTTAGTAGGTAGCTTGACCTCATATGCATTTCCTGAATCATGCTTCTTCAGTATCTTACATGGCCCAAACTTCTTCATTTTCAGCTTGTTATATGTACCAACTGGAAATTTCTCCTTCCGCAAATGAACCATGACTTCATCTCCAACCTAAAATTCCTTATGCCTCCTTTTCTCATATACCTTAGCCTTATACTATGCAATCATTTTGGAAATGTGCTTCCTCACCTCCTCATGGATGTTCTTCAAATATTTTGCAAAGTCCTCAACTTCAGCACTACTTATTTCTCCTTTATCTATCTTCCTCAACTCAGATGCATTTCTGGGACTACTTCCATATACAATATGTGGATGATGTGATGAACTAAACTTCAACTCTTCACATTCTGCTAGTGTCATTTTGTGTGCTACCTTATTTGGCAAACTGGCTCCCAGAATCAAGTCCATCTGATGACTAATCTTTCTTATTGGTGGTAATCTATCAGGTACATTATCAGATACAATATCTTGAAACTCATTCAATAATTCTGCAACTTCTACAGGTACATCTTCTACTTCCTCCTTCCTAGTCTTTGGAATTAAGGTAAAACACATATGCTCATGCCACATACCATCTAAGAAATTTCCTCTATCAACAAAATTTATTCTTGCATTATCACATACCTCTTCTTCTATTTCCTTCAATGGCTTTAGCTTATGTCACACTCCATCCTTTGTCAAGGGATAGGTATTCGCACGACTATCATGTACAACACATCTATCAATCTGCCAAGGTCTACCCAACAACATATGACATGCATCCATAGATATGATATCACATAGTACCTCATCTCGGTAACCACTGATCTTGAACTTCACTAGGCACTATTCACTGACCATGACCTTGTGGTCCTCCTGTACCCAGGCAACCCGATATGGATGTGGATGTTTCTACCTCTTGACCTTCAACTTTGTCACCATCTCTTCTGACACCAAATTATCAATACTTCCACTATCAATAATTACATCACAACATTTACCCTCACACTTTCATCTAGTGTGAAACAGGCTCCTCCTTTGTTCAGGTTCATTCTCAGCACTCAGTAGGACTCATCTGTTAATAAATGTTTCTCCTCTTTCAACATCTTCAAAATTGGAGGATCTAGCATCTTCATCTACATTTGCCACTCTGGCCTAGCCTTGATTCCTCCTATCCATCCTGCCTTGGTGTTGAGGACATTCAAATTCCCTATGACCTTCTTCTCCACAATGAAAACATGTTCCATAGAAGCCTCCTCTTCCTGAACCTTGTCCTCTTCCTCTTCGTCTCTGATCTCTATTGTTTTGATCTTGGAAATGATTGGAGTTGTTTCCTCTCTAATTTTGACTGCTACTGGCCTCATCCTTCTTTCTTGAATCTTCATTTCTACCTCCATATTATTGTCCACCTAATCATCCACCACGACCTCTTCCATTTTGTCTGCTCTTGAACTTCTTGTTCAACTTTTCCTCTACTTTTAGGGCAAACTGGTATGTCTCTTCAATACTATTCATTCAAACCAGATTCAACTCCTCCTAAATGCTTGGCCTCAACCCATTAAGGTAACGGGAAACTTTCTCCTTATTAGCTTTCGCATGGCTTGTTTTGATGAGGATTCGATAGAACTCCTCCATATACTCCTAAACAAATCATCCCGCTTGCTTCAAACTTTGCATTTTCTTCAGTAGGTCAAGCTCATAATCAACAGGGATGAGCTGTCACTTTAATTTATCCACCATCCAATCCCATCTTGTGATTTTATCTTTCCCTCTTCTATTTCTCTCCAATTGAATCTCTTGCCACTAGATCTTCACATGACCTTTCAATCTAGCCTTCACGAATTTGACCCTATCAGGATCCTCAATATCTTCATACTCAAAATATTCTTCACACTCATTGATCCGGTTGATCAACTCTTCAAGGTTAAGATTTTTAGAAAATGTTGGAACCTCAATCTTAGGTCTTTTCCCAATCTTTGAGATGGCTTGGAAAAGTCTTTCTTCCTCCTGGTTCACAACTTTGACTTCTCCTTCTTGATCTTGTTCTTTGGCTTCATCCTCACTTTCATCTCTGACATTAAGATTCATTGCTCTACGAATCTCCTCTTGCAACACTTACACTTGTCTCTATAGCACCCTAACCTCAGGTGTTACAACACCAGCTCTTCTGCCATGTTCCCTTCATGGAGGCATTTTTCACGCTTCTTGCTAAAACCCTAACCACGATCCTGGTGCAAACTGCCTCACAATCGGTGATCTGTTTACATAGAAACCCTAACCCATGATCCTAGTGCAAATTGCCTCACAACCGGTGATCTGTTTACACACTCAAGAACTCCTACTCTGATACGACTTGATGAAGGGTGCTCCCCTTAATACCACAAAAACATAACAAAAATAGAGAAACAACAACAATATGCAAGAACAAAAAATTGGCTTCTTATTATCTCCACAAATGTGGAATTATAAACTTTCAGAATTACAATATGCAAAGCCACATGGGCATTCCCTTACAATATTCTATAGGAAAAAGCCTCAAATCAATACCTAGATCTAATACCCAGAACTGCCTAAGATAACACTACAACCTTCCTTATATAGGCAATTTTCCACCGCCTGGGAAGGTTCCAGAATTTTAGCCAATAAGGCCGACCAAACTTAGAATTATTTTATCTTTCAATTTATTACATCAAAGTCGGCTCAAAATAGCTTTTGAAACCCAAACAAAAAGTTTGAAGGAAAATCATTTTCCGCCATTTCAGGTGATTGTAATTCTGAAGACCATAAGTCGTCACCAGTTGACCTGATTGACTATTATAAACCCATTCTAGAAATGCCACAAAGCACTCTATAGCCTTGAATCGCACAAGCACCTATCACCCAATTCTTTTTGACCTCATCCAGGGCCTCTAAAGCCTTCAAAACTAAGTTCAAAGTTTCTATACCCTGTTGCCAATACTGAAAATCTTCAATATCTACAAAGCTAGACTTGATCTGTCAATGAAACCTTACTGGAAAGCTGACATGACCAAAATGAAGCTCCAGGGAAGAAATCAAAACATTTTGAGATCAGATGACCGACTTACTAAAAATAGAAAGTTTCCACAAATAGCAGCTCTACACAAGATAGCCCTTATTGAATACAAAAAAATAGAAATATTTTTGGGTGATGCAAGATTGCTCTTACACCCAGGATGCTCCTGCATCAATTTTTGTCATTGATGTCAATGGGGGAGAAGTATGCATGAAAAAAAATATGAGAAAACAATATAAGACAACTGAACAGGATAACGAAGCAAGATTTGATTGATAAAAAGGATTTGAAGAAGCAGTGTTGCAGTATTGGATTTTTGGAACATTGGATGTTTTTCATCTACTTTTCCATCAATGCCAATGGGGGAGATTGTTAGGAATGAATTCTAAATTATTTTTCACCCATTCTATAGTAGTTTTTGTTGCATTCATGACTATGATTGTCATTGATGTCAACATAGTGTTTTACCGAAGACTTGTAGAGAAGTAGATAGTGTTTTGATTAGCACACATGGGATATTTCTATTGGAGCTATGCGACATTGAAGATATACTCTTTGATATGTTATATGTCTATGGTTAAGAGCATAGATATTAATTCTTTTATTCATGAAAGTTATGATCATTTTGGTGGAAGCAGTATTCAGGTAGTGTTCCTGAGTAGTGGTTTTTGGCAATCAGATGATATGTCCTAATTAGAATGGAATCTAGCTTTGTGTAGTTAAAGGGAAGTTAGAGACACATTGATAGTGACATGGATGATAGTGAAAACTTTGAAGTCACATGAGTGAAGATTTATTGTATTTGGAAGCTGATAGTTTTATGTAATTTTGGTGTAGCATGTGGAATATTTTATTTTGTAATTGTATGCCAACTCATTTGTAATTATTTGAGTGTGGTATAAAGGAAGGATTTTTTTTCCTTATTGTGATTTTGAGATGTGATGTGGTCTACATGAAGTGAAGAAAAGAGCTAAGTATGAGAGTGAAATTGTGAAGGAAGACATGCGAAGTACATAGATCTAAAATTGAGATCTGATGTAATAGTGAGTGTAGTTTGGCATAGTCAGAGAAGAGGTAACATATTATTCTATTAAATAATTCAAAGATTATTTGGATAGTGAGTTCAGTGATCTTACCCTGAAGCTATTTGGGCAGTGGGTCCTTCTATCTTCCATAACTCTTAACAGGGTTAGAATCTTTTAACAGGGATTCAAAATCTCCTAATAGGGATTCATATGTACTGAATGTATTTCATAAGACTCCTAACATAGTCCACCCTTTCACAAGGAATTTTCATATTAGTGCATCTTTTGTGGGCATCATTTTCACCGGGGTTTAGTCTTTGATCAAGAGGTTCCCTAGTCAACATATCTTGTGTTATTGTGTAATTGTGTATGAATATCTTTCTATGGTTGGTAATTATATTGCTTATATGGTTTAATGCTATTGAAGATGATAAGAGTTATAATTATCTGATAATTGATCCATGCCCCCCCCCTCTTAGTTATCTTGGTGGACTTTACTTTCTAACAGTTGCACCAAAAGATCGACCTATTAATGCCTGATACAACCACTAGACTTATAGAACATAGGAGGCTGTTAAACCATGTCACAAATCCCAAAGGGAGACATTGGTAGTTAGTCCAACAATCCCCCCCTCAGTGTCACCTGAGTGGATTCGAACCTGTGACCAAGATCTGATAGCACTTGTTAGGAATGGGAACACTGAGAGGGGGGGTGAATCAGTGTTCACTATATTTTAACTTTTTACTTTAATCTTTGTGCAGTACATAAATGCTTAAGAACTGATTTAAACATCCACATAAAAATGAAACATGAAATCAACACATGACACCAATATGGTCATGGGGAAACCCAAATAGGTAAAAACTATGGTGGGACTTGATACCCACTAATAATCTACACTAGTGTTTTGTGATACTTGTTAGAAGATTCTTTACCCTATTAGGAGTAGCTTTACAATGCTTTTAGTACAGTAGACCTTGTTAAGGGTTGAACCTTGTTAGGAGTATTTTAAAATGATACCTGTTAGGGGAGTGGACTCACTATCCTAGAGCTCATTGCTCAAATGGTGAAGGCTACAACCTTCTGATTCAGATACACACTATATCTATAGGTGAACTGTTCGCTATGACACTGCTTGTCAGATTAGTTCCTTTTGTGAGCTGATGCTTTGACCTCTAGCAAAGCTCTAATACATCTTATGCTCACTTTTCATACCTATGCTCTGCTTATCACAACTCTATTACTACTTCCATACCAAATACAATGGGTGCACCTTATATTTATGTGCTCATACCAATTATACAATTAGGTCAGCCCTATAACTAATTACAAACAACACTTCCAAATGAATTGGCTTAAGTGTGCTTACAATTATACATGTACATATGTCAAAAACCTAAATACAATGGGTGCATAGCCTTTACAACATTAAAACATAATTGCAAACCAAAATGCTAACTGTCAGCTCTATGTTCTGTTCACTGCTAGCACACACTGGCTGCGCATCTTCAACTAATTGTAAATTTCACATCTTTGTATATTTAATTATGTGCTCATAGACTAAGCATAAATATAGTATAACAACCTTAAATTCTAGGGTGCATACCATAGTTCATCTGAACACACATGTGTTGATGCTCTGAGTCTTTGGTGCTCAGTATGTTGTACAGTCTTCAACACTTAATTGAATTCTGATCTTTACACTTAGTGCACTGACTCCAAACTACTATATGAATTTCTTGCCATAATGAAAACACTATATCTAGTCATATACTTTAGTATAGACAACTTGCCAATAATCTCCCCCTTTTTCATTGATGGCAACAAAGGTATATGGCCAAGTTGTTAACTGTCCCTTAATATAAAAACTTTTGTCTTCTATATATCTTCTATACATAATCTTATATCTCCTATACATATATATCCTCCATATTCTATACAAATCCCCCTTTGACATTAATGACAAAGGTGCATCAAAAAATTTATCTACATACACTCACTGAGGGGAAACATCTAGATATGCAATATTGAGGTTCTGGATCTCCTTCTTCCAAAAGGTTATCAGAGAATTGACTATCTGTAGATGGGAACATAATGCATATTGAAGCTTCTCCATCTTCTCCAATTCTATGCTCGGACCTTGCTCATAGGTTATCATAGTCACATCAATTTAATTTATGTTCTGACTAAGAATCTCTAGTGAGGGTGCAAGAACATTCCTCAACTAAGTCTGTCTAGACCTTATCTTCTCTATTTCTTTTTCTACCTTCTCAATTATGTCCTACTGACCTTGATAGAAATTTTTACACATGTTTACTATAGATCTCTATAGTTTTGTTGACCATTAGTGTTTTCACACTTAGTCATACATCTAGGCAATGATGACCAGTCATCACTGTGACTGAATCATTTTGTAAAGGCTGAGTTTTGTATTGTATACTTACCAAGCAGTAGTACCGCCGAGTAAAGTCATGGTCACTATGTGTTTGTAATATGCCTAGTATAGTTGTTGCCAAGTTACATATATCAATGATTACCGAGTGATAGAGAAGTTCAACTGATGTCGAGTACAATTAATGCTGAGTGCCAAGAATAACTTTTGCCAAGTTAACCAGGAATGACATACAAGTTTCGAATGGCACAATCGTCAAGGTAAACCATTTTTGGTGATAATGATGTTTTGTATTTTGTCTAATGAGGTAATTATAGAGGTAATTACGCATCCATATTATTATCATTGATCCCTATGTAAAACATAGAGCCAATCATAAAATTGTATAGTTTAGGCGGCAATAGAAATAAATCTGAACCGTAGATGTTGAAATGGTAAAACATTTTTGTTATTATATAAGGGCAAGATCTAAACCAAGAGAAGTGTGTGAATCAAAGAGATAAGATTGAATTAGTATGAGAAGATGATCAAAGAAGTATATTTAGAATAGTTTGGTATTCAGACAAAGTCCAGTGATCGAGCTAAGCAGTGAAAGGACAGAATCAAGAAAAATCAGATAGAAGAGATCAAAATATAAAGTAAAGAGGAGATATGTAATCTGCATACTAGTGCAAATCAAAAGATCAAGTATTGAGACATTTTGACCATTGTATCAGGGTAAATCTCTTAACTAAGGAGTCTTAGTAGACTTTATGTAAATCTCTTTATCAAGTGCTTACTTTATTGTAAGTTTATAAATCCTTTAACAAGGTAGACTATACAAGTCTTTTAGCTTTTGACCGAGCAGACCTTTCATAGGGTAGATCATGAATTGATCACATTTTGTAAGCCTTAATAGGGAAAACTTATTACTACAGTAGTGAAGATTTGTGGGTGTCATCCCCACCCCAGTTTTACCTTTCAAGGGTTTCTAGGTTACCAAAATCATGGTGTTATGAGTGATTTCATCTATGTTGCTTTATATGTTTTGTTTCTTACAATGATAAGTTTTGTTTATGTCATGCATAAAGTGTTATCAAATTAAAAGGATAAAAGTAGATAATATCTGATTCACCCCCCCCCTCAGTATTACTTTCCCACTTATACTTCCAAAAATTGGTATCAGAGCAGCAAGGTTTCTCTTAAGGAAAGTCTAACCACTTGAGGAAAAAGATCTTATAATGGAAGCTTATAAACTAGGAAAGATCATAAAGAATCAAAAGATTGAAGTACAACTGGCATTACAACAACTAGAAATAGCCAAAGGAGAATTAAAGAAATCCTTGAGCAAGAGAAGAGAGATTCTAATCCAACAAAATGAGCCACAGTACAAAGAAGAAGACATCTCTAGACTATTTGACAATGGTAACTCTACCAAGAGTGATAAAGCTATAAAAGAACTACTGGAGAAGAACACCATACTAAATGATGACATAAAAACTCTAAGGAGAGAACAAGAAATTCAACCTGTCAGACTTTGTGAATTAGTTGAACAGAAAAAGAAAGTTGAAGATGATAAGAATATGGCTGAGGAAGACAAAAGACAAATTGCAATCAAGCTAGATGAAAGAACAAGTGACATGCAAAGGTTGACTAGCAATCAACTAGATGTGGTAAATCTGCTACTGATAGTTAATCATGAATTAGATAGGAAAGATATGGAAATTAAACAACTAAGGTCTGAAAATGACCAATTGAAACATGATTTGAGAACTGAAAAGGAAATCAATGAAAGGATGAACAAACCCATCAAAGCTGCAAAAAATTTTGAAGGGCTGTTAAGATCACCTAGAAGATCCGGTGATACATCTGGACTTGGACTGAATGAACATTGATCTACTAAAGAAGGAGAATCATTAATGAATGGAGAATAGAAGATTGCTAAACCAAAGAACACCAAGCCCACATGTTATCATTGTGGAAAGCCAGGACATACAACCAACATATGCCGAAGCAAACATGGTAAGTCTGATTCTAAACCTAAGTTTAATGGACATTGTTTTAACTACAAGAAGCATGGACATCAAGCACATGAATGTAGATCTAAAGCTAGCAATTCATCCACTTCACCCAAGTTTCAAGGAAGTTATTTCAATTCTCAGAAATATGGGCACAAAGAATTTGAATGCAGATCAAGACCAAGATGGTCATCAAATGAACAAACAAAGCTAGTTACAAAGTACAATTGTTACAATTGGGATTACAAAACTTGGTATAATTGCCATTATTGTGGTAAATATGGACGCATCAGAGAAAATTGCATGAAGACTCATTTTAGAGGCAAATCTAAAAGCTGGATGAATGGAAACATGGTCTGTTACAAATGTAACAAGGTCGGTCACTTAAAGAAAAATTGTAGATCACCTATGCCGAACAATGATAATAATCATAATGAAGGTATTCATGAGAAACTAAAGAGTCAGATGGAAAAGACATGGAGGAAGAAAGAAGAAGAAAACTCAAGCAAAGCTAGCACATCTGCGATCACCCAATCCAATGGATCAAGTGATCACACTTCTTCTAATTAAGCTTGAAAGGTATGTTTGGAACTGAATCTTGAAAAACCTTATCTTTCATCAGTTCCTAACATAGAAGTGAGCAAAAGTCCACATCAGCATAGATAAAGATGCATTAGGACATATTTGAGAAAAATAAAAAATTTCATTTTTGATGCTGAGTATCAATGTCTTGACCGAGCTATCAATGTATGCCGAGCTGTATCGCAATGGTTATATCAACCAATCTTGTGAGTTTTCCAAGACAACTGTAATCTACCTAAACTAGTAAAGAGCATTTATGAGGCCCTAATTCTATTTTTCAGATTCTATAAAGTGGAAAGTTTCTGTTAAATTCATTTCACCAGGCTATTCAAGATTTCAAAGAGTGATTCAAAGCTTGTGAAACCAAATTAAGTAAAGCGATTCTGAATCTTCTCAGCATGCCATTGGCAAAATTCATCTATAGGGTTATTGACAAAAAGGTACTTTACTGAGAAAATATTTTTTTTTCAAAAATTATAGTTTAAAATGGCATCATCTTCATCCACACCAGTCAAGAAATAGGGGATGGAAGTTTTCAATATGCAACTTGTAAGGAATGAAGTTTGCAAACCGAGGGTATTCAAGACAATGTTAGAAAGTGCTCTTAAAGGAGATTTGAATGGAGCCCTATCTTCTATTCTAGAGAATGTGTTATTGATGAACGATGTTAGGTCTTGCTATATGTGCAAAATTGTAGAAATCAGTGATTATGAGATTAGGGAAGCATATGAAAAACTATGTGTCAATAAAGTGCTAAAGTCAGAACACAAGGTCGTTGTCGATCAAGGGTTAGTGCATGCCCTAAATTTCTCACAAAATTTCAAAGTGGAATGGATAAAGATAATTTTGAGTCAAGTACATGACATGCATTTATGGTTGGAAGATGAACCGGTGAAGATCATAAAGGAAATGATACACAAAGTCACTGGTTACCCTACAATTGATGGAAAGAGAATGATGAAATGTGTAGGAAAAGAGGATATTCAAGCAAACACCCAGGCAGTTTGGAACAAATGCGAAATGACAATTTCCACCATAACTAATCCAAAAATTGACTTCGCTATTAGAGTCATCTCACACAAGTTCTATCAATCCAGTCGATTGGACAACATCCCTTGTATGGCAGTGGACCAGGCATAGAAGATAATTAAGAAAGGGCACACATATGACCTTGCCGAGCTCTAGCTAACTCAACTTGCTAC
This sequence comes from Chamaecyparis obtusa, assembly GCA_027943335.1. NCBI lineage: Eukaryota > Viridiplantae > Streptophyta > Pinopsida > Cupressales > Cupressaceae > Chamaecyparis > Chamaecyparis obtusa. Next base: position 165,477 of record BSBK01011671.1, on the reverse strand, counting down.
GAACTTGAACTGCATCTAGACGGTGAAGAATTCTATGTGTAAGTTCACTTCCCTACTAATCTATATATTATTTTATGTCAAGAAGTGTTTTCCTACACATGGAGATGTAACATGGGATAAGAAGAAACCCATCACTATTCAAATAAATGATTTTATAAACTAGATAGGTGATGATTTTGAAGGGATAGTGGATAATTATTTCATTGAGTTTAAGAAGAAGATGAGAAATAGGAATAGAGTCCCTGTGTCTTTGATTGAGAAATATAGTAAAGATATATGTTTTCTAGTAGACACAGACTTTACCTATGCACAGGCAGTCCTACCTAGAGTTTCATGGTTAATGCCTTTACCCTATGAACTCAACATAGATGAAGCTACTATTGCAATAACAACCCTCTTAGCTGAAGAAATTGATAATAAGGCACCTTACTTTGGAACATTTGAAGAAGCCAAATCTAAGATCTCTTTGGGATTATTGGTTGCCACCACTGAGAGGAAAAGAAAGAAGATAGTGAAAAATATAGAAGAGTATGTTAAAGAATCTGAGAAAGATGCACCTCTAGAGTTGACCCAAGGATTGGGAGAAGATGAACTGAGTGCAACTAGTAGTAGTGAAAAAGAAGAAGAAGAAGAGAAGAAACCAGTAATTGTCGAGTCCCTGGTAAAGAGAAGAGTGTTGAAACATAAAGTGTGTGAGACACCATCACTAAGGCCTTGAACTAGAAGAACTACTGTGAGACTCCTAAGATGCCTCCTACATCTGCCAAGTGAAAATCCACACAACCCAAGTCAGTGCCAACTAAGGCTATGAAGAAGCCAAGAAGGAAACTTGTTCTAACACAAGATGATGATGAAGAGACCGAAAGTGATGAAGGAATAAAGGGGAAGGTCACACAACAGGGTGCACATCAACTCACTGTTGATGAATTATGTCTTAAGATTACAAGTACTACAGCAGTGGATGAGGTGAAAAGATTAAAGTTTGGAAACATGAGCATTGGTGATAAAGAGAAAGTTGAGGATGCTATTCTTGAAATGTTATGCATTTTCAAGATGCTACCAATAGAAATTGAAAATAGAATTCCAAAGGAATTATGCAACAGGGTCGCACAGAAATGGGAGTATGCTCTACAAACACAAAAGGAAATAAGGGAGAGAACATTAGCACAAGTTGAATCTAATCTCACCCCTACAAACATCAAATAGATAATTGAGCAATACAAAGGCAAGTTTGATCCTAAACTTAGAGCCTATCTAATTCTTCAACACAAGGTTGAAGATGTTGTACAAGAAAGTTTAAAAATTTGGAAGGTATTGTTTGGATTGTTACCCACCCAGGATGAAGGAAAGGATGAAGGAAAGGATGCTACTACTTCAACAACTGTTGAACCTAAAAACTAGAAAAATAAAATGGAGACTGTTACTCCTAAGGAAGTGCAAACATAGGATACATTTGAGGTTCACATTGTTGACATACCAGAGGAGAGCCCCATTAAGAATTCATTCTTAACTAAGGATGATTTAAAGAACATGAAAGCAACTGACACACCCCTACCAGGTAGTAACTCCGTACTATTACAAGTCATGGATTATCCCACAATTACGAGCACACAATCTGCTGATGACAATTCTACACTACATGAAGTTGCTACTATTGATAAGTTAGTTGGTACAAGCCTTACCAAGGAACCCATCAAGTCGGTACCACTAACTCCACCTCCATCTACCAAGGAAGAAGACAAAGTAGAAGACAAAATTCAAAGTCCTCCTATGAAAGAACACAACAAAGAAGTAACAGGAATCAAATTAGATGAACAAGTTGTTAGTCCTCATGCTGAGGAGAAGGGGAAAGGAGAAGAAAGTATCAAGGGAAAATTCATTGAAGAATAAGAGCTAAAGGAACAAGAGGCAATATAAGCTCTTGTATAGATGTCAAGTGGAATCACCCCACTGAGAACACAAAAGGAGAAAGATGAGGTAATAATTGATGAAGTAATTATTATTCCTAAATGGGATACAGATAACCTTTCTTATGAGAAACTACATATAATGAAAGATTTGTTGACAAGGAAAAGTAGGCAAGCAGAACTCCGAAGAGAGCATCAACAAAAAAAGGTTCTTCATGAAATCAAAGATATATTTAATGAAGTATATGACTTATCAAATGTAAATAGTTCCATTCCCATATTGGAACAACTTGTACACATTGTTCAAAAAGTCAATAATGAAGTTAGTTGTGCAAGTGATAAGTTATTTGAATGGTCAGAATGGCGGTTTGAGACCAAAATGCTAGAGAAGATATCTACCAATATAGCAGTGAAATAGGTAGAGCTATCAAATTTGGTAAAGGAGACCAAAGGATTAGTTGTGAACGGACAGTCTCTATTGGCCAAAATATGTAATGCTGAACTATTCACAGATGAGAATCAACTATTGCTTGATACAATCAAGCAAGAGATCCAAACTACAAGTCATTCCCTGACATTGGATGTAGACACCAACACTGCACATTATGTAAAAATCATGCAGACACAAGGTAAGTTAGCCGAGCTGATGGCTAATGATGGCAAGATTCATTCTTGGCTACTCTCTATTCAAACTATTTTGACACTACATCTAGAGGCTATATAGAGAAAGTTAGCAAAGACTAAAGCATTTATCCAGAGTGATCCACATTTTTCCATGGCTGAGAGTCTCATCAGTTTAGCTGCTGATTTAGAAGTGCAGATAGAAGTTTTGAACCTATCTTCAACTACTTGGATAGATGCACTCTACATGATCACGGTGCTGCATAAACCTTTTTTTGAGAAAATTTGTGAGCTACCTACTGATGAAGAACTTAGTCATGTCAAAAACAAAGGGGAATCATCATGACATGAGTATGGACAAGGACTGAATAGGGATAGGTATGAGTATGGACAAGGACTGAATAGGGATAGGGAACAAAATTTTGAATGTGTATATATATCTCAGGGGGAGTATTAGGCTAGTACAAACATACTTTTGTAATTGTAAATACAAATATCATGACAAAGTATTTTTTTCCACTAATGTCAAAGGGGGAGATTGTAGATCTCTATAGTTTCATTGACCATTAGTGTTTTCACACTTAGTCATATATCTAGGCAATGATGATCGGTCATCACTGCGACTGAGTCATTTTGTAAAGGCCAAGTTTTGTATTGTATACTTACTGAGTAGTAGTACTACCGAGTAAAGTCATGGTCACTATGTGTTTGTAATATGCTGAGTATAGTTGTTTCCGAGTTACATATATCAATGATTATCAAGTGACAAAGAAGTTCAACCGATGCTGAGTGCCAAGAATAACTTTTGCCGAGTTAACCAGGAATCACATACAAGTTTGGAATGGCATAATGATCGAGGTAAACTATTTCTGGTGATAATGATGTTTTGTATTTTGTCTAATGAGGTAATTACGCATCCATATTATTATCATTTATCCCTATGTAAAACCTAGAGCCAATCATAAAATTGTATAGTTTAGGCATCAATAGAAATAAATCTCAACTGTAGATCTTGAAATGGTAAAACATTTTTGTTATTATATAAGGGAAAGATCTAAACCAAGAGAAGTGTGTGAATCAGAGAGATAAGATTGAATTAGTATGAGAAGATGATCAGAGAAGTATATTTAGAATAGTTGGGTATTTAGACAGAGTCCAGTGACCGAGCTAAGCAGTGAAAGGATGAAATAAAAAAAAATCATATAGAAGAGATCAAAATATAAAGTAAAGAGGAGATCTATAATCTACATACTAGTGCAAATCAAAAGATCAAGTACTGAGACATTTTGACCAGTGTATCAGGGTAAATCTCTTAACCGAGTAGTCTTAGCAAACTTTATGTAAATCTCTTTAACAAGTGCTTACTTTATTTTAAGTTTATAAATCCTTTAACAAAGTAGACTATACAAGTCTTTTAGCTTTTGATTGGGTAGACCTTTCACAGGGTAGATCATGAATTGATCACATTTTGTAAGCCTTGACAGGAAAAACTTATTACTATAGTAGTGAAGATTTGTGGGTGTCATCCCCACCCCAATTTTACCTTTCAAGGGTTTCAAGGTTACCAAAATCATGGTGTTATGAGTGATTTCATGTATGCTACTTTATATGTTTTTTTTCTTACAATGATCAAGTTTTGTTTATGTCATGCATAAAGTGTTATCAGATTAAAAGGATAAAAGTAGGGTAATATATGATTCACCCCCCCCTCTCAGTATTACTTTCCCACTTATACTTCCAACAATTTTTATTAGTGAATGTGTCTAGCACTAAAATCTTCACCTTCTCAATCATTGCCTCTACTTCTTTGATCTTCTTAAGATGGGCATTAGTGAGCTTATCCTGATCCATGGATTTTGCAATGACTTTCCTATCAGCTAGACAACAATCCCCCCCTCAGCATCACCCAAGGGGATTCAAATTTGTGACCAAGCTCTGATACCACTTGTTACAAGTAGTAGTTTTCATTGCACCAAAAGATCGACCTATTAATGCTCGATACAACCACTAGACATATAGAAAACATGAGGCTGTTAAACTATGTCATGAATCTAGAAGAGAGACATTGGCTATTAGTCCAACAAGAACATCATCTAACACACCTAGCCAGTTGGATTGTGAATAGTGGCATGGTGGGTGTAGCTAGATTCCCTCATACCTTCCAACATCCTAAATTGATCATGGAGTGTGCAAGGCACTACCAGGTGAGAGACAGAACAATCATAGATGTTGATGGAAACTTACTTGTAGACCTTTCTCCACCAGCTATTTTAGAGGCCTTCAGAATTCCTTCCTCTCAGAGATTGGTGATAAAAACTAAGGATCTAGCAAAAAGAGTCTTCACTATTGGATTCCAATATTGTGAGGATATCATCAATAACAAGTGGCTAAGGAAGAACAAGTCTCATTTTTCCAAGCTTCCCAAAGAGCCAGTGTGGCTACATTTCAACCATGAATATAGTGACATGATAATGATGTTGAGTAGGATATTTGGCCTACCTCGGTCTTATCTCTTCAAGAGTTTGATGTGGTACTTTATTGAGTAGGTAGTGGAAGAACATAATCATATGGATTGGGTAGGGTTGATTAGTGATAACCTAAGCAAGAAGTTAGAAAGCTTGGAGAAGAAAAAGAAATTCTACCTAAGTTTGTACACCATCTACATGCTAGCATTGAAAATGAGATATCAATGTGAGATGCAAGAGAGAAATTGAGAGTGGAACTCAGTATTTGAAAGTATATGATTGCTATCCTTAGTTGCATCTGTATGCAATTGATGATTATGTTTGGGTCAATAACACATTTGCAATGTGTATTGTGTGAACTTTACAAAAGAAGCTACATGTGAGACTATCAGAGGAAGCCATAAAATTGGTGGAAGAATACGGGGCATGGTTTATTCAGTTCACCACTTTTTCTTACATCAGGATTCAAGGATTCTCAATGAAACCATACAAGATTCCTAGGTATCTGATAGATAAAATGGTCCTGCTAGAGATCACTCAACATCTGACTGTCTATGAAAAGATTCAGAAAGGAAAGAAGAAATTGGGACTTGATTGTCCAATCTCCATAGGTAGAGATGAAGCTAAAATGTGCACCTATCTAAAGGTGGTTGAGAAGTCCCATGAGGAATTATCATTCTTCCATCTTCCTCTATATACAAAAAGGCTAAACTTTGATCCTTACAATAAAATAGGGTTAGTGGTAGGGATCAAATATCAGCATATGGTGCACCTTAAGGATTTTTTGGCAAATGTTATAGATGAGCACGAAGTGAAGAAAAGAATGCACTCCAAATTGCCACTGAACCTGATCAAAGCATGCAAAAATTTTCATATTCCTAACCAAATGGAGGAAGAATTAAATGTGGTCTAGAAAGGATATTGCCCCGAAAAGAGAGAAATTAGTGCCTATGATTGGTCAAGGAAAGAAGTTATGGACCTTGACACATTGTCTAAACCGGTCTTGGATTTCACTAGGTACTTGATTGGGAGGCAATTGAGAAAGGTAGCCATACCAAAGTAATAATGGTGGGTCATCAGGAACTAATGGATGAAAAACCAAGGCAACCACATGGAAGAGCAATGGAAGAGAGAGAAATTCCATCAAGTAGTGCAGAGCATAGGAAGGAGAAGGGTATAACTCAAGAAATGCATATGAAATGGAGATTGGATCTTCATATTGAAGAACCATAATAGAAGTGATTAAGGTCTAAGGATGCACCATCTTCACCTAGCTAGACTCCCACTATGCAAGAAATAGGAGCATTCACTTGGTGGAAAGGAGAAGCAAGTGAAAGAAGAATGCAGCAAGGAGAACAACACATGACTAGACCGATACAAGATAGATTAAGCATTAATGCCAATGAGAAGTTCATGCCAGGGAGAAGCTAGGAAAATGATGTGACATTAGAGGAGAGTCAAGTGGTGTCTTCTTCAGAAAGATAATTGAGGAAGAAATCCCCAAGGTAGAAGAAGAAGCCCCTGCAATAGAGGAGGAGATTCCCACCACAGAAGCACTTGCTTCTGAAGCAATGGCAGAAAGTCCTAGAGCTAAGGATATTTATACTAGAGTAGTTAAAGGACAAGAATAATTAGTAGTATAGAGGGAACCAAATACAAGTGTTCTAGAATGGCTCATGCTGAGGATTTAGAGAAGCCAAGAAAATGAGGTAGACCTTGTGGTTGAGTTATAAGAGATTTTGGATTGAATTGATTGATCAGGAGAAAAGGGAAAATCCAAGAAGTTCACCAATGTCATGAGAGGAGAATTTAGATCCAAAATAATGTAGATAGAAACTCTAGCAGTTGATAATACCAAAGATCAAATCACCCATGAGGAATATTACATAATATACATTTATCTTGGTCAGGCCTCAAGAGCATAGGTCATGGAGGAATTTGATGATTCAGCACAAGCTGTCAAGGATAAGATGAGGAATTTGGAAGAAAAATATCAGAGGAAGATAGAAGAGAATAGGGCTTTATGTGCATACATTGATAGCTTACCTCACCTAGTTCGAGAAGAGGATCCATCTTTCGTTCCACCACCAGTTGTTCCAACTGAGTCAGTTGAGGCCATTGACAAGATTAGGAGGATTGCGTAAGGTAAAAAGACTTGGATTAAGGGGATCAAGGATTAAGGGGATTGAGGATGAGGCCTACATCCATAGTAAGGAGTTAGTTCAAATTCACTATAAGGTGTTGGCAATCCTTTCCCGAATTCATTGCATAGAGGAGACTTGGGAAGATGAGAATATTTATTAGGATGGGGCAATATCTGACTTGCAGGAGTTGATGGAAACCCCTAGGAAAATCTTGGTTGATAGTAAGGTCATCAAAGAAGGAGCATATGATTTCTCTTGGTGGTATGATGCATTTCTCCTAGCAAAAGACATGTTTGAACATTTTAGTAAGAAGTCATCTCGATTGAAGGGGATAGTTGAGAATATTTGACAGAAGCTCTCCAATATCATTGCATCACTGTTGTTACAAAGGTTGGCTGAGGAGGAAATAATGATGGACAAGTACATGAAGGGGAAATTAGAGGAGGTCTTTAGGCTTAAATATTTCATAAAAGATGATTTTGAGAACCTCTCTGCCTTCTCAAGCAACATGCACAAAGTGCAAGATCTATTACCAGAATGGGAGGACAACCTGAAGAGATCAAAGCAAGTAGTGGTGGCATTGGAATTTAGAAAATAATCAACACTGAGTGTTAGCATTGATGATTTGGAGGCCATATTGGGTAGATTCCATTAATTCAAATGTAGAGGTCAAAGGTAGATGCATTTAATGCATAGTAGACATATGTGTAATGTTCATTTATGATACCTCACTCTCTTCTTGAAAATGCATGCATAGTGAGCATTTATTACCCACTAAGGTAGTACTTTCTTCCTTGCATTAAGTCATATTCTTGTTTCTATGCCCTAACCCTAATTAGTGCTGAGGTGGCAAAATTTGGGCCATTGGTTATTATTTTGATCTAGACCTTTCATTATTTTCAAGGATCTATATAAAGGCCTCTTCTTCTTATTTGTAAGGGAGCAAATTTTGAGATTGTTTCTTATGAGCTATTGAGATAATAGAATTTTCATTAAATTGTGGTGATCATTTGATGTGTCTTAGTTCTTTCTTGGTTTCATAATTCTCTTTATTAGATTAAGTTTAATAGATAAAGTGTGATGAATGTTTTAGAGAATATGATGATGTTTTGATGAGTTCTTGTGACTTATACTTTTGATGTTTTAGTGATTCTAAATCATCATGTAAATTTAGCCTGAACCCCCTATCCATGTGCTTGAATTCAATCATTCGTAACAACCTTTGAAGATTGCACTAGTCCACGTGTAGTTGTAGGTTGACTTGGCAAAGCAGGACTTGGTAATTAAGGAACTTGTCCTTTAGCATACTTTCTTTGGCTAACATTACCCTTAGGAGTAGATTAGGATATCTGGACCCTAAACCCCTTTAATTTCTACATATCCGGTGAAACCCCCCCCCCCCCCCCCTTGCCCCCCCAAAAAAAATAAAAAGAAATAGTACTTCATTGAAAATCTTTTGATAGTACCCATGTTCATCATGACATAAAGGATTACAAAATGTAAGGCCCCTTGTGATCATCAATGAATCACATCAACACCGAGCTTATCCACAAGTCAAGGAACATTGGAGTTATCATATGATCTTCTTGTACTCTTAGCATACATGATACTTTGTTCAAGAGAGGATAGGATATATCAGTATTTTGTTCTACTATTTGGTGATTCATAAAACACACATCAACACCTCTAGTGGTCCAACAATCTACAAGTGGTGAAAATAAGACATATGAGAGGATAATTATCCTCATGGAAGGGAAAAGTCCACCCTTCTGTGAGGAATTCATTTTGTCTACCTTCTAATTGTGCTATCTCTTAATTCATCTTGGACTAAGATCTTTGTTAAAATTGCCAATAATTCAGCATATATTGCCTTCACCAAACCAAATAAGGGATGTAGAAAATCAATATCAAAGAGGATAAATTTTTCATGGGAGGGTAGAATCTATCCTCTATGAGGATTAATTTTGACATAATTGAATTCTATTCACCTCCCTTGATCCCTCAAATTGACCTTTATAACTACCTTCTGTTGTCTTTAGCATAAAGTTTGTCATTGATCTCAACAAGGTGACAACATATTGTTTGTGTTTTCCTGGATGGTTGTCAGTTGTGGCACAAGTTGGTGATGTCAATGTGAATTGACATTTCATGATGTGGTAATGTTCATCAAGGTGACGTTATCATGTTTATCAGTTTCTTTAAGGAATGATGCTAATATGTTGAGAAAGTTGTTTATTGAAGGCTATAGTATTTGATGTCAGTCTGATTTCTCAATCTGATTTATTAGTTAATAAGTATTTATTTGGAGCTACATGTGAAGTAAATAGTCATATATCTACATGAATAATCTACATTGTTACAGAATACAGGTCATAGCTAATTAATAAATTGTAATGTCAATTTTAGTACTAAAGAACAATTCTAATTCTCTCAACAATTGTGTATATGCTTTGAGAATTTTAGACTTGAAAAGAACAGTTGTAAATGGATATAAATTATAGAAATGGCATTCATTCATGATTTATTTTGAAACTAATTATAGAAGCTATGTCATGAACCAATTTCATCAAAGAAGATTATAGATTTCAGATTAAAGAAGGCTGATTGGTAATTTTGAAAAGTAATTTTCATGTGAATTATATTAATCTTTAGCAAGCTAAGGATTTAAAAGGTTTGTTAAATACAAGTTACATGGTTTCCTTCTATGAATTTTTTTTAGACTAATTATGATCAATATTGCTAGTTGTTAATATGGCATTTGGTTTATGAGGATTTTATTTTATGAATAGTGCATTTTCTATTAATTGAATATAAAAGTTACATATTCACAAAAAAGGGGCCAGGGGATATAAAAATCACCTCACAAAAGTCCACATGACATAAATTCATAAACAACAATAGAAACTAGAAACTATTCATCTAAAAATAAGCATAAAGCCATCATCTTTGTCATCAAAACCTAAGGCATCCTTGGGATTGACAGGACGATCGGGAATTGACAAACCATCATTAGCATCTTTAGTATATTTATATTTCTCCTCCATCTGAGGTAGAGATAATAGCTAGAGCTAGGTGGGGGAACTTCGAGGAGGTGGTTGGAGGCCAAGCAGGGCCACGACAAGTAGCAAGAGCATCAGGAATGGTTGACAAAACTAGAGCAGGAGACCAGCCAGAGGCATGGCAAGGTGGAGAAGCCGAGCACTGCCAACCATCATCACCACATCTAGGAGAGTGGAGATGGGGAGTCCATGACTACGGAGTGTAGGAGAAGTGAGACAACGTGTTACACCCTCGAAGGTGACCCTTGGGTAGAGTACACTCCGTAGAAACTGAATCAAGAGGAATTAGAGCAACCGTGAAAAGAGAATTTCCTCATTGATTGAGAACCTCCTAAAGGTGAGCCACCTCTAGAGCCACTTTGTTAACTTTCACCTAAATCTGCATCATCATATTGTTACTGTTATACACTAAGTTTGCACCCTTGTTTCAAGCTCTCCTAGTCTTGATAACCTAGTATAACATGGGAATCATCTCCAGGCTGTGGGACCTATGCTAACTAAGATGAGACCTCCAAGTTCTAGGCTAGTTCCTCTTGGATAATCACCTTAATTTTCTTCTTGAAATGAAAACTAAATCTTGAAGGGAAAAGGGATAGAAGGAATACTGAAAGGGAAATGATTGAAAGAAAACTACCTACTAGGTGATACACCAAATTGAAATGGACATAATACACTGACAATATTAGCATGAAAGGTCTTAGATCTAATAGAACACAATCCTTCTAAATAGGCTTGCATAAGTGTTTCACAGAAGGGTCTGAATAAAAGACATAGACTGTGACCTGCAAGAAAATGTTCTCTTTAGAAAAAGGGCACAGGAATGAGATAGAATGACAGGGGCTGAAGTATACCCACAAACTCAATCAAATTAGATCAAAAACAGTAGTACACATATAAGCTAAAAGAAAGAAGGGATCTGGAAATCTGAAATTTCTCTAACAAAGCCAGTATATCATATTCAATAAGAGAAAAATTAGACAAGAAGGCACAGGGATAGAGAAAATGTCACAAAAATGCCTTTGCAATATCCAAACAATTAATGAAAATTTTACAACTGCAGAAGTTAGAGGGTAGAAACAATGCCATCGATAACCTCTAAAAAGAAAACTCTCTTTTCAATTATCTAACTCTAAGCTCTAAAAGCTCCAAAAATAATATATACATCTCCTTTGCACATAGGTAGGAGTAAAAAAAAAACCTAACTAGGGTTACATAGATTGCCATATAATAATCAAAAACCCTAATTTTGTCAAGTCTGAACGTAAATGCATCATTATCTCTCTAAGAATATCTAGCCAATCAAATCAAAACTATCTTTGTGTGTCCATGCCTATACTAAATCTGCTTGTAAACAAGCCACCTTGATCTATCTACCCTTCTGTAACTTAGACTCGCCATGAATGCTCCAAATTGAAGTACAAAAGTCCACACGTGGCACCACCTTTAATGTTTCTCGGCATTAGAATACCAACATGGTACTTGAGAAATCTGAGGTGACAACCATTAGATCTTCCCCATCAACCCCTCAACTACAACTATCCTAAAGAATTCAGTTTGAGCTACATATTTTGTTGCAATTGACCGCTAGATCAAAACCCTAGAAAAGACCTACAGATATATATTTGAATTTAAATATTAACGACTAGCAGGTCAAATTTAAAACATGACCATTGATCAAAGTTCCTCCTCATAGATGAACGGCTCAAATTGATCTTGTGACAGTCGGGAGATGCTTTGAAAATTCTTTGGCCAATTCATTGGTCAGAACCAATGAGAAGCGAACACTTCAACATGACTGGCACCTCACTTAAGAAAGAATCCTGACTTTGCATCGGATGGTGGTCGCATGATCGCATGGCCTCACAAGATCCCTTGTGATCATGCGACAACTGTAGATCTTCATCAATTCTACAAATCCTCTGACAACCAAACCCACTGATGAGTGCCAACTGTTCTGCCCAATAGCCAATGAGAATTGAGCATGTCAGTGCTAGGTAATACATCAAACCCATGACATTCTAAATCCTTCATCAGACGGTTGTCATTATACCATAGCTTTAACTCTCGAGCACTTTTCCTCAGTGGTATAATGAGAACCGTAGATCTTGTTCAAATCTTAACCTGCCACATAAGCCAAAGACCATAGGCCCACTAATAGGTTTCCACATCATAATCTAGCTGGCTAATGAAATGTGAGCACATCATCGGGAAAGGACCCACCTAATAGAGCCCAAAGATAATTAAGATCAACAGTTGGTCGTATGATCGTGTGAGCTTGGAATATTCCATGCAATCATATGACAGCCATAGATCTTCAAGAAAGATAACACGCTGGGCCTACTTTGACATGGCACCACATCACCAACTTTGATCAATTAGAAGTGTACAACTTAGACTATGTGGTAGTGGACCCACTAGCATGAAGCCCCGATGACAATGAAGATCGATGGCCATCGCATGATCGCATGGAATATTCCTGGCCTATATGATCATGTGACCAGTCGTAGATCTAGATCCCTTAAATTAACCTCTGAACTGGGACCGCCAATTGAACTGTAACCGCTCACCAGATCGCAGGGTGTTAAGGGCTAAACTACCATAAATAAGAGATCATGCGAACATAGTTGCTTAGTCACTAGAAGGATTGGTGCCCCTTGATTTTATTTAGTGATTACCCAGTAGGAAAGACCATCGCTAAATCATGGAATAAAAATGAAAAAAGCTTTCTGACTGGGAGATCTTATGAACACAAGTATTCGCGCAATCAGAGAATGAAAAGAATATTCCATCACAAATTAAGAGATCTCGTGACTAAAGGAAGAGCCTTAAAGTGCACATGAAGAAATAAGGGACTCTTAAGTGGCCAAAAAAGGTAATGACAAATTAGAATAGGCCTAGGGATTTTTAGGGTTTTTTGGCTCCAATGGTCACCTTTTTCAAATTTAAACTTGCAGACTAGGGAGCTGGATGGTTGCAGAGGCGAGAAGAAAAGGCAGAAGGCCATGAAATTTTGAGGTGCAATAGGATTTGTAGAATATTAGACCTCCCAACCAGTGGCCAAATTTGCATGGGGCGGGAAAATTTGGGTAACATTTTGGTGATTTTTGCTGGATGTCAGCCTGCTAGACATTAGATCAGTGGTCTTGAGCAATTCATGGGCATGGAGTCATCACTTTGAACATAGAACATTCCTAATAGAGAGAGAGACCTGAAACTAGAGGGACAAAACTATGCATGGGCACTTCTTAGAAAATAGGAAGACTAAACGAAAAAATAGGGACAGAAAGTAAGAAAACTAACCTACCCTAAACTACCCAGTACATAAAACTAGTCAAACAAAGCCATTCAGTGGTAAGCTAAAATAACTAACCTTCCTTATTAGGATATTTTGCATTGAGCACATAAGGATAGTTACAAGGATACAAGGCATATAAAGATTTATCAAACAATGGTGAACTGCCTCTACAAGGATAGGATCAAGCTTACTCACCTCAAATTGATCATGTGGAGATGTCTCAGTAAACTCCTTTTGGGCCAAGTATCTGATAGGGCAGCCTCTTGAAAGTCTAAAAGTAGGGCTTTCCTTGATGGTCTCCTTTTTATCTTCATGGTTTCCCTCCATTATGGATAGCCACGTCAACTCATCCTCCATGGATAGGGAATTATCATACTCCTCGATTAAACATGTAGAGAGCTCATCAAAGTGGTTAATATCCTGAAGATCTCTAGGAATGACTGGCTCTTTACAATCAGCATCCATACACAAGCCTCCTATGATGCCCTGCAAATAATCTTCCCCAAGGCTCTAGTTATCCTCCTTATATTGGGAAGTCTCCTCTTCAAAGATGAGATCAAGCTCATGAATCAACATATCCTTAGGATCAATCTCTTTTAGCTACTGCAATTTTATAGAGGTGGCTATGATCATAGCCTCTTCATTTTTCTCAACAAAACTAGGTAGCTTATCTAACAATGACAAGGCATCCTCTTCTATGTCAACCTCCTATTGATGATGAAACTTTTGTTCTAATTGACCTTCAGCCATAAGTAATGGCATGGTCTCTTCTTCGTCATCAACAAAGAGGGGTAGCTCATCAAACAAACCAACAAAGAGCTCAGACTGAGCATCACTCTCCATCTCCTCACATTGCTGGCTCAATTCATCACAATCATCACTCAACACTGATACCTCAAATTTATTCTCCTCTTCATCACATGAAAGCTCATTTACCATAGGTCCTTGCTCAAATACTAGACTAGCATCCCTGAAAAGACTTAGCACTTGAAAGCTAGGAGGTAGAGTCCATTGGGGCATCCACAACACTTCATCACATTGAGAGACCAATGGGACCTCTTGAGATAAACAACTTTCTTGCACAGACTGCTCTTGTAGAGTGGTAGACTGGATCTCAAGTAAAGGTTCTTGGAAAGAATTTTTTGCCTTAAAACTTGTGATGTGAAATTGAGAGGGTTCAGGGGAAGACATAGGAGGCATAGACAAATGGGTCTTCCAGCTTGGGATTTTTGGTCTAAGAGCCTCTTGTTCAGCAATTTGTGGTCTCAGCCTTGCTGATTCAACATCAGCTCAGTGATTGATTTCTTCTTGAAATTGTCTAATTTGTTGCTCATCAACAAGAGCCTCTGCTATTTGGTAGGGAACTATCCCTTGTTCATAACTTTGAGCCTCCATCTCCTGTGGCTCCCTGATCTTAGATACTTGCTTAATTAAATCAAGTAGTAGATTGTTTGTCTTTTCTTGCTCTTTCATCAAGTTTGAGCTGTAAATCTGCTACCAATTAGGCTGAGAAAGGGGGGGTGGGTGGTAAGAAGGATGGGGTAGCTAGATTTTCATTTTTTATTGCACCACTTATGCCCATGATCCCTCTTGTTGGAGGGCCCACTCATAATCTTGTACAAGGGCATAATCATTTGGGGCATGTTGGATATATTGATGGCCTTGTATAGTATGAAAGCTTTGGGTAAAAGAAGGCCTTAGGTGGCTTTGATAAGGCTGATAACTAGTTCACTAAGCATTGTCCTCATAATAGGATGGTGAGTAGCCTGACTGTCCATGATAACTTGACATGTCTACTCATGTATTTAGCTAGAATTTGAATGTGAAAGATTTGAAAACATACCAGCACTTAATTTTTGAAACTAGTAGACCTCTAGAGTCACCAGATATGCAGCACAAAGACCTTTTCTAGGTCTATAGGATGCTATCAACATATCAGAGATAGCATACTTTGAACTTAAATCTAATCTTGGTCCCACTAGGTGTGCTAGAAATGTTACGCCCAAGGTGGGGTGTCTTCTAAATTTGAATTAGATCTTAGTCCCACCAGGTGTGCCAGAAATGTTATACACTAAGTTTGCACCCTTGTTTCAAGCTCTCTTGGTCTTGATAACCTAGTATAACATGGGAATCATCTCCAGGTTGTGGGACCTATGCTAACTGAGATGAGACCTCTAGGTTCTAGGCTGGTTCCTCTTGGATAATCACCTTAATTTTCTTCTTGACATGAAAAGTAAATCTTGAAGGGAAAAGGGATAGAAAGAATGTTGGAAGGGAAATGACTGAAAGAAAACTACCTACTAGGTGATACACCAAATTGAAATGGACATAATACGCTGACAATATCAGCATGAAAGGTCTTAGATCTAATAGAACACAATACTTCTAAACAGGCTTGCATAAGTGTTTCACAGAAGGGTCTGAACAAAAGACACAGACTGTGACCTGCAAGAAAATTTTCTCTTCAGCAAAAGGGCATAGGAATGAGACAGAATGATAGGGGCTGAAGTATACCCACAAACTCAATCAAATTAGATCAAACACAGTAGTACACATATAAGCTGAAAGAAAGAAGGGGTCTAGAAATCTAAAATTTCTCTAACAAAGCTAGTATATCATATTCAATAAGAGAAAATTTAGACAAGAAGGCACAGGGATAGAGAAAATGTCACAAAAATGCCTTTGCAATATCCAAACAATCAATGAAAATTTTACAATTACAGAAGTCAGAGGGTAGAAAGAATGCCACCGATAACCTCTAAAAAAGAAAAATCTCTTTTCAATTGTCTAACTTTGAGCTCTAAAAGCTCCAAAAAAAATATATACATCTCCTTTGCACGCAGGCAGGAGTAAAAAAAAAACCTAACTAGGGTTACATAGATTGCCATATAATAATCAGAAACCCTAATTCTGTCAAGTCTGAATGTAAATGCATCATTATCTCTCTGAGAATATCTAGCCGATCAGATAAAAAATATCTTTGTGTGTCCATGCATGTACTAAATCTTCCTGCAAACAAGCCACCTTGATCTATCTACCCTTCTGTAACTCAGACTCGCCATGAATGCTCCAAATTAAAGTAAAAAAGTCCACAGGTGGTGCCACCTTTAATGTTTCTTAGTGTGAGAATACCAACATGGTACCTAAGAAATCCTAGGTGACGGCCATCATATTTTCCCCATCAACCCCTCAACTGCAACTGTCCTGAAGAATTCAATTTGAGCTACCTATTTTGTCGCAATCGACCACTGGATCAAAACCTTAGCAAAACCCTATAGAGATATATTTCAATTTAAATATTAATGGCTAGAAGGTCAAATTTAAAATGTGACCATCGATCAAAGTTCCTCCTAGTAGATGAATGGCTCAGATCGACCTTGTGATAGTTAGGAGACCCTTTGAAAATTCTTTGGCCACCTGATCGGTTGGAACCAATGACAAATGAACACTTCAGCATGACTGGCACCTCACTTAAGAAAGAATGTTGACTCTGCATCAGATGGTGGTCGCATGATCACATGGCATCAGAAGATCCCTTGCGATCACGTGACATTCGTAGATCTTCATCAATTCTATGAATCCTCTGACAACTGAACCCACTGACAAGTGCTAAATATTCTACCCAGTAGCCAATGAGAATCAAGCATGTTAGTGCCAGGTAATACATTGGATCCATGACATTCTAAATCCTTCATCGGAGGGTTGTCATTATACTGTAGCTTTAACTCTTGAGCACTTTTCCTCAGTGGTATAACAAGAACCGTAGATCTTGTTTGAATCTTAAACCGCCACATAAGACAAAGACCAGGGGCCCAATGAAACACGAGCACATCACCAGGAAAGGACCCACCTGATAGAGCCTGGAAATAAAGTAAGATAAATGGTTGGTCATATGATCATGTGGGCTTGGAATATTCCATGCGATCATACGACAGCCCGTAGATCTTTAAGAAAGATAACACGCTGGGCCCACTCTAACATGGCACCACATCACCAACTTTGACCAATCAAAAGTGTAGAGCTCAGACTACATGGAAATGGACCCACCAGCATGAAGCATTGATGACAATGAAGATCGACAGCCATTACATGATCACATGGAATATTCTTGGCCTATGCAATCATGTGACCAACCATAGATCTAGATCTCTTAAATTTATCGCTGAACTGGGACCGCCAACCAAACCGTAACTTCTCACCAGATCATTGGGTGTTAAGGGCTAAACCACTAGAAATAATAGATCACGTGTACACAGTCACTTAGTCACTAGAAGGATTGGTGCCCCTAGATTTTATTGAAAGATTACCCAACTAGAAAGACCATCACCAAGTTGCAAAATAAAAATAAAAAAGCTTTCTGACTAGGAGATCTTGTGAGCACAGGTATTTGCATAGTTGGGGAATGAAAAGAATATTCTATCAGGGATTAAGAGATCTCATGATTGAAGGAAGAGCCTTAAAGTGCACATGAAGAAATAAGAGACTCTTAAGTGGCCAAAAAAGGTAACAGCAAATTAGAATAGGCCTAGGGATTTTTAGGGTTTTTTTGCTCTAACGGTCACCTTTTTCAAATTTAAACTTGTAGACGAGGGAGTTGGATGGTTGTAGAGGCCAGAAGAAAAGGCTGAAGGCTGTGAAATTTTGAGGTGCAATAGGATTTGTAGAATATTGGACCTCCCAACTAGTGGCCAAATTTGCATGGGGCAAGAAAATTGGGTAATAGTTACATGTACAAGCTTTATTATACAAATAAACATTTATATCTAGAAATTTGTGAGTAAAGAGAACATCATTCCTATCTTTCCATAGAGTGAACAAAATCTCCATCCTAAAAGTATGCCAAATCTAGGTAAACTTGAAAGGAAGCCTCAGAGAATCTCTGAACATAATCATATGGCAAGAGAAGGGCTCAGGTTGGAATGGTTTAAAAAAATCATGAATCCACTGCCAATATTGTTGAGCTCTCCTACAAAACCAAAAAATGTGCAAAAAAAGACTCAAGATTTCCACAAAAGGGACATCGAGGGTCATGAACACTCAGGTGCTTGACCCAAGGGCCCAAAGGAAGCCCTTGGAAGAGAAAACACCAAGCAAAGAGATCCATCTTGGGCTCTGTAATAGTAGATCAAATGGTCTAGAAGCAAGAGCTCAAATGGTACATAAAAGAGTGCAAATGCCATCTCTGGTTAAGAGTTTCCACCATGGGAAGATGAGGAGATAGCCATTTGTATCCCATCCTTGGCTTGTAGTTGCTAAAAGGAGTGGCAGGATACCATTTCCAATCCATCCACCAAGGTCAAATAGACTAAACACCAAGCTTATGAAGCAAGTGATCTAGAATGGTGGAAACCAACATATCAAAAGTCTAATGATCTAGATGAGCTAGATGGTATTGAACCTGCATATCATCCCAAGAGCGGAGGCTCATAGTGACCCTAGAGAAGAGGTCCTTAGGTGTTCGTATGTCATGTTTAAAGAAACGTAGATAAATGGCCCCTTGAGTCTTAGCTAGAGGAATAACCTGAATGGAAAAAAATGGAGACCACCAAAGATTATGTTGATTCAAAGAAATTCCATTGCAAAATCCATCACCATCCCACTGAAGCCAGGGTTTGATTGCTTCCCAGGCTTTCCATATGTTCTTGATAATAAAGGTGTCATGAATCTAAACAAGCTCCCCCATAATGAGAAGAGTTTAGAGACCAATCCCCTTCCAAGAAGGCCTATGAATAGGGTAGCCTAAAGAAATACAATGCCTAACAAGGATTTTCCAAGCTACATCACCTATGAAAGGCCTAGATAAAATCTATGAGAAGGTGCTCTAGCTTGAGGTAAGAGGCTTTAGAAGGATTCCAGCAAGAAGAATAATAAACATGAGTAGTTGCCAAAACCTTAGAACAAATCTAGAATTTCCCCACAAGAGAGGGATTTAGAGATCCAATATTGAAGCTTCTTTTCAATATTAATAATCATAGAATTCCATAAGTCCACAAAAGAGCCTTGAAAGGAAAAGGGAATGTCCAGGAAGTAGAAGACTTCCCCATGTTGAACCCATCTCCAATCAAACTTAGCCAGCCAAGGAGGGGCTGGCAGAAAAGATTGTCTATAGTAGAGGGTCTTATGCCATTGAATAGCAGACCCAAAGGCCTAACAAAAAGTATCCAAGCATTTCAAGGCATTAGAGATATTTTCCTCATCCTCAATGAGAGTGAGAAAGGAGTCATTAGCAAAGTGACCATTAACAATTTGGGAAGAGGATTCGGGAAGATAAATGCCTCAAAGTAAACTAGAGGAGATAGAATTGGCAAGAAGGTACCCAAAGCCTTCAGCAGCAAGCACATATAACATAGGAGCCAGTGGGAAACCCTAGGGAATGGACCTGAAAAGCTCAAAAGTGTCTGAATAGGACCCATTGATAGTAATGCAAGCAAAGATGTCACCAAAAAGAATTTCCATAGACTACAAAAAATTGGGACCAAAACCAATAGCTTACAACATGGCAAGAATGAAAGGTCATTCAATGCAATCATAAGATTTGGCAATATCAATTTTGAGAAACAAAGTGTGCTGCTTGGACTAACAAGCCCATTCCATTCCTTCCCAGATAGCAATAATATTGTCAGGGATATATCTAGACTTAATACAACTAGTTTTCTCTGGTCAGACAATCAGCAGAAGGAGATGTTTGATTTTAAGAGCTAAAGCTTTAGCAATGATCTTATATGAAATGTTCAACAAGGTGATGGGTTTGGGGTTGCAGATATCTTTAGGGTCACCATCTTTAAGTATTAATTTAATATTCCCTTTATTAATAATAGCACCCAAACTTTTATTATAGTAGGCTTCGAGATAAACTCTATCTAGGTTAGGACCTATAGCATCCCACAAATCCTTGTAGAATTCACAAGGAAAGCCATCGCACCCTAGTGACTTGTCATTAACCATAGAAAAGAAATCCTCTTTTAGGTCACTGATGGTGATAATTTTCTCACAGATGGAATGCTTCTTGACCACCAAGTGGTTTGGAGTAACAACAATACACACTTTGAGAACTTCTTCTTGAGCAACTGAGTTTCCTTGTGAAGCACACTTTTTCATAGTGTTGAACAAAAGCTTGAAGAATATCAGGAAGTTCTGAAAGGGTTTCATGACCTTATTTTATTTTTAAATATGAAAGTTGGTATGATGGGCTCTGAGAGCATGAAAAAACTCTTTAGAATCTTTATCACCCACCTCCAACCAATGGAGGTGAGCTTTGATTTGAGCTCCCTAAGCAACATAGTTATCTGCAATTTGTTTTTCATGGTGAAGCTGAGAAAGTTTAAGTTGAAGCTCAATGTCAAAGGGATTCAAAGAAATGGAATCAGAAGCATTGTGAAGAGCTTTGGTGTTAGCTTCATAAGACCATTTCCTGTAGAAATCCAACTAATAGCTATAAATACAGAGAAACTAGGCAATATGGATGATGGCACCATTCCACCAAGGGATCCATCCAGTGTGGTTGTGGGTCTAAGGCTCTAAATTTTAGACATGAAGAATGTAAGAAATGGTGGAAGCATGAGTCAATACAGACATGTTAAGAAAAAATTGAGTGCAATCAGCCTGTCAAATAGAAGATTCCCACATAATGACAAAAAAATGGGGTAATGATTAGACAAGGTCACATCTGACAAATGAATGACAGGTAACTCCTGATCTTCAAAAAAAGAGAAAAATAAATTGAGCAGTTAACATAGCATGATCAAGTCTCTTAAATATGCAGTTAGAATGAGCTCTAAAATTAGACCAAGTGTGCCAGACCCCACTTTACTGATGACGGTTAGCATTGGGATTAAAAAGACTCAATTTATTGTGCATATAGTACCATGCTTCTCTCTCCAACTATTCATTGAAAAGGAAAAATCCCTTCCTTTTCAAAGGCCAGCTCAACCTTATTAAAGTCCCCACACATCACCCAAGTTGCTAGACGCAAATTATCTGCCAACAAATACCAAAGTTGAGATCTTTCCACAACATCATTGGGAGCATAAATATTAACTATACCAAAGGAATGATTATTGAATGACAACAACATTCAAGTGACACATTACATTGGGTCAGAACCATGCACAATAACAGCAGATTGAAGGCGAGGTGACAAAATAGCAATGACACCGCCCTTACCTACTTCATGCTGAGAAGAAAAAATAATGTCATCCGGCCAAATGACGCGACAGGGATAAGTAAGAAAAAAACAATAAATTTTAACTTCCTCCAAATGAAAAACATCGAGACTATGAAATCTACGGTGGGTATCTTGAACATAGTAGTTTTTGGAGAGGTTAGTCAAACCTCGCACATTCTAGGATAAAAAATACCTGAGAAATCTTGCATGATTTCCTTGTCCTTAAGAGAGGAGAAAATATTGTGCAAGAAGGTTGGAATTAAACCAAAGAAGGTGTGTAAATCTCTAGAGGAGACACACTACCGCTTTTCATTTGGGTCTTCTGGATGACCATCAGGGCTGTGAGACCAATGCAAAGTTTGGGAAGAAATAAATGAAATAGCTTGCGAAGTGAGCACCACCCCTAGGGTGGTAGACTATGTAGCTCAAGATTTCCCCTGAGGAGCAAGGTGTGACATGAGTGGAACAACTAGCAGCTCTTCGGTGACATGTGGGTTCTCTCCAGCTAGAGTAGCCACTGGTGGAGTAGAGGTGGAGATGGCTTGTGCCTACTTAGAAACTAAAGTGTTCTTTCCTTTTTGCACAACTATGGTCCATTCTTCCTTTTTCCTAGCCTTTGTATTTTTAACAAGAATTTTCTTTGGTGGTGGCTTAACCCAAGGGGTATCCAAAGGGAAATCCTTGATCTTATGCTCCACCGACTGACACCTATAACAGATATTTGGCAGGTTCAAATAAAGCACCTTATGAGGAAAGGTGTGGGAGCTGACTTATATCTCAATAGAATCTTTGAGGTCCCTAGAGAGGTCGACCTCAACACAAACATGCTTCTGAGAGTGAGCATTAAAAAATTTATCATGTTCCCTGACAATAAATTTTCCAAGAGTTTTGGCAATAGACTCAATAAATGGCCAACATGGCAATGGGAGACCAAGAAACTTGACCTAGAGAGGAACCCTAAGTTTCTTGTTGTCTGAAATAGTGAAATCTTGAGACCACCTCTAGAACACAAGAAAAGAGGACCTAACCATCCAAGGGTTGTGACTAAAGACTGCCCCTGCTAGGGAAGGGTTAGCAAAATGAAACAAAAAAAAACCTTTAGTAAGGTTTTGAACACCTTCAAGGTGCACTCAATGAGGAGTCTAGCTCTTGTTTACCCACTCTTTGAGTATACTTTCAGGAGGAGTACGACCCAAAAAATACCCTATCAAGATATGTTTCTCTAACCAATCACAAGCAACATCAAATTCTTGCATGTTAAGCACAATATCAGGGTTACCTAGTGGAAGACCTTTGGGATGAACTTGTGAGGATGTTTGTTCAGAGGAAGCGCCATGGATTTTCAAAGCATCAACTCGAGCACCATCATCAACTATTGAGCCGAGGTTGGACAAAGCCATTATAAAATAACCCTAATTAAAAATCCTACAGTAAATGCGGTATGATAGGTGGGAAACTCAGGAGAAAAGCACAGATAGAGAGTCATAAGCATGAAACCCTAGCAAAGCAAAAACTAGATTGATTTCAACTTGAGCACCAGCATCCAAATAGAAATTTTGATGCTACTCTATTTTCTATGAGGAAAAATTTAAAGACAACATTATGTTTAATAACCAAACTAACTATGTATATGGTGACATAGAAAAACCTTTTACAAAACCTAATTGTTGTTTGGAGATTGTTAAAACCGATTTTGAAAAGATTTATGGAAGTTGATTCATATCAAACCAATGGTATTAGAATTAAATAATTTTTAAAAGAGGAGAGTATTAATTCAGTTTTGGACCTTTTTGATATATTGATTCATATCTTGAAAAATTGCAAATAGAAATTGGGTAAAAAAAAAAGAAATTGGTTTTATAGACTTCTATATAGAAGTCGATATTGTTTATGGTTATGAATGGAGAACTAACGGTTTTTGCAAAATTTAAAATCATTGATTTTTAAAGAATTAAATCATAATTTATTTTATGAAAAAGTGTATGGTTTTCTAAGTTATTAAAATTGATTCAAAAAGGTGATTGTATTTGGTGAACAAACCATTTTTGGGAGATATGTAAAACAGATCCAAATGGATTATGATTAGTGGTTGAAAATTTGGTGAGTGATGCAGTTATTGAGGGAAATTGATAAAAGAAGGAATGGTGATTGTTTTAAATAGGAAAGAGACTGGTATTTGGTTTTAGCTAAAGAGTGAATGTTTCTTAAAAATTGATTCACTATTTGAAGCATTGATATGATTCGAGGGAGATGGTGACATTTTTTATAGTGATAATGATGCATATTGTTTTTATGATTGTGTACATTTTAGAAGTATGAAATTGTTTATAAAGTACTATCTGAAGTGGGTATGAAATCCTCTCCTGTAGTATATGATGAATGAAGATCAAAAACATTATTATTAAGAAAAGTTTCTAAATGAAATAGACTTTGTTGGATTTTAGAATGATAATGAATTGCAGATTGAAATGAAGAACAAAGATATAAACAAAAGATCGTTGAATCAAGAAAATTATAGAATGAGATTCAGACCTTAAGACACTAAGATATAATTTTTAAGCATTTTTGTGGTTGCAGAGGTTGATAGATTATCAATCAGAATTATTTATTTGTTGACAATAATAATGGGTTTGTGATTGAATATTCAGTTTTTTATTCTATTTGTAATCTTCAAATAAATGCTTTATAATTAGACTAATTGATAAAATATTCTTACTATTTTGACAAGTATTGGCTGATTTCACTAACATGTTTGTGTTTAGATGATTCAGATTCTAATATGTATTTGATATAGATTTGGAAGTTGTTCATGACAGAGCCAAAAGATGAGATGCAAATTTGAATATACTAAAATTTATTTTTGCAAACCGTTCCTATCTGCCAAGTGACAGGAAGTTTTTATTGACAAGAATATTTAATGATCATGTTTTTGCAGATTGCTACAGGAAATTGACTTGCTATAGAAACTTTAGAATATTTATGCAAATCTATGACATATTAATTGTAAACTGAAGTTGTCACAAATGTTTTGTATAGAAACAAAGTAACCTTCTGATTATATTTCTCTATTTTTTCTCAAGGGAAGTGGCTACTTCTTTGTAGTCATAAAGTGGGTGCTTCAAGTGTAAGGGATAGGTGTTCCTTGGGATTGACATTCTTAAAACTGGTTAGGGTGTTGGTGCTTCCAAGAGTTGCATCTCTAAAACATTTTCCCAAGTGGCTAATAAAAATAAAGGTTCAAAGTTGTTTTCACCCTACGAGGTTTTCCACCATAAATACTTGTGTTTATTTTTTCATGGTACTTATTGCATTTTCTCATTGTATGTTTCATGTTCTCAACATTCTACATGTTTCAAGTTTTGTATACCACTGATTCACCCCCCCATCCCACCCCCCCCTCTCAATGGTGTTTGTATTGCAACAAGTGGTATCAGAGAAAGGTTTCATGTTTAAGAAGTTTATTCAACTTGGGTTGGTCTTGGTAGAAAGAATACTATGGGTAAGAAGTTTAGGAACAAGAAATTGAACGATTCATCTAAAAAGAAATCTTATTTAATTTTTTATTTATTTATTTGTCTAACAATTTAGATTCTAAAGACAACATTGCATATGTATTTGACACCTCTACTGATTAGGAAATGGAAGAAGAAGAAGTTTATTTTTTGTCTTGAAGAAGGATAACTTTCATCCCTAGATGTGATCAAGAGTCTCAAAAAATAAAATCAAGAACTCAAGCTACATCTAAATGAAAGTGGTAATGTTAATAAAATGGTAAAGAAAAACCTTGATGAGTCTAAAAAGATTGTTGATTTTCTAGAAGTTCAAATGGATGATAAGAAAAAGAATGCAGAAGAATTGGAAACTAAGTTTAGAGAAACAGATGAGTTGTTTAAGAATTTGAAAAATGAGATTATATATTTGAAGAAAATTTATGATAATGACATCTTCTTAAAAGAACAAACACTTAAATATAACATGATTATAAGTTAGAAAATTTAAATTGACGAGCACACAAGGATAGTAGAGTTGGTAAGGCTTGATTTGGAGATTGAAAGGATTGAATGTTTAAAACTTGAAGGAGTAGTTGCATTAAGGAAAGAACTTGAAAGTGTGAAGAATCAATCATAGGAAAATGAAAATTTTGATCATTATAGTACTAATATGTTGAATAAGATGTTGGATAGGAAAAGGTATTCTAAGGATCCTATTGGACTAGAAGACGAGATTGGGCGAAGATCTTTAGAAGGAACTCAATATGATACAATGTTTTCTACTACTGATGGAAAGAAGTTTATAGTAAGGAAAACACCAATGAAGAAGGTTGATTTGAACCACCATCCTACTACATCTAACAATGAAGACAAAATAGGTGATAACACTACTGGCTTAAAATGATTCAAAGGTATGCATAGAGATAGAGGAAATTCTTTCAGATCTTCACATCCATGTTATAATCAATCATTAAGGTATAGTCATTCTTTTCAAAGATATTGTTATGGTTGCAATACTTATGGACATAAGGCTACTATATGTAAGTTTGTTGATAAGAGATGGATTGGGTCTTTAAGAAGAAATTAATTCATGAGTTAAATGTGGGGTAAAACTACAAAGCTGTGTCACACTTTTATAAAGGAAAGGGTCAACAACACACGAAATTTTTAACTTTAATGACATAAAAATGGCATTTATGTTTAGAATTTGGAGATGATGTAAACTAATGAAATGTGTAAAAGTGGATGAAGTTTATGCCTATAATTTTTTTAAAAAAAATTGAACAAGAATTCACATAGTTTATTAATTTTTAAAATCCATATTTTACTTGCTGAAAAATGAGGGTCTTGTTCGCAACAAAAAAGTATATGCAAATAATCTTTTTTTCCTTTGATTTCAAAATATGTTATAGATGAAATGTATAACTAGTGCAGGAAAGAAGGAAAAATAGTTTTCAATTTATATTTTCTTCGTTATAACTACTCAAAGTCGAACATACCTAAAATCGATAGTTTTCATCTCGCACCAAATTTCCCCTATCAAATCTACACCATTCCAAAAAGAAATTACACATTATTGAAGAGAACTCTCTCCTCTAGTGTTAAATATAAAATTTTAATTTTTCTGATAAGCTTTACTATTTGTTTCTATTTTTGAAGAAGCTTGTTCTTGAATGTTAAAATACCTACTGGCAATATTTTGAAATTATAACATATTAAATCTAATTAAGATACTACAAAAATTATATGATGATAATCGTAACTCTGTGCTCTAAAAAAGGGTATTTTTATATTTGTTAAAAAATATCATTAAAAAGAGGAGTTATTGAAACATCACTTTTCTGAAATAATTTTATTTCTTTATTAATTGGTATAAAATATGCATTTAATAGATATTTCCAATTGGAAAATTTGAAGCACTTATCTAACTTAGCTAGAATGAATCTAGCTATACCATATGTTTGACAAAAAATAACTATAGTAAGAAATATTCAAATTCAGTTGTGCTGATAAGATGTCCTGAAACATGACACAGCTTTGTGCTTTTACCCTGTGCTATAGTTTTCATGGTCTTGGTCATAAAACTGCAAGTTGTAGATGGTCTATAAATTTTGTTAAAGAAAATTTGTTCATGAAAGATAAGGATATAAGATGTTATAAATGTAATTGTCCTAGAAATATAGAAAGTTTTTGCAAGAATGTGCTTCCTAAAGAAGGCAAAAAGAAAGGGTCTCTTATGGTTTGGAGAAGGAAATGTAACCAATCTGAAGAAAAAAGTTCCATGTGTACTCTTTGCACATGTTATATCATCCAGATCTTGATGAGTAGCAAGGACATAGGGGGACTTTATTATGGTAGTATATCTCTTATCCCTGTGAATATGAGAATAAGGTATGGAAATATGAAGTTTCTTTTGGTGTTATAAGGTGTGTTATAAAGGAAAGATATTCTATTCTACTCCTTTATGTTTGAATTGTTTATGATGCTTTATAGTTTTATGCTTATCGTTGAAACATATGCTGACAAGTTCATAAGTTCAATACCAGTTTATATGCTTGGTGTTTTGGTGGCTTAACTCATCCAAATGGCTTATCATGAAAGTCATTGAGAACATATTTTTTTATAATTAAGACTTTATTACATTAATGTATAAATGTGATGAAGGTGAGTAAGTAGTATGTTGTTATACAATGTAATCATAAGACATTGATTGATTATAGACATAACACATTATTAATTGTTGATTACTCTTCAAAGACTAATTGTAATGTTTCCAAATTGGCTTGATTACTATTCTAGCAAAGATGTGCTTAGCTGTTATCAAAATTCAGTTCATCATATCATTTAACATGAGGTGAAACTACTGTTCAGATTTTTCAGCATTAGCAGTTAGTAATTAATTTGGTATAGCTACATAAGAGCTTGCATGACCTTATAACTTGGTGAGGAGAAAGATATTGAAATTATCTACAAATATTCTTATTTCCATAAAAAAAATGTAATGTTTATAAGGCCAAATGTTGATATGACTTATTTGTCCTTGATGCAGTACATTGCCAAGCTGGCAATGTTGTCTGTCACAAGGCCTCAGTGATTATTTTATTACCTCTATTGGTTTATGTAGCTATGGGTTATATTGCTTATGATTAAAGTTGATTTTGATGTCAATGTGTGGTTATGATGTGCTTTGCATGGTAGTTTATCCGTGATGGATTTGAAGCTATCATTATTTTTTGATTCATTATTCACTTCTTTACGAAGCTTCTTCTCAAATGAATATCATTTTTGTTAACCCTAAACTACAGACACCGCCATGCAATTCTTCTTCAGCTGCTCAGTAAAGGTTGCTGCATTCTATTACTGTGGGTTTTTACTATGTTACAGAACTCTGCATTCAGTTCATATTGATGTAAATTTTGTTGATATCTGACTGATTATTTGGCTGTAACATTGTTTTTTGTCTGTGACATTGGTGAGCTTGATGGAGCTTGGATGTTTCATGGTATTTTTTGTTAACGTCTTGCAAGGGTATACTTCAGAGCATGTTATCTACAATATTTTTCTTTGAAGCTTCACAGGTATGCTTTGAATCCGAATTTAAAAAAATAGAAAAGAAGTGCTGAAGACAAGCCTTATCTCTGCATGTTTTGTTTAATAAAAGGGATACTGTGTAGAAAATGTTATTTTGGAGTTTTCTATAGAAACTGTGAAATGTGAATATGTTGATATTAATGCATTGTGATAAGAAGCTTTGATGCGACCATAAGCTGAGAACTGAGTAAAGTTTTCTTGAGGGTTAAAATACTATTTTTGAGATGCATTTTGTTTTATGCACTTCTCAATTGTTTAGTTTTGAAAGATTGTACAAACCCTAGTTTCTTTTCGGATGATTATATCTGCAGACAGTTATGAAATGGTTTTCATTTGATACAAAGCTTGAGTTGTGCAAACTCAAACAGTTATGTGTAAAACTGTTAAACTTTACGAGAAGCATCTTGTTTCAGTTTTCAAGTTCAAGGAAATCAAAGTGTGCATACAAGTGTGATGAAATTATTTTATAACCATTTTTTACACTTGGCATAGATACTTTAAGAGTTCAACAAATAATATGAACAACTACTTTTTTAGTTGAGAATTATCTGTTGAAATCAATGTTGGTTTTCGGTTGATATTATCCATTTGTTTTCAGAGGTTGGTTTTCAATTACAAAAAGAGGTTATTCAAACCAGTCACTGCTTACTATTTTGGAGATTGTAAAAAGTCTCCTTGTTTTAAATAGAGGAGGACACAATTTTAATGTGTGAAAAAATTATTATTCTTAAATGAGAATATTTGAAAGGATATAATCATATATAGTTTGATGTGTAATTTGTATGATTTTTTATGCATACTATTACATATATAAACTATGAGGTCTGAAGTGTAAATGTGATATATCTATTCAAGCAGTAGAAGCTACTAATGTAAAAGAGATTTGAGAAATAAAAGACAGGTTTAGATAAGGAGTAGTTTTCCTCCCTGTGACAAAACTGTAAGGTTTTGAGGGTTTCCCACTCCTTAGAAAATCCAGTGTTATCTTGTGGCTTTTTATTTAATTATTCTACTTCATTGATTTGAAATTGTGTACTGTGCAATTGAAGTTTAATTAGAATTAATAAGATTTTTTTTGAGTCTTGATTCACCCCCCCTCTCAGAACTGTCATCTTCCAACAAGTGGTATCAGAGCTAGGGTCCTTGTTTCTATAGGGATTTTCTAGGATCTGTTGGAAGTCAAATGGCACAAGCAGAGGGTGCATCTCTGAGCAGATCTCCATTGTTTGATGGTAATGACTATGTGTTTTGGAGAGTTAGAATTGAAGTTTTTATTAATTCTTTAGATATCAATATGTGGGATGTAGTGGCAAATAAATATACTGTTCCATCTACAGTTCCTACAGATCCAACTGAAAAAACTAAATTTGAGCTTGATAAAAGAGCAAAGTTTGCTATTTTATGTGTGCTTACCAAAGATGTGTTTGTGAAAGTAATGTATTGTAAATATGCTAATGATATTTGGAGTAAGCTTGAAACAATATATCAAGGAGATGAGAAAGTAAAAGAGTCAAAACTGATAACATTGAAAACTCAGTTTGATAACTTGAAAATGAGTGAGGAAGAAAGTATTTCTGCTTATTTCTTATGCATTGATGAAATAGTTAATGCCAGAAAAGGTCTAGGAGAAGATATTGAAGAACATGATATTATTTCAAAAGTTGTTAGAACTGTTCTTCCTAAGTTTGAAACTAAAATTTCAACCTTAGAAGAAAAGAATTTTTTTTTCAAAAATGACTTTACATCAACTTCAAGGTACATTAACGGCATATGAAATGAGAATTAGTCATCAAGCTACTTCTACATCAAAAGAAATAGCCTTTAAAGCTAAAAAACTAGAGGATAATGATTCTGATTTCACTAGTGCTCTAAAAGCTTTGTTGGTTCGGAAAATGAGAAAAAAGTACCAAGGAAAACCTAAGTGTTTTAATTGGGGTCAACTAGGACACTTGGCTGCAAAATGTCCTTATGCAGATTCAGATAATAATAATGAGAAAGCAAAAAAAATTTCTAGAAGAAAACCCTCGAATCAAAATCAGAGGTTTAAAAATTTTAAAAAGAAAAGTTTTCTATCAAAAGAAGATTCTAGTGATGAATCAAGAAACTCTAAAGAGGAAGGAGAAGTATCTTTTATGGCAGAAATTGTTAATATTTCTGAAGTCATAAAAAATGAATCTTCATCTGATTTAGATGGAGATATTGATCTAGAAAAAGAACTGATGTGTTCTTTACAAGAACTTAAGCGGTACAAGAAATTGATATCAAATTTTGAGCAAGAAAAAAGAACTTTGAAAGAAGATCTAGTAAATGCAAATCAGGTTATAGAAAAACAAAACAAGTTCTTCTTGAAAAAGATAAAGAGCTGACTATGTTGCAAAGTCAGATTAAACAGGCTAAAAATTCAAATCCTCAGTTAAGTTATTTTAAAGGATATTGTTTTAATTGTAATATTTTTGGTCATAAAGATTTTCATTGTACACTAAAAAAATGTGATTACAAAAGCTTTATCAGGTGTTTTAAGTGCTTTCATTATGGACACTATGCTAATCAGTGAAAACTTAGTTTGAAATCAAAACAAATATGGAAACCCATTGAGAAGTCTTTAATCATTGAAACAACTTTGTTTGTTCATAAACCAGCTGCTTGGGTTTTGGACAGTGACTGTTCACATCATATGACAGGCTGTAAGAATAAATTTAAAGATCTAGAAGAGTTTGACGGTAGATTTGTTTGATTTGGTGATAATTCAGGTGCTTATATAACTGGTCGTGGTACAATAATACTAAATTCAGATACTCCTATTCATAATGTTTATTATGTAGAAGGATTGAAGTGAAATCTTCTAAGTGTTAGTCAGATTTGTGATAGTGGCTATTCAATTTCCTTCAATGAAAAAGGATGTTCTATTAAAAGAAAAAACAAGGTTATTGCTAATGGTTTCAAAACTGAAGGAAATATATATAATTTAATTGATTCTTCTATAAAGGAAACTTCTTTGATCAATACTTGTCTTGTTAGTCAAGTAGAAGATACTTGGTTGTGGCACAAACGACTGGGTCATCTAAATTTTGATAATCTTGCTAGAATTAGCAAAAATAAGAAAGTTAGAGGTTTACCTCTAATTAGAAAACCTGACAAAATCTATGAAGAATGTGTCAAAGGAAAACAAGTCAGAGTATCTTTTAAAATCAAGGAGTACATGTCAAATAGACCTTTAGATATTGTTCATACAGACTTGTGTGGTCCTACAAAAACACCTGCTCTAAATGGTGATAGATAATTTATGTTGTTTGTACATGATTATTCTAGAATGGTCTGGGTAACCTTTCTAAAGCATAAATCTAAAGTTTTCTCACGCTTTAAAATATTCAAGAAAATGGTAGAATGTGAAACAGAGCTTAAGTTAAAATTCTTATGGTCTAACAAAGGAGGAGAATTCACCTCACAAGAATTTATTGAGTATTGTGAAAAGCATGGTATTAAAAGGTAGTTTTCAACTGCTCAAACACCTCAGAAAAATGGTGTTGTTGAACAAAAAAATAGAACAGTCAAGGAAATGGCACAAACAATGTTAAATGAGGCAAAATTACTTGATAAGTTTTGGAAAGAAGTTGTTCATACAACTGTACATATTTTGAACATAGCTCAAGTCCAGGTTAGGAAAACATATACTCCATATGAGTTGTTGTATGGAAAAATAGCTAATGCTAAAAATTTTAAAATATTTGGCTGTAAATGTTTTATTAAGAAAGATAGTGATTTGTTAGATAGTTTCAACTCAAGATCTGATGACGGTATTTTTCTAGGGTACTCAACTCAAAACAAAGCTTATAAATGCTTTAATACAAGGTTGAACAAAATTATTGAAGCAGTTAATGTTATCTTTGATGAAATTTCTTTCTTAAATCATGAAAACTGTGTTGATGAAGAGTCTCTAAAAAGTAAATCATCTGTATCTTGTGAACATGATGATACATCTAACAAAGATAATCAAGAACATTCTGAATCTTCTGATCAAGAACAACATTTAGAATCTCAAGAAAAAAAAATACCTTTGAAAACTTCATCCAAAATAATAGAAAAAAGACATCCTGAATCACAAGTTATTGGTTCTGTTGAAGAAGGAATACTGACTAGGAGAAAGGCAAAAATGAATGAACATGCTCATGTTGCTGAACATATATGCCTATTATCAAATTTTGAACCAAAAATTGTAACTAAAGCTTTATCTAAACCTTGCTGGTTAAATGCTATGAAAGATGAAATTAATCAAATTGAGAAAAACCAGACTTGGGAATTGGTTCCTCGACCTGATAACAAAAATGTTATCGATGGTAAATGGATTTTCAGAAATAAACTTAATGAAGATGGAAAAGTAGTAAGGAATAAAGCCAGGTTTGTCTGTAAAGGATATGCCCAACAAGAAGGAATTGATTTTGGAGAAACATTTTCTCCCATTGCAAGGCTAGATTCCATTAGGATTTTTCTTGCTTATGCTAGTTATAAGAAATATACTGTTTATCAGATGGATGTAAAAACAACCTTTTTGAATGGATATCTTGAAGAAGATGTATACATGGAACAACCAGAAGGTTTTGAGTCATCAGATAAATCTGAATATGTGTATCATCTGGAAAAGGCATTGTATGGTCTAAAACAAGCTCCTCGAGATTGGTATTCTAGACTAGACAAACATCTTACAGCAAATGGTTTCACAAGAGGAAGTGTAGATAGTACTTTATATATTAAAAATGTTAATGGTGACATTCTAGCTGTAGAAGTTTATGTTGATGATATCATTTTTGGTTCAACTAATGATGCATTGTCTAAACATTTTTCTGATATCATGGCATCAGAATTTGAAATGTCTCTTTTAGGAGAGTTAACATTTTTCCTTGGACTTCAAGTAACTCAGCTTTCAAATGGTTTGTTTTTGTCACAAACAAAGTATGCAAAAGAAATGTTAAAGAAGTTCAATATGGCAGATTGTAAACCTGTTAGTACACCTATGGAAACTGGGTGTAAAATTACAAAAGATGATTACTCACCTTCAGTGGATCAGACTTATTACAGGTCTATGATTGGTAATATGTTATATCTTACAGCTTCTCGACTAGATTTGATGAAATCTATTTGTCTTGTTTCCCATTTTCAGTCAGCTACAAAACAATCACATCTAAATGCTATTTTTCATATTTTCAAGTATATTCAAGGCACTATTGATTTTGGGTTGTGGTATCCTCATACTGATGATTTTACCTTACTTGGCTATACTGATTTAGATTGGGGTGGTTCAGATGACAAGAAGAGTACCAGTGATGCTGCATCTTTCTTAGGACCATGTTTGGTTGTTTGGCATAGTAAGAAACAAGATTGTGTTACTCTCTCTACATGTGAATCTGAGTATGTTGCAGCCACTACTTGCTATACACAATTAATTTGGATGTCATATCAGTTGACTGATCTTGGTCTTCTGGTACCTAAACCCATCTCTATTTTGTGTAATAATGTCAATGCCATTTAGCTAAGCAAAAATCCTGTTCTACATTCTTGAACTAAACATGTGGCTATTAAGCTTCATTTTTTACATGATCATGTGTTTGCCAATGAGTTTCAATTACTATATGTGCCCACTCAAGCATAGGTTGCTGATATATTTACTAAAGCTCTTCCTCGGGCTTCTTTTGAACAACTCCATACACAGTTGGGGGTTGTTTCTTTTTCTCTTCTGCAATGATTCTCTCCTTCTAGGGGAGTCTAGACAGGTTTTTATCTGTCCTTGATGCAAAATGGGGGAGATTTCTTCAGTGCCTCACAGTACTTTTAGTTCAGTGATATAGATCAAAGATTCAGGGATTTGAATAGTGCTTTCAGTGTTTTCAGTGTATTTTTTCAATGTGATTGTTCTATGGCCCATGTGTTGCTTATTTTTTTCCTCAAGGACAAATGGGGGAGTTTGTTGATATGACTTATTTGTCCTTGATGCAGTACATTTCCAAGCTAGCAATGTTGTCTTTGTCACAAGGCCTCAGTGATTATTTTATTACCTCTATTGGTTTATGTAACTATGGGTTATACTGCTTATGATTTAAGTTGATGTTGATGTCAACATGTGGTTATGATGTGCTTCACATGGTAGTTTATCCGTGATGGATTTGAAGCTATCATTATTTTTTGATTCATTATTCACTTCTTTATAAAGCTTCTTCTCAAATGAATATCATTTTTATTAACCCTAAACTACAGACACCACCATGCAATTCTTCTTCAGTTGCTCAATAAAGGTTGCTTCATTTTATTATTTTGGGTTTTTACTATGTTACAGAACTCTGCATTCAGTTCATATTGATGTAAATTTTGTTAAAATTTGACTGATTATTTGGCTGTAACATTGTTTTTTGTCTATGACATTGGTGAGCTTGATGGAGCTTGGATGTTTCATGGTATTTGTGGTTAATGTCTTGCAAGGGTATACTTCAGAGCATGTTATCTACATTTTTTTTCTTTGAAGCTTCATAGGTATGCTTTGAATCCAAATTTAAAAAAATAGAAAAGAAG
Organism: Chamaecyparis obtusa; assembly: GCA_027943335.1. Taxonomy (NCBI): domain Eukaryota; kingdom Viridiplantae; phylum Streptophyta; class Pinopsida; order Cupressales; family Cupressaceae; genus Chamaecyparis; species Chamaecyparis obtusa. Next base: position 130,182 of record BSBK01011671.1, on the reverse strand, counting down.
TGTTGAAGACAGGCCTTATCTCTACATGTTTTGTTTAATAAAAGGGATACTGTGCAAAAAATGTTATTTTGGGGTTTTCTACAGAAACTGTGAAATGTGAATACATTGATATTAATGCATTGTGATAAGAAGCTTTGATGCGACCAAAAGCTGAGAACTGAGTAAAGTTTTCTTGAGGGTTAAAATACTATTTTTGAGATGCATTTTGTTTTATGCACTTCTCAGTTGTTCGGTTTCGAAAGATTATACAAACCCTATTTTGTTTTCGGACGATTATATCTAGAGACAGTTATGAAACGGTTTTCTTTCGAAACAAAGCTTCAATTGTGAAAACTCAAACAGTTATGTGTAAAATTGTTAAACTTTACGGGAAGCATCTTGTTTTAGTTTTCAAGTTCAAGGAAATCATAGTGTGCATACAAGTGTAATGAAATTGTTTTATGACCATTTTTTACACCTGGCATAGATACTTTAAGAGTTCAACAAATAATATGAACAACTACTTTTTCAGTTGAGAATTATCTGTTGAACTCAATGTTGGTTTTCGGTTGATATTATCCACTTATTTTCAGAGGTTGGTTTTCAGTTACGAAAAGAGGTTATTCAAACCAGTCACTAGTTACTGTTTTGGAGATTGTAAAAAGTCTCCTTATTTTAAATAGAGGAGGAGACAGTTTTAATGTGTGAAAAAAATTATTATTCTTAAATGAGAATATTTGAAAGGATATAATCATATACAATTTGATGTGTAATTTGTATGATTTTTTATGCATACTATTACATATATAAACTGTGAGGTCTGAAGTGTAAATGTGATATATCTATTCAAGCAGTAGAAGCTGCTGATGTAAAAGAGATTTGAGAAATAAAAGATAGGTTTAGATTAGGAGCGGTTTTTCTCCCTGTGACAAAATCATAAGGTTTTGAGGGTTTACCACTCGTCAAAAAATCTAGTGTTATCTTGTGGTTTTTTATTTAATTATTCTACTTCATTGATTTGAAATTTTGTACTGCGCAATTGAAGTTTAATCAGAATTAATAAGATTTTTTTCAGTCCTGATTCACCCCCCCCCTCTCAGAACTATCATCTTCCAATAGCCAAATTGGTTGATTTCTGAAAACTATTCTTATTTTATCAACATTGTGACATGAAGATTGCAGTCATTTGGTAGCTTTATCAGAGATCAATATACGTGACTAAAGATTCTATGTGTTTATGTCATCTCATACTAATTTCTAGTAACATGTTTCTTATGCAAAGATGACTTAGAAAATTCAAAGCTTTAATGGCCTTATTCATAGTGATGACCCTTGTGACAATGCGGTCCATGAAAGATGTGTAGTGCTTATTGAATTTTGGTGAACAATTAGAGAAGTAATTTTTCATGATTGGAACACAATGGTTTTGAAGTGTTTTGAATGAAACTGAATATAGACAAAACATAATGATGCAATCAGCAAATGGCAATGGTGATGATAAATCAAAAAAATCAAAAAGTGGTATTTTGATGTGATTACTCAGCTTCAGACGAACAACAAATACAGATGGTAATGTTACAACAATTAGAAGTTATTTTGTCTTTTAACTTTCATTATTTGTTTTATGAAAAATTTGTAAGAGAAATGAAATGAAACAAAAACAGGGAATACTGAATATCTAATTGTCTAAATATTTTTGTTGAAAAAATAATATTGTTTCTTATAAGATGAAAGGCTTTTGGTATGTACTGATTCATATTACAAAAAGGTTGTTGTTGTTGTTCTAAGTATCATGGTTAATCAAGGTATCTTTGAGTTAAATATGCTTACACGAACTATGATAATATGGAACAACATTCAAGTAGATCTCAAGTTCAAATGTTTGAACTTATCCAATTTTATTGATGTGATTTCTAAGATTGTGATCAAGGATTACAAATAGTATGGAAGAATGCAAGTTGATTGTGATGGTCTTAGAACAAAGATTGGTAGAGTATTCAAAGAAATGGTATATGGACAATTGTGGATCTTCACTTAGAGGTTAGTATTTACATTATCCAAAATTATCGAGGTTTATAGAATCTTTGTTATATTCTCTCTAAAAGGGGAAGAAAGAGTAACACCAATTTGAGTTTTTGACAATGCCAAAGGGGGAGTTTGTTATCTTTGGTAGAGTTTGTAATTGATGTAAAAAAGGTGACCGTTAACTCTAGAAATCGCACCCTCTCCTAAGCATCAAAACTCTTGGGATTTCTGGAGAACATGGTATCAATCAAAGGTTGTGGGTATCCTATGACCTGATTGAACCTCCAGATTCTAGGCCGAATCTGATTTGATATAACACCTACAGATATTGATACTATAACTAAATGGATGGAAAAGGGATAGGAATTATTATGAACTTAAAATAAAAACTTCAATAATTATTAAAAAGGTGATACATGAAGATATTGAATGATGCAAAAGAGGGTAGGAGGGGCCAAGGAATGGCATTCCCTAACTTGAACCACCTTGCTTAACAACACACAGAAGCAACAAAAACATAGTGGGAGAGAGAAAATGCAAGATCATTCATATATTAACTCAAATTGATTCATACATGTCAGGCTATAAGGCCTTCCTGGTTTCAGCCAGATATTACAATGAATTACAAAAGTCCTCAAACATGAGAGGATCTATAGATAATATCAATATGCTATCTTCTATCTTATATCCCAAGACTTACTCCCAAAAACTCTAACCAAAGAACTACATTTATACAAGAGGCTACCTAATTGAGTTGGCCTTCAAATCCATAATTAATGGAAGGAATAGTCAGATCTAGGACCACATGCTTCCCAATGATGGATACCAGCATTAAATCTGTGACCCATAATCAATGCACAAGTTAGCCTCAACAGAAACTCAAAAGAAACCCATCGGTAAGCTAAGCCAACTGAGCACCAAACAAGCATCACCGAGTGCCAAAGAGATAACTGACCAACACTGGTGAACAAAGGAAACTGAGCAACATCGAACCAACTCAATTAAAGAAGGAATCAAGAAACACAAACAAACTCAAATATGTTTTTGGTGACATAGGATTTCCAAGGACCTGAGATGCTCCTACATAATTGAAAGGAGTCCACACTTCCCTTAACACAGATTGAACCCACTAGGAATTTATAAAATGATACAATCCCTAATAAAACCTTCAACATATAAGTATTTCAAAGGAAGATTTGTGATTAGAAAAATCTTAAAAGGATGTTAATCACAGTTAATATATCCAGAAAAATAACACAACCCTTGACTTGTGAAGAATAAGTTTAATTGCAAAGATGCTAAAATGAGACAAACTTAAAAGGTTTCAGATGAGAAACATAGAAAAGAACATCAATCACCAATCTGCATACAAATATGACATCAAAAATAGATCCCAAAATATTGTATATAAGCTCTCAAAGGCTCTGAAAATGCATACTTTGAATCCGTTACAATCAATGGAAGAAATAACATAATATCCCCAAAAGCACAAAGTCTATCTAGCTCCCAAAAATTGAAACCCCCAAAAAAAAAATTAAAAAAATGGAAGGGAACATATAATGCTCAACCCACCAAGAAAGGACTCCAATCTGAAACCCTAGGTTAGATTTGGTCCAAAAGCCTAAAAAGAAGGACCTCAAACTTATCAACAACCCACTCAATATGGAGGAACAATCACTCAAACTCTGATAGAAATTGATCTAAAAAATAGGCCTCAAAAAGCACCAAAAATGAATGTAATTAACCAGAAACTACTACTCAAATGGGTCCACATGATGACCACTCAAATTGGCTCCAAGAATCCCAAGAAAGCCTCAAGAAGAGTCACAAAACAACTCAAAGTTCAAGATGAAGTCCAAGTCATCTAGGAAAAAGAAAGCCAACACTACCCTCTTAAGTCCTCATCAAAACAAACAACTCCTCATGACTAACACATCTCCTCTCCATTATTTAATATTTGACAATTCGTTTATAATTGCACCAATTATTTAAATATTAAATGTAATACTAATACAATAGTATGTGTCAAACAAAAAATAAAATTGTAAATAATTTAAATTCACATTTCTATCATTTTATGTGTATTAAATAATAATAAAAAAATTACTTGGTAAATATAAATGAAAATTCATATTTACTAAGTAAATTATCTCATTGTTATTTGACACACATAAAATGATGGATAAGAAATTAAAATTATTTAAAATTTAATCATAGCCTAAAACACACTATTATACTATTATTACATTAGGGCATTGCTCTTTGTTCCCATGAGAAACGTATACAAAGTACTTGGAAATAAATAAAAGAAAAGACCAAGTCTTTCTTTTGTTCGACCCTCATGGAAAACATGAAGAGGAGAGGGTTTGAAAACCCTAGGCCATGCCATTATGATCAAAAAATTGGTTTGCATTTTCCTTGAGCTTCTAGAGGCTATATTTATCTTCATCGAGCTCTTTCTTTCTATCATTGACTGGTCTATGTTTCCTTTGCACTTTTCCTGAGGTCTTTAGCTTTTTGGGCTATTTCCAGTGCTTTTACTTATAGTTGGAGAATACTTGAACCCTTTATATTTGAATATGGCACAATGGCTTTCATGGGTAAGCCATTTTTAATAGACTCTTCTTTGCATTTTCCAATAAATACAAATCTGTACAAAATGTTGTTCTTTTCTAGGCTTTTGGGTTTTAAAATACATTGTTACATGGCCATTATTAGCTATTGTTGAACTCGTTCCACTTTTCCTCTAAAATATTTGACTCTTATTTGCCCCTTTTGGAAAAGATGAAGAGAGAAAAAAAAAAGTTTGAACCCTTCAACACACTGTTGCTGAGATATTCTGCTATATTTTATCTTTGTTTTGGATTCTTGTTGGTTGTTTCTCAATGATTTAGTGTCTACATTTTCTGTCATTTTTATATGCTTACTGGATAAGTTGTCTACTCTTCTTTCTTAAGCATTTAATCATAAAAGAAGACCAAAAAAAGTGAGTTGCATGCTTTGATGTTGTTGGGTTTTCATCAACAATTTTCTCCTTAAATAAAATGCCTCTTTATTGCTACTGGTACTTAAAGAAAAAAATCTATTTTCTTTGTAACACCATTGTTATTGTATCTTCATGGGCACTGTGAGATTTTAAATTTAAACCATCCAACTTGACTTCTGTAAAGCTTGTTGTTGTTGTTGTTGTTGAAAAACCTTGTCGTTGTCATGTCCCACTAAAGATGATTGTCATTTTCATTGAATAGCAAAGACCATATGATAATGACTTCAAAATAATCATTACACTTCATTATTTTGAAACATTCTTTGCGGCAATTGTGCTTGCATTTTTCTGGACTGGTATTTTTCTTCTTGAGTTGACACCATTGTGAAAATTTTGGAAATGACTATTTACTTGTACTTGCAATTTCCTAGATAAAAATAAGGATACACTGGCTCATTACCTGATATTTGTCGTATCTTCATGTATGTTGATTTGATAAACTGTGTATCATTTTCTATTTTATGGATAGGATTTGTTTATTTGATTCTTGACAACTATTGGTGCAACTAAGCATATTCATTCCTTCACCATAAATAGTTTTCTCATGATGCCTTATGTCAAAAAATAGCTTAACGTGTATCATAAATTCTCACATGACGTTTATCTACAAGTCATTGATTTAAACTCGTCTATTTTTATGTAGCTCTCCATTTTTAGTCATCTTGCTACATTTTCTTTTGTATTTGTCATGTTTTTGAAAAACCTCCCATTTCATTTGATAGTCTAAACATTTTGAATATGTAGTTTATTTAATGTGGCTTCATTTCTGTAATGAACTTGCATGAATTTAAAATATTAGCTATCCCAGAAAGTATGAAACAAAAGGTATCAAGAATGACTCTTATCCCTTTGATGTTTCTATTGGTCTGATTGATAATGGCCTACTGGGTAATTCTGATATAAAAGAAAAAGGTTTCATAAAAAAATATGTCCCTTTAATGCTTATGTTATTTCGTTAATACACATCAAAGAAGCACATTACAACCTAGCAATTATGTGGCATTTGATTTGACTAGTCCTTCATTAGCAATGTATTTTCAAGTTAAAATACATATGATCTTCTAATTCTTTGATTACTTTTTCTTGAATCTTGTCTTTGATGATTATAATGGGCTCAAAAACCCTCATGGGAGCCTACAGTTAATTCCACAAACCCATTAGAGACATGATCCTACACAGGAAACAACCATGTTAATGATAAAAACTGTTAATTCATCTTCATCTGATATGCTGATATATATGTGTCTATTTTATGCAAGTGTATGATAGTAGCATAGAATATTTCTTGAAGTGAGTTATTTTTTTCATTTCTTAGATCCATCGGAGCTAACACATTGATTTTCTTATGCAGGTTTTAGACACTTGGATGGGCCATGGACAAAGACAATAGACTAGGACGATTGGAGCTATGCAATTCAACCAGTCATTACGAGAAATGACTGGTTCCCTACGACCTTCATTTCTATTCTTTGCTCATTCTTTTCCATGTTTATATGCTTCATAGTATAGAAATATAGATATAAGAACATACTAGAGGCTACTCTCATGGTCACTTGTGTGAGAGACTATTATTTTCAGCATATTCATTTCATTTTATTGTTGTAAATAAATGTTGTACATATAAGATTCTGATTTATACAATGGACATTTATTCTTTCACTTTTATTTCAAAATCAAACAATATTTTCAACAATATTGGCTGATTGTAAATAGGAAATAAACATAATTTTGTTTCTTTGCACAATGTTACTATTCAGAACTAAATTTCAACTTGCATAGAAATTTTAGTAACATTTTGGGTGACTTTTGTTGTTTGTTTTCCTGCTAGACACTTGTGACTAGTTGCCTCTTAAATCCATTGGGTGACAGAGTTGAAACTAATCTTTTTCTTTCTGTTTGAAACAACCAAATATACATAAATGAATGTAATGACTTCATGAAGTATTTATTTGTGTATGCATGTCTGCTGCAGATAGGAAGACAAGCGTAACCCTATTTTCTTTTTTAATTAGTCACACATTGATGGATGAGCTTGATAGGATGTGACTACCTGCAAGTTTGTTGATATGTATGTGACTGGTTAAAAGAACAAATAAGAGTTCTTTGACTTTGAGATGCCTATGCATAAAAATTGTAGCAGCATTAAATATGAGACTTTTATTTACATTGGACTTAACTTAGGAAACCTAAACCTTAGGAAAACAAACAAATTATGCTTGGACGACACTTCTTTGAAAACTCTAAGCCTAATATGCTGAAGCATTTATTGAAAGCATGAAACCTAACCTAAGAAAACAAGATAAACTAATAGATCATACCTCAAAGAAAAGCTTGAGGTATATCCTATTCACGTGGATAGGTAGAAAATCTCCCTCCATAGTTGCCAGTTAGAAAGCATTGTGCTCCTTTCATGCACTGATAACAAAAGGCCTAGACTAGAAATGGTCAAATTTTTTATGCTGACCTGGCCTACTCTTCAAAAGATCCCATTTCAGAACCAAATAACCTTTTTTGAAATACCTATCAGTAGCCTTCTTATCAAATGTTTTCTTTGGCTGTAACTATTGGTATTCCATTTTATTCGATGCCTTCGCTCTGTCTTCTTCCAATTCCTAAAATTTAATATATCTTAGCTTCAATAGATCATCCTCCTCAAATAGAAAATAGGTCTATTTAGTAGAAATAGGTAGCTTAGCCTCCTTCCCATATACCATAACATAAGGAGACGTAACAATAATCTTTTTAGAAGTAATCCTATCCATCCATAGGGTAGGTTGAAGCTTTGAATGTTTGTCCCTCTTATTCTCATGTAATGTCCTCTTTATTATTCTGATCAGATTTTTATTTATAGACTCAGCCAATCTATTACCCTAAGGGTAATAATTTGAAGATGTATTTAATAAATACCATTCTTGAGAGCCCACGCAGTTACTTTAGATCCCACAAAAGAAAGTTCATTGTTAGAAATTAGAGATTTGGGAACCCCAAATCTGGTGATTAAATCCTCAAAAAAAATTAGTACAACATTTTCACCAACTTCTCTTAAGGCCACAGCTTCAGTCCATCATGTGAAATAATATGTCTCTGTTAAAATCTACTTATGGCCAGTGCTGGAACTTGAGTTTATTGGGCCTACAAAGTCAATTCCTGACCTCATAAAAGGTTTTTCTACAATGATGGGATGCAAGGGTAAGGTTGCAAGCCTTTCCTTTCCAACAAATAAAGCACATTTTTCACATTTCCTTGCCCAAGCATGGGTATCCTTGAATAAATCAGGCCAATAGTAACCTGCTCTCAAAATTTTATAGGATGTTATTTTTGGGTAGAAGTGACCCCCTACATCATGAGACTCTTTAGAAAACTTGCTGACTTGATCAACATCAATACATCTCAACAGCATAACACTGTGATCCTTTTTGAATAAAATTGTCAATCAAAACATATAGAACATATTGCAATCTAAAATACTTGCACTTAGCACTATCCAGCCTTGAAGGGCATTGTCTTGTTTGCAAAAAATGCACCATTTCACTCAACCAACTAGCTAGTTGTTCATTTCTAGCTTCAACATCATTAACCAACAATATTTCTCGGCTATCCTTTTCTTTCTAAGTTGACTCATCAGCCATCCGTTCACACAGACCTTTACTCCTAATGATTTTTGTAATATGTATATCTACATCATACTCCATTACTCAAGTAATCTAGCTTGCATGCTTTTCATTCAAATCCCTGCTTGAGCAATAAGAATTCCTTCACACTAGGATGAGAAACCATTAAATGTATGTTGTTAGAAACCAAATGTTTGAACTTTTTAAGGCTTTTAACTACAAAACAAACATATTTTCCTATGAAGCTGTACCTTTGTTCATAATCTTTCAAACCTTTACTAAAAAATGCCACAAGTTGCTTTAAACCTTGATCATTTTACTAAACCAGCATTGCAGAAATTACATCTAAGCTCCCATAAATATACAGTATGAAATCTTTACCAAAGTTAGGATTTACCAAATTAGGGGCAATTGATAAGGCTTCTTTAATTGCTTCAAAACATCTTTTCCCTCCTTGGTCTAAGTAAAACCAAAATTCTTCTTTAGCATTGTTGTTAAAGGTTTCAATAGACTTACACTTTTTGTGACTTGGCACAAATAACTCCAAAATGGCCTGCACTCTTTCAAGATCTATGATAGTGCCATATTTTGAGACAATGTATCCAAGAATCCTACCTTCATGAACAAAAAAAGATGACTGTTTTAGATTAAGAGAAATCCCAAACTCCCTGTATCTTTCTAAGACCTACTTAAGATGAATAATATGATCAACAACATCTTTACTGTAAACTGTTATATCATCTAAGTATACTAGGACAATCTTATCCATCAGATTTTGAAAAGCCATATCCATAGCCTTCTGGAATGTAGCCCCAACATTAAATAAACCAAAAGACATTCTCCTATATGTCATTATTCCTCATTTTGTAGTGAAGTCAATTTTAAACTGATCTTCACTTTTCACTAAAATTTGATTGTAACTAGAATATCCATCCAGTAAGGAAAACCTTTCAAACCTTAAAACATATTGCACAATTTGTTCCATGGAGGGTGAGGGATGTTGATCCTTTAAAGAGGCTTTGTTTAAGTCCCTAAAGTCAACACAAAGCATTAACTCCCCATTTTTCTTCCTAACAGGAACTAAATTGGATATACATGGAGTGTGTTTGATAGGGAAAATGATACCACTATTAACAAGTTTAGTTAGCTCCTTATGCATGAGAGGTTCTAATTTGGGATTAACAAGTCTCTATTTTTGTCTTATGGGTTTGGCATTAGGCTCAAGTTCTATTGTATGTTGGGGCAACTGAAGGTCAAACCCTTTCAAATAAGAATAATCCCATAGAAATACATCATTAAATTCTTGAAATAACTCAACAAAAGACTATCTTTCTTGCTTGGAGATAATTTTACCAACCTTGAGGAATTTACCTTCAAATATTTCCAGCTCCTCATAATGTTCTTCTTTAACCAGTATGCTAGTTTTATTCCTTTTTACTTGGTCATTAGAACTGAAAATGGTCTCCAAGGTAACCAACCCCTTAGGTAATTTATTTGACTTCAGCTGTATGACCTACTCACCATACTGTTGATCAAGTTTATTCTAATTTGAAACTGAAAGAACATCTTCTAACATAAAACTTAAAATTTGTTCATCACTTTTGAAAACTTGTCAATCTACATTTTTATTAGGGACAGAAGGTCTGAAAACTATTTTCACATGGTGTTGCATATCATTTTTACTTATATTTTCAACAATATCAAACTCTGCACCTAAAGCTGCAAGTTTATCAGTGTGCTGATTTTTGCTCCTAGGTATGGATATTATATTAAAAGCATCAAATTCCTCAATAATATCCCATACTCTATTTGTATATAAATTTAAAACATCATTTTTAACTACATTCAAACCCCTAACTTGATTTACAATCAGCTCACTATCACCAAAAACTTGAAGACACTTGATTTGTCTTTTCCTTGCCCATTCCAACCCTTGGATCAGTCCTTCATATAGTGCACATTATTAGAACATGCAAAGGAAAAATGGAAAGAAACATAATATTTATCACCTTGTGGGGATACAAGCATTACACCTCCACCTACTCCATTTTTACTCTTTGACCCATCAGAAAACAATTAACATACTTGGTTTTGATGTTCTACATCTTGACTTGTGTGCTTCACAAGGTTTGGTATGACTGAATTTGGCTCAAAAATCGTGTAAATGCCAAAACAAGTTTCATGAATATTTTTTTTATGACTTTCATGAGTGTTTTGTTCAGCTCATTCATCCAAAAGGATGCCTAGAATCTTTTTAGTCCGAGTGTTATAAAATGCATGATCAATATGCTCTTCTTGATAAAAAATAACATAGTTAGCATTAAGTGGACTAGGAAGATACAGTTCTATGTAGTCTTTGGCCAATAACTCTAACCTGATGGTTACCTTAGTCCCATATCAGGTTTGGAACAGCATATGTGACCAATCACTAGACAAATATCCACCTCTCTTAGCTATAAAATCACATGACAAACATAGGGAAAATATGGGGGTAGATATATGACATAAATATCTTGAGCAATGGAAAAATTAGGCCATGCATGAAGGGTTAGAATGGCATTCTTTATAAATCCCACAACATTAAGTGATGTTTCTTCCAACTATACTACCCCTTTCTCTATGGGCTTATATTTCAACCCAAGTTGGTCAGCTACTTTTTTGGGCATAATAGAACTTGTAATGCCACTGTCTACCATACAGTTATGAACTAATTTATCCCCTATGATTAATGATAGATAAAAGGGAGGTGGTTTGGTCACTTTACCTTGAATATTATTGGTCTTCTTCACACTATCATTAGAAATAGCAGGCTGATTTATGAGCATAGCCTTACGGGGAGCATGCAAATCCTCTTTAGGAAAAACTTCATCAGATAAAGCTTTCTTCAATAAATATGTTTGACCTGGAATGACTAATTTGTTCCACATTGACATTGTAATATTCATCTTTTTCATGTTCTCAACAATGTTAAATGGTACTACTACATGTACCTTGGGCTGAACTTTAGTAACAACATGTTGTGACTGTTGTTGATGTTGCTGATTAGTGGCATTCAAAAGATTCTTCTGAGATACTTGCTGATCGTGATTAAATGATGGTCCTGCAACTGTTGGATCCTTATCTTTGTTAGGCTCATTGTCTAATGCTCTTTTCTTAGACCTTTTATAAATGATAGCTACAGGATCATCATTGATTGTAACACATAACTCTTCTCTCTACCAATTCAAGAGAATAACATTAGTAGGAGGTACATCTTGTTGCTGCTCAATCTTAAGCTCGAGTATAGGTTGTGTGCTTGAAACATTCTGAACCATAAATGCTTGATTTTTGACTCCATTAGAACAAGTTGCTTGATTGTGGGGCTGGTTACATAGGTAATACAACTCATAATCTATAGCTAGATTATATTGAGTTGGCACAAGATCTCTAATAGTATTTAGTGGCATAGGTGCATATGGCCTATATGGTCTTTGATTTATAATCTACCTACTTGCAGGATTATTGCCTTAAGAATTTTGTTTATTTTAAAACTAACCTTAATTTTTCTGCTAATAACCTTGATTTGCAACAATATTTTGGGTCTGATATGGTTGTCTAGGTTGAAATTGATGCTTCTTAAGATTGACCAACTCATTGCCAAAAGTTTGCAGCAAACTTTCAAGCTTTTGCTAACCACTTTTGATTTTCTGCAGCTCTTGAGGTGGTGCTACCATTGTAAATTCTTGGCTAGAAACAACTGGCAAAGAAATGAAAGGTGGAATTTGTAGAGGCATGTTAGGCTAAATGCTTGGAAAAATAGGCATGGGAGATCATGGAGAAATCTTACCCGCCTGAATGAGACTTTCCTCCACCCTTGCTGCTATAGAAAATGCTTGAGGTAACGAGGTACCTCCCATAGACTGAATCATGATAGATATGTCACTGTTCAAAATTTTCAAGTAGTACAAGAAGACATGATCAACACTTGTCCTTACTGCAATAGGTATCCTATTCCACATTTTCTAAAAATGGGTGTTGAAATCTGTCATTTGTTCTTGTGGAGCCCTTTTTATTGTTGTCAACTACTTTACAAGTGAAAAATGATAAGATTTCTCCTCAAAAAACTTAGTGAATGCATCACCAGTTCATCCCATGAAGTAATTGAAACTAAAGGCAAGCTTCTAAACTAGTCTAATTCTTTTTCTTTAAATGAAGCTACCAATAATCTGACTGCTACATTTTCTTGTGTAATATGATGAACATTGTAGAGAGATGCCACATCCCTGATGTGTTCAAAAGCTATTGCTTGGCCTTCTTTACTGAAATCTGGTAATGCTTTAAAGGCTGCCAAAGGAATATCATTATGTTGTGCTAGATTCAATGGACTTCCTTGATCAAAAGGAACAAAGTAAAGGCTCTTGGCATAGCCATTTGATGAACTTACATAAATGAACTTGTTGAGATAGAAAATGAACCAGCTACAACTGAACTTTGAAATACACTTGTAGAATTTGGCACTATAAAACTTTTATTTTTGTATCTTGATTTAAAAAATAGATACCTCTAGTTCAAAGAACTTGATTCTGCAAGTAGGACGTTTTGAGTGTCTTGTGTGTCTATCACTTTTGTTCCTCCTTCTATAAACTTGAACCTCAAGTGACAAGGACTGATAAATTAATCTGAGTTGATGGCACAAGTCTTTTTAGAGTTTTTCCTCTTCTCCTTGGGGCTTCAAGCTGCAAATACTTGAAAGAACTAGCACTTCTAGTCTGAATTCTTCTAATGAAAAACACTAATCTGCACTTAAATTTTACCATAGAGTCACCAAACATGCAATTTAAAAATACTTTGAGCAAAAATTTAAAAACCTTTATGTTTGCACATCAAAAACAACAATAAATCTTTGAAGCTAAAGACAATAAAGAGTCCCACCGAGCGCACCAAAAATGTTAACTCCATAAATTGCACCCTCTCCTAAGCACAGAAACACTTGATATTTTTGGAGAACATGGGATCAATTAGAGGTTGTGGGTATCCTATGACTTGATTGAACCTTTGGATTCTAGGCTGGTTCCTATTTGATATGACACCTAAATATCTAGATACTGTAACTAAATGGATGGAAAATGGATAGGAATTATCATGAACTTAAAACAAAACAACTCAATAATTATTAAAAAGGTGATACACCAAGATATTGAAAGGATTCAATACTTCCCTTAACACACATTGAACACACCAACAATTTATAAAATGATGCAATCCCTAATAAAGCCTTCAACACAAGTATTTCAAAGGAAGTGTATACACTTTAAAATGGCTTCATTAATTAATTAAATATTTATTATTTAATTGATATTCACTTGATGAATTAATTAAATATTTATTATTTAATTAATATTCATTTCTTCTATTTATTAAATAGATTTTTCAATTTATTTAGTAAATTCACTATAGTTTATTCTTCTATCCCAAGTCTTCTAATTAGTCTATTAAAGTGATTTAATTAATTACACAATCACCTAAATATGACTAAGTCCCCTAGTCCACCTCACCAACCTAGTCACCTGAAACATCACTTTGGCTAAAATAAATAATAATTATTAATTATTTATTGGTAATTATCCTCACCCACACATGTCCTATTCTTAAGGGCTATGTGGCCTCATAGGACTTGGTCTCATGACCACATGTCCTCTCTTAAACCAAGTCAAGAGACATTCCCTATTCCTAAGGGGTTTCTCAAGCCACCTCTAAGGGTCAAAGGTGACTCATGGGACACTTGTACCAAGAGTCCTCATGAGGATAAAGTCCTTCTCTCTTCCTCTCTTTGGTCTTTGTGAGACACTTGACATGTGTCTCTCCCTTCCACCTTGTTCTCCTCCATGTCAATGTGAGAGGAACATCATCCCTATTCTCACTCTCACATTCCAACTACATCCCCCTTTCTCTCAATTCGTTCAACCAAGTCAATCCTAGCCCTAGGAGCTTTCACCTTTCATTATCCACCGTAGGATTGTGCCACCTAGGCTTAGATCCTCCAAAAATCTATAAAAGGAGCCTCATTTCCCCTTTGTGAGCTAATAGGTATTTTTATATTCAAGCATTCAAGAAATAGGCAATCATGCATTCTAAGCATCCAAGAACTCATTATCAAGAAAAATCAAGCATATTCATATCATTTTGTGAGCATCCACACTATCCTCATTCCATTTTCATTCCATCCATTAGTTGCATAATCAAGCTTTGGGCTATTTTGCAATTACTCATTAATCTCCACACTTTGGTGACATCTTCGGCAAGGAGCTTCAAATTGGAAATCTAAGAGCTCAAGATGTTCAAATTAGGAGAGATAGGTACTGAGAGGGGAAGGGTGAATCAGTGCCTTCAAAATTTTACTTGTAAAACCTTTCAGATCTATAACTGTGTACTGTGATAACCGATCAAAATAACTTTAATCTAATTGCAGAAATCAATCATCTAGTTAACTTGAGTAAGTAAACAACATGAAATCAATATGAAAATCACATAACACAAGTATTTTGGTAATGCAAAAACCCTTGTAAGAAGGTAAAAAATGTGGTGGGAATGACACCCACAAATTCTTCACTACTACAAATAGAAAAGGTTTGCCTATTAATGCTACAAGTTTTGATCACTTTTGGTGATCTTACCCTGTTAGGAGTAACATATTAGATCAGCTAGATCTACCTAGTTATAAGATTTTGACAACACTAATGAAGTGTGCACTTGGTTAAGAGATTTACATAAGACTGTTAAGCCTACTCTATTAAGAGATTTTATCAAAAAACTCTATTACAATTGTTAGAAAGTAATAGGCAATTATCTTCTAGTTGACAACTCAATTGTCTGAAACAAATCAATAAGTGCTCATTAAAATATCACCTTGACTATGATGATTCTCTGCTCTGTTCTACTCGATAGCCTTTTCTGATTCTGCTCAATCTGATAACTTTTGTTCTGCTCTATAAACCAATTGACTTGAAGTTAGACAATGGCTTCAAGTGCTCTGTGATTCATATATATCAGTTCACCAACCTACTAAATGATGTGAACATACAAAATATATAGTGTTCTATTTTTTCCGCTTTAGAAAAAATTAGGTTACAAAAATAATCATAACCCTAAGATCTACGGTGCAAAATTAACCTAGATCAACTATTACAATAAGATAAAAATTACATTTAATGAGTATCTTTTACAATAAATGCTCCTCGATCTTGGTAAACCATTTAATGATCTATTGTAACCATTTGCATAGAAGAATGTGCCATTTTAGATTACTATACCATTTTCTATGATCATCGGTAAACACTATATAAACTACTCGGTGTATACTATAATGCTCGGTGTTTACTGTCTATTAGTGTCAGTGTCACTGATGCTTGGTAAACTGTGTGATGCTCGGTGTAAAGGCTTTACTAACTGCTCTATCTTACTTCTGGTTACCGACCAGCTCAATATAAGTGACCGACCAATCTCTTTTATATCCTTTGATACTAATGACAACTTTAAATGCTCAATAGAGATTAACAATCTCCCCCTTTGGCATTAGTATCAAAACTTCGAATGTATATAGACAAAATGTTCTCATATATTCCTTTTATCTCTACCATATACATATCCACAACAAAAAAATTTCTAAGTACAAGGTACTCCCCCTTGGTGCATGCTCCCGGTAATATGTACATATCAAAGTATACTTATTTGGCATATACATGTTTTCCCCCTTTTTGATAATATTGCCAAATACAAAAATATAATGTACACTTACATCTTATCAAAAATGTTTTGATGGGTTTTCTTTATAGACTCCAAGAGGTTGTCCCACTCCTCTTTCAAGTTGGTAAGAGCAATATGCTCAAGACCAACTTGTGCATGCATGTCAAAGATATTATTTAACACCAAAATATCTAGTGTTTCTACAAGTTGTTTAGCTTTGACAATATGAGTTTCAAAAATTTTCAGGTATGGAATGAGTTCTGTTTGTAACTCTATGACCTGATCAATGATTTTGTCTTCTTTTTTTCTTAGATCTGCTATCAACCGCTAGAGTTCCTAAACATGGTGAATATGCTTTAAGAAAGCATTTGGCTTAGTTATAGCTACTTATGTACTCAACTTTATTTTTGCTTCTAAACCTCTTATCTTTTCACTGACGTCTATAGTGAAGATGTCTAGAGTACAAAGCTTGATAAAAAATTGATAGATTATCTGGGTGATAGATTTTACCTCAGTAATGACCTTAGATAATTTTACCTTTTTCAGTGCCACTTCTGTGCTAATCGTTTCTGCCAATTTATCCTAAATCTTTGATTTTGCCCTTTCTTCTATTCTTTTGTCTGCATCTGAATCAGGGGCATTGATTTTGTTGGTGAGTGTAGCAAGTTGATCTATGATGGGAGTATTCTCATCAATATTTGTCTCTGGTACTATTTTTTGTAGAATATCCCTCACATTAGTTAACACTTCTTTTCATTTGTGCTCTTGCTTTAGCTTTTCTTGTGCCACCTTTCTTGAACATAGCTCCCCATATTTACTTAGTTCCCCAGGCCTTAGGGTTCTTGGGTCACATTCTAGTATAATTATGACTTCATCAATGGTGACTAGCCCTTTTTCTTTCTTCTTCTTCTTCTTTTGTGCAAGAGGTGACATCTTCTCACTAATAACAATAGCTTTTTCTCCACTTTTCAGAGTATCCTTCCCAATTGACACTCTATCTTCCTTCTTCTGCTCCTTGGTAGATGGTGTGGGAGTCTTGGTTGTAGTGTCAGGTGGGTTCACCTCAGTCAACTTTGTTTCTTCTAGTTCCTTTGTTTATGTAGATTGTGCCTCTATTTTGGTAGGCTCATTTGTATCTGCAGGTTGCTCAGGTGCTTGTATCCCAGTTGTATCTTTATTTTGCTTGAGATGAGAAGCATCAGGTTGTACTTGTGAAAGTATTTTGAACTACCTTTGCAAGTACAAGAAGTTCACCCAGTAGAGATGTGAACACACTATTAGTGTCTAGTGCTTCATCTTTGTTTGGTGCAATATTCACATCTTTATCATCCTTATAATCAGGATCACCATTTGTGATGTCCTCAATGAGTACATCATCATCAGTTTTCTCCTTCAGTTGGATCTCTACACAATCTAGTGCATCCTATGAAATTCTTATTTCTTCCTTTTGTTCAGTGATATCAATTACCTCAACAACTGATATATCAATGTCCTTTAATTTCTTTCCCTTGTCATCATCAATGTAAATACCTTTACCTTTGAACTGTGTCTCTTCTTAGATAGTTTTAGGAATGCTTCATGTTCAGCTTTCTCTTCTACTTTCAAAATTGATGTCCATAGAGAATCACATGTGACATCTATAGCAGCCACATTCTCATCCATTATCTACATAGCTCTATTCTTGAACTAGAAATCTTTGTTAGTACTTTTTCAAGTATTCAATTACAACATCATAGCTGAAGTGTGAGGCTACATGAACTAATGATCATTCTCTTTTCCTTTTCTTTGTATCTAGTGCAATAGCCCATTTCTCATTTATTTTGTCATCTAGTTCCTTCAGTAATTGACATGCAAATTCCATTGGTACTCTCTTGAATTTAATCATCATCTAGATGATAGCATGTTCTAGCTTTGTCTTGTCCTCAATTGACATTTTATCAAATTTTCCTATGCCTAGATCTGCAAGATTTCCATTTTCAATTATATCTTCAATTATTTATTCCAGTGTACTTTCCTTGTTGTGAACTATCTTGAATTGATTAGGATAATTTTTAGTTTCAGTCTCCTCTATATCTTCTTTACTTCTGACCAATTTTCTCCTTTTCTTTGCTGCCTCAGATACAAACTTTGTCTTTCTCTTAACATATTTCCTTTTCGGGGTAGCTGCCCTCATTTTCTTAACTTTTATTTCCTCTTTCGTCGGAGGGGATGAGGCTGTAGTTGATGAGCTTGTTTTCATACCTTTTTGTTTTGGTAACGGCATTTCCTGTTCAACATTGGTGGGAGGAACTGGTGTGGGATCCTTTTCTTTATTTGACTTAGTTTCCTCACTATCATAGGGCTTGTCAACCAACAGTAACTAACCTTCGGTTGTTTCTTTAACCAGTGACTCCTCAGATGAGGCTGATGCATTTCCATATCAAGTTGCGAGATCTTTTCTCATTTTCTTTGCCCTTCTAGACATTTTTTGATCTCTATGTCTATAGTGATTCGTGACTTAGCTTCCTCATATGTGCCAAACCTAGTGGCAATGATATCTATCGGTAATGCCAGCAATGCATTAATAGATTTCAAAGTGAAATCATAGTTCATTTCGTATCCCATCGGTGCTAGCCATTTTGTTCTCAGTTCTACTGCCTTTATCATAGAGTGGTCTGTGTTGACTACAAAACATATGTCATTTTCAAATTTACTCACTAATTCCCTTGGAATTTTACTTCTTTGATGCATTTGAGTCTTAAATTCTTTGAAATATGCATCAAATTCCGTGTTCATATTCTTTCCTAAAATTTTCATCATTTCACCAATTTGTGTAGTTATCAGTTTATCAGATTGCTAGTTTACCTTACCGATACCAGGTACATATTTTTGTAGATACAAAAATGTATAGACAAGTAGTAATCCATGCTTACATGTGTTGGAATTCTTTGATCTTATTTTCTTCATATTCTCTTGTAGTTGGTGTAGTAGCAATTCGGCAAGATCTACCTGGTGATCTTTCTTCACAATTTTATATGCCATGTCCACGGCACTGCAGGGTACATTGTTTATTCTGTTGGATTGAAATATCTTGTATCCAATGACATGAGCTATGAATTTTATCATTGGGTCTTTGATGGTTGAGATTTTTAGTGCCCTACCATCCCATTGAGCTCGAGTGTTCTTTTCAATTTCAAGACGAGACGAACTTTGAAAGGATTTTGCTTTGTCAGTTGTAGGGTACCCAGTAACCCTACTGATAATCTTCTTTGTGACCTCAACAGGTTTATCTAACCAAAATTTGCCATCATGAAATCTTCTTAGCAAGATTCTTATCCAATTAGTGCCAAATTTTTGTGGGAATTATATAAAATATGATAACCCTTTCTCCTCAATCTTCTTATAATCAGATTTTAACTTTCCATCCAGTCCACAAACTTGTTGATAAGCAACAATGGTCTCAAAATCACCTACTTCTCCAATTTTTTAGTGAATATAGGCCCTAATGTCTTCTGTTAACAAAACCCTATGTGGAATACTCGAATATGCACCCATATCATCCATTTGTGCTGCAACCTTGGGATGTGGTTTGAATTTGGCCTTGGTGAAATTAGCCCTAACAATTAATTCTACTTCCTCCTCAATGTTTTGCAATTTGCTTGTAGATGATGTTGATGCCATAAATCAATTCTAGGATTTTGGAAAGCAATAGATAACCAGTGTTCGGTAGAAAATGAACTTACTCAATATCATCAAAGAATTGTTGTCAGTTTGATCTACAATAGCTTTGAATCTTTTCTAAAAATCTTTAGCTCAAACTCTTCTCTATAAAGTCTCTATTCTTCAAAATCTCAATGTAACAATGAACTCTATTTATGCGTATTTATAGAATTTTTGATATTCTTGCTCAAACTTTGGTGCATTAAATGTGTGACCTGACTTTTGGTACGAAACAACTGTCAGCTCGGTAATGTCTACAATTTCCTTTTCTCGGTTAACACAGAATTTCTTCATCGATTTGTACTGTTGTTGGTTAACCTTGTATAGTGATTACTGATGGGTAATCAACTCTCATTTCTTCTTTTACCAGCTATGTGACATTTGTAAACTCATAATGCATAAACCATAGTGCATCTTTATTCATGTAGATTTGGTATTTGTACATCATATATAAGGAACTATATGTAAAATGTGATCATTTCAAATGTCAGTTCCATACATACCTTTGTTATCTTAAGTGGAGGTACCAATGTCACCCAATCCAGTGGACGAGGTTTCATCGATAGTGTTACTTGACTCGACATTCTCATTAGATGCCTTCTTCCACATTGTGTTCCTTAACTTCATGATTTCTGCAATGTTATATCCACTTTCAAATATATTGTTTTCATCTAGTGCTTGGTCTCTACAGTTCTTGCTTAAATGACCGACCTTATGATAGTGCATACATGCCATTCCTGCATTTGTCCAATTTCTTGATTGTCCAATCTGACTCTTTCTATAACAGTTTGCTGCAATATATCCATACCGACCACATACAACACAATTAGTCCATGTATTATAATCCCAAACATATGCGTTACCTTGTCTCTTCAGTTGATATGGCTTTCATTGTAGTTTCTCTTTAGGTGTCCAGACTTGTTTCATTTTTGCCTTGCAATCCCTTGCAGTGTGTCCATGCTTATTACAAGTATAGCATACCTTCTCCTCAGTAGTATTATTAGTAATGTCATTCTACTTAGCTCTGCATTCATAAGCTAGATGTCCAAATTTACCACAGTAATAACAATATCCATTGAATTTTGGAATGACAGGAGGTTTACCTTGTGCTTTGCTTCTACACACATTAGATGTATGTCCTGATTTTCCACAGTGATAACATGTCAACACTTTAGGTTTCTGACTTTGATTGTTGTTGACTTTTTCAGCTTTTTGTGATGATTCTCCTTCACCGGTGTAGCCTATACCAGCTCTGCTTCTGAATCTTCTCTGATTAGTCAAGAAATCATCAATCTTTTTAGAACTGTCCTCAGCTATCTTCATCATTTCATTATGTTTCTTTTGTATCTTTATTTCATTTCTTATTTTTTCATTATCTTCTCTAATTATTGCATCATCTTCAAGTCTTCTTGATAATTCTCCATTTACTCAGTTCATTTCTTGATTAATTGTTATCATCTGATTTGATACTTGGAAGTGACGATCAGTGAGTCTCTATATTTCAATTTCTTTTTCTTGAAGTTGTTCAGTCATCAATCTTCAGTTTTCAATAGCCAAATTTTGATCTTGTTCAGCTTGTCTAGCATTGTCCATGATTTCCACCATTCTCATCATTTGAGATTCATGACCGATTTGAATTACTTTCACTTGCTCAGATAGATGTTGATTCTTTTCAGACAAGTCAAAGATTACGCTTTCAGATCCATCAGAGATGCTTCTAGAGCTTGATCCAATATGATCAAATATTTCATCAATAGGCTCTTCATGATAACCAATTTCATTCTACAGAATTGAAAGGTTCTTTCTTTCAACAAGTAATTTCTTTAGTTCTTCCTTGGCTTGTTTATACTGTTCAACAAACATCTGTATTTGTATCTTCTAATTCTCAATAGTCTTGTCAAGCTTGGATCTCTCCATGAGATCTTTACCCTTTAGTGGTTAGAGTATTCAAAAAGAGAACTGAGCTTTGATACTGATTATTGGAATTAGGAGAGATAGATACTGAGAGGGGAGGGGTGAATCAGTGCCTTCAAAATTTTACTTGTAAAACCTTTCAAATCTATAATTGTGTATTGTGATAACTGATCAAAATAACTTGAATCTAATTGCATAAATCAATCATCTAGTTAACTTGAGTAAGTAAACAACATGAAATCAATATGACAATCACATACAACAAGTATTTTGGTAATGCAGAAACCCTTGTAAGAAGGTAAAAACTGCAGTGGAGATGACACCCACAAATTCTTCACTACTGCAGATAGAAAACCTGTTAAGGCTACAAGTTTTGATCACTTCTAGTGATCTTACCTTGTTAGGAGTAACATATTAGATGAGCTAGATCTACCTAGTTATAGGATTTTGACAACACTAATGAAGTGTGGACCTGGTTAAGAGATTTACATAAGATTGTTAAGTCTACTTTGTTAAGAGATTTTATCAAAAAATTCTATTATAATTGTCAGAAAGTAATAGGAAATTATCTGCTAGTTGACTACTCAATTGTCTAAAATAGATCAATAAGTGCTCATTAAAATATCACCCTGACTATGATGATTCTCTACTCTGTTCTACTCGATAGCCTTTTCTGATTCTGCTTAATCTGATAACTTATATTTTTTTCTATAAACCAATTGACTTGAAGTTAGACAATGGGTTCAAGTGCTCCATGATTCATATATATCAGTTCACCAAACTACTAAATGATGTGAGAATATAAAATATATAGTGTTCTATTTTTGCCACTTTAGCAAAAATTAGGTTACAAAAATAATCATAACCCTAAGATCTACGGTGAAAAATTAACCTAGATCAACTATTACAATAAGATAAACATTACATTTAATGAGTATCTTTTACAATAAATGCTCCTCAATCTTGGTAAACCATTTTACGATCTATTGTAACCATTTGCGTAGAAGAATGTGCCATTTTAGATTACTATGCCATTTTCTATGATCATCGGTAAACACTGTATAAACTGCTCGATGTTTACTGTCCGTTGGTGTCAATGTCACTGGTGCTCGATAAACTGTGTGATGCTTAGTGTAAAGGCTTTACCGACTACTTGGTCTTACTTCTGGTTACTGACCAACTCAATATAAGTGACCAACCAATCTCTTTGATATCCTTTGATACTAATGACAACTTTAAATGCTCAATAGAGATTAACACAAGACATCCAAGAAATCAGAGCTAGGAGGACAATGGAGACAAGCTACATGGTAGGTGAAGGTAAAACCTTGTTTTAGCTTCAATTTTAATGTATTCTTCATTGTTGTTTGCTAATTGGTTTGATTTGTTAATCTTAGAATAGATAATTTATCATTTAGAGTAATTAGACATCTAATTTGCATAAAGGAAGCTCTGTGATCAGAAAAATATTAAAAGGATGTTAATCATAGTTAATATATCGAGAAAAATAACACAACCCTTGACCTATGAAAAATAAGTTTAATCACAAAGATGCCAAAATGAGACAAACTTAAAAGGTTTTAGATGAGAAACATAGAAAAGAACATCAATCACCGATTTGCATACAATTATGACATCAAAAATAGATCCCAAAATGTTTTATATAAGCTCTCAAAGGCTCTGAAAATGCTTACTCTGAATCTATTACAATTAGTGGAAGCAATAGCACAATGTCCCCAAAAGCACAAAGTCTCTCCAGCTCCCAAAAATAAACCTCCCGCCCCTCCCAAAATTGAAAAAATGGAAGGGAACATATAATGCTCAACCCACCAAAAAAGGACTCCAATCTCAAACCCTAGGTCATATTTGGTCCAAAATCCTAATATTATTATACTAGTATACTATTATTACAATAGGGCATTTCTCTTTGCTCCCATGAGAAACATATACACAGTACTTGGAAATAAATAAAATAAAAGACCAAGTCTTTCTTTCATTTGACCCACATGGAAAATATGAAGAGGAAAGGGTTTGATAAACCTAGGTCACGCCATTGTGACAGAACAATTGGTTTGTGTTTTCCTTGAGCTTCTGGTGGCTATATTGATAATCCCTGAGCTCTTTCTTTTTGTTGTTTACTAGTCTACGTTTCCTTTGTACTTTTCCTGAGGTCTTCAGCTTTTTGGGCTATTTCCAACGCTTTTACTTGCAATTGGAGAATACTTGGACCCTTTATATTCGAATTTGGCATAGTGGCTTTCATGGGTAAGCCATTTTTAATAGACTCTTCTTTGCATTTTCTAATAAATAAAAATCTATAGAAAATGTTGTGCTTTCCTTGGCTTCAAGGTTTTAAAATACATTGTTACATGGCCATTATTAGATTTTGTTGAACTGGTTCCACTTTTCCTCTGAAATATTTGCCTCTTATTTGCCACTTTTGGAAAAGATGAAGAGAGGAAAAAAAAAGTTCCAACCCTTCAACACACCATTGCTAAGATACTCTTCTATATGTTATCTTTATTTTGGATTCATGTTGGATGTTTCTCCATGATTTAGGGTTTATATTTGCTGCTATTTTTCTATGCTTGCTGGATAGGTTGTCTACTCTTCTTTCTTAAGCATTTAATCATAAAAGAAGAACAAAAAGTGAGTTGCATACTTGATGTTGCTGGATTTTCATCAACTATTTTCTCCTTAAATAAAATGCTTGTTTATTGCTATTGGTACTTAGAGACAAAAATATGTTTGCTTTGTAACACCACTATTATTGTATCTTCATGGGCACCGTGAGATTTTAAATTTAAATCCTCCACCTTGAATGGTGTAAATTTGTTTGTTGTTTTTGTTGAAAAACCTTGTCATTGTCATGTCCCACTATTTAGATGACCACCATTTTCATTGAATAGAAAAGACCATATGATAATGACTTCAACACTTTATTATTTTTAAACATTCTTTGCAACACTTGTTCTTGCATTTTTCTGGACTTGTATTTTTCTTCATGAGTTGACGCCATTGTGAAAATTTTAGAACTAACTATTTACTTGTACTTGGAATTTCCTAGATAAAAATAAGGATACACAGGCTCATTACCTGATATTTGTCCTATCTTCATGTATGCTGATTTGATACACAACGTATCATTTTCTATTTGATGGATACAATTTTTTTATTTGATCCTTGACAACTGTTGGTGCGACTAAGAATTTTCATTCCTTCATCATAAAAAAAATTCTCATGATGTCTTCTATTGACAAATAGCTTATCTTGTATCAAAATTTCTCACATGACATTTATTTGCAACTCTTTGATTTAAACTCCTTTGTTGTGTTGTAGCTCTCAATTTTCAGTCATCTTGCTGCATTTTCTTTTGTAGTTATCATGTTTCTAAAATTCTCCTATTGCATTTGATAGTTTGAACATTTTGAAGATGTAGTTGATTTAATGTGCCTTCATTGTTGTAATGAGTTTGCATGAATTTAAAACATTAGCTATCCCAAAAAGTATGAAATAAAAGGTTTCAAGAATGACTCTTGTCCCTTTAATGTTTTTGTTGGTCTGATTGATAATGGCTTGCTGGGTAATTCTGATATAAAACAAAAAGGTTTCATAAATAAATATGTCCCTTTAATTCTTATGTTATTTTGTTAATACGCATCAAAGAAGCACATTACAACCTGACAATTATGTGATATTTTCTTTGACTAGTCCTTCATTAGCAATGTATTTTCAGGTTAAAATACAGATGATCTTCTAATTCTTTGATTATTTTTTCTTCAATCCTATCTCTGATGATTAAGATGAGCTCAAAAACCCTGTGGGAGCCAACAATTAATTCCACAAACCCATGAGAGATATGATCCTGCATAGGAAACAAACATGTTAATAATAAAAATTGTTAATTCATCTTCCTCTGATATGCTAATATATATGTGTCTATTTTATGCAAGTGTATGACAGTAGCATAGAATATTTCTTGAAGTGAGGTATTTTTGTCATTGCTTAGATCCATTAGATTTAACACATTTCTTTTCTTGTGCAGGTTTCAAACCCTTGGATGGTCCATGGATGAAGATAATAGACAAGGATGGTTGGAGCTACACAATGCAACCAATCATTACAAGAAATGACTAGTTCCCTATGACCATTATTATTCTTTTCTCATTCTCTTCCATGTTTATATGCTTCATAGGATAGAAATATATATGTATAATAGTATACTAGAGGCTACACTCACGGTCACTTGTGTGAGAGACTATTACTTTCAACATGTTCATTTCATTTTGTTGTTGTAAATAAATGTTGTACATATCAAATTTTGATGTATACAATGGACATTTATTCTTTCACTTTTATTTCATAATGAAACAAGATTTGCAACAATATTGGCTGAATGTAAATAGGAAATAAACATAATTTTGTTTCTTTGCACAATGTAACTATTCAGATCTAAATTTTGACTTGCATAGAAATTTTAGTAACAGTGAAAACATAGTGTTTTTGGTTTCGTGGATGGTTTTCAGATGCAGTGCAAGTTGGTGATGTCAATGTGAATTGATATTTCATGATGTGGTAATGTTGGCCAAGGTGATGTTTGTTAGGAATGGGAACACTGAGAGAGGGGGGGGGGGGGCTGAATCAATGGTCACTATATTTTAACTTTTTACTTTACTTTTGAAACTTAACTTAAATGCTTAAGTACTGAAATGAACATTAACATAAACAAGATACATAAACTCAACACATGCAACCAATATGGTTATGGGGAAACCCAAATAGGTAAAATCCCTGGTGGGAATTGACACCCACTAATAATTTTCACTAGTGTTTTATGATCCTTGTTAGAAGATCCTTAACTCTGTTAGCAGCTATCTCTATAATGCCTTTAGTAGAGTGACCTTGTCAAGGGTCAGACCCTATTAGGAGTATTTTATAATAACCTTTTTAGGGGTGGAGACACATTTTCCTAAAGCTCACTGCTGAAGTGGTGAAGGCTACATCCTTCTCATCTCAGATACACACTATATCTGTTGGATGAACTAGCACTATGACACTTCTTGTTTGATTAGTTCCTTTGATGCGTTGATGCTTTGACTTCTTGAAAAGCTCTCATACATCTTAAAAACTCTTTGCATACTTATCCTTCACTTATCTCAACTCTATAACAACATCCATTCTTATTACAAAGGGTGGATCTCATATTTATATGCGCTTATCAAAATAATTATCTAGGTCAGCCTATAACTGATTACATACAATGCTTCCAATTGAATTAGCTCAAGTGTGTTTACATACAAATATAATTACATGTCTATAACCTAAATACAATAGGTGCATAGCCTTTACAAAACAATGTTATCATCGCTAATCAAATTACCAACAGTCGGCTGCATACTCTGTTCTGTTCTGGCATTCACTAGTTGTACCTCTTCAACTATCTGTATCTTTGTCATATCATCTCATCTGATCATGTGCTCTTAGGATTAGCATGGATACATACATGAAAGCTTAACTTCAAGGACACATACGTTAACTAGGTCATACACACATGCACTGATGCTCTGACCTTCTTGTACTCTACTAACTATCTAGTCTTCTGTACTTAGCCAAATTCTAATCTTCTGATAATGTGCGCTGACTCCAAAACACTATATGACATTGTTTCCATAATGAAAACACTATATTTAGTCATATACAATAGTATAGTCAATTTTCCAACAATCTCCCCCTTTGTCATTGATGGCAACAAAGGAATATGGAAAAGTTACTAACTGTACCCTTATACAAAAAAATCTTTATCATACTCTAACTTATATCTCCCTTATACTTTTTACTATACATATTCTTTAGATATAAGACTCCAAGACTCCATATCTATACATTACTCCCCATTTGACATTAATGACAGGGGTGCTTCAAAAATTGTGACTCTACAAGTACTTACAGTGTTAGAACATATGGATATGCTATCTGTAAGTTTTGGATCTCTTACTTTGAGAATGCAATCAATGCATTAACAATCTGTAGATGGGTGCATAATGCATGTTGTAGCTTCTCCATCTTCTCCAATTTTGTGCTAGGACCTTGATCATATGTCACCATGGTGGCATCAATCTCATTGATGTTCTAATTTAGAATATCTAGAGAGGGCACAAGAGCATTCCTGAGTTGTATTTGCCTTGCCCTTATCTTAGACATCTCTTTCTCATCTTTTTCAATCTTATCTATCTATCCTTGGTACACATTATTACACATGTTGACATCTGTGGAGGGATCTTTCACTGATTTCTTTACATCTATCATTGCCTCTACCTCTTGGATCTTTTTGAAATGATCATCTGTTAGCTTATCCTAATCCATATAGTCAGCAATAATCTTTTTTCCCTTTTCTGAAAACTCCTTCAAAGATTCTTGACCAATCTTTAGCAAACTTAGGTCAAGTGAAAAGTTTCTAACCAATTCATTTAGCCTCTTCTTCATATACTTCTCTTCTACAACTTGAGATGCAGACTCTTTCAAACTAGAAAAAATACTCTTAAAAGTTGTAAGGATGTTGTTAACATCATCAATTGTATTGACCTTAGACACTTTCTTAAATGAAGGTAATAGACTTTTTAATATGTTGACCGATTCAACAGACAAGGGGTTCCTCATTACCTATTTTTCCTTTTCTTTCTCCATGGTTAAGACACTGATCTTGATAAGGTCTTCTTCTCCCCAAGAATCCAAACTAGTGGTGTTTGGTGTCAATCTTGTTAACAATGATGCTAATGGTAATGGAGTGATAGGAGTGCTATCCACCACTTATTTCTTTACTCTTATTGTCATTTCAATAGATGGATTTTCTATTGATTCACTTTCTTTTATCTCTTCTTCTCCTTTCTTTTCTTCTACCTTTTCTTCCTCTTTTTCTATCACTTTCTCTTCTTCTTTTTGTGTCTCTTTTTCTTCTTCTTTTTGTGTTTCTTTTTCTTCTTCTTTTTTTGATTCTTTTTCTTCTTCTTTACCTCCTTGTTGTAACTTGGGTGAATTTTCACCACATAGTGTTTTAGCCTCTTGTGTGCTTACAAAAGCCTCTTCAAACTTGTCCAAGTCTTTATCTATAGCCACCATAGAAATCTCTACATTACCAATAATGATAATGATGTCCTTTTGTGACTCTATCATGGGTGCAAACTTTTTTGCCTTTGTAGGTGTTTCAACTATAGGTGTTGAATCTTGAGGACCTATAAATGGTACATTTGTGGTCTTTGATTCCTTGGCTACCTTTGTGGGCACTTGAGTTGTGGGCATAGTAGGTGGGTACATGTGCCTATTCATAAAAACTTTCTCAAAGGCTTTCTTTGTTTCCTTTGCAACCAACTCATAGTTCTTGTCCATGATATGTAATGTTCTTGTCTTGGTTCTGAGGTGAGGCTTCACCAGATCTAACAAAAACATTTTCTCCTCTAGAGAACATACTGGGAGGCTTTCATATAAAGTCTTTTCTCTTATCATGTGATCTTCTTCAATGACCTATCTTTTTAGGAATTCTAAGATATTCCACACATTATTTGGAATCATTGTCTTTAGTTCTAGGACTGTCCTTTTAAACTTTTACATGTGTTTGATAATCATTCCATGAATTTTTTATTTGAAAATTTCACTATACTTCTCATAGAATTTTCCTACTTGATCAATCCTACCTTCATCAACAATCCTTGTACTCAACATACTATTACTAGTTTTGAGACCTACTTGTGGAGGTGCTTGAGTGTTCTTCTAACTTTTGGTTGCTCGCAAGGATGGATGACTAGTGCTAATTTCTTTCTTCCTCTTAGGCATTGCCTTATAC
This sequence comes from Chamaecyparis obtusa, assembly GCA_027943335.1. Lineage (NCBI taxonomy): Eukaryota > Viridiplantae > Streptophyta > Pinopsida > Cupressales > Cupressaceae > Chamaecyparis > Chamaecyparis obtusa. The sequence goes on along the minus strand of BSBK01011671.1, from coordinate 100,349 downwards.
TCAGGAGGATCTGTAAGATCAATTTTTTCTATGGCCATTGGAGGGACAACATAAAATTTATCCTATTTATCCTTGGGATCTTCAGACTTCTCAATCTTGACCTTCTTTAACTTAGGATCATCTTCCTTTTCTTCTACTACTGATGCGCTCCCTATTCCCAAAGCAATATTTTCTTGTCTTTCTTTGTCAAGGTATGCTTGAGTTACTACATGAAATCTAAGGATGTCAGAAGTAACCTTAGTTTCTTTTCCTTTAGTTGTTGTGTTGTTCAAAACAACATCAAGTTCTCTTGTTTTCTCTTCATAAGTCCCACTTCTTGGTTCATTAGGGTCCTTAGGGGATGATAGATATACTTGTGCATGTGCTTCTAGGACTTTTTCATCAACCTCATAACCAAGTGGATGGATTCACTTTATTCTTGGCTCAACTTCTTCCATACAAGTTACATCAGTCTCTATCATAAATAAAATGTTGTCTTTATATTTTTCAACAATGCTTTCTAGAATCCTATATCTCATCTACATTTTGGCTATTAATGTATTCAATTCTAGCATTATGTAATCCTTTAGTGTACTTTTAGTAGATTCCTTAAAGGATATATGTGGCATTGTAGGAATACTCTTGTCCAAATAAAAATCTAACACCTTTCCAAGAATGTGGAAGTACATGTATATGATCAAAGACCCAAACCTGAATATTTTGGTCTTGTCATGTTTAATTGCTTTAATATTGTCTATCAGTTGTGTGCACAGGATCTCACATAGATTAAACTCACCATTTTCTTTCACAAGTCTTATTGTTGCAAGAATTGTGGCCGCTGACACACTATTCACCCTGCTGGTGTGTTGAAACCTATACTCTAGTATCATAGACATCAATTTGATGTCTTTCTCCTCTATAGGCTCAATAGTCACTCTGCGCCTATCACTTCTTGACTTGCATGTTTTTTCAATGAGTTTCCTTACATCCTTACCCACTCGAAGAATGATGCATGTCCTTGAAAGGCCTATCATTTCATGAATTAGGTCTCATGTAATCCTTACTGGTACTTTACCTATCCAGAATAGGTCATCATGAATTTTGCTAAGAAAAATATTTACCCATTAAAACTCATAAGCTGTAGCATATTCAATTATGGGATGGTTTTCCAACTACAAAAACTCATCAAGGAAGGTTTTATCTAGTTTCATCATAGTCTCCATGTGTTCTCTAATTCTTTCAAGACCTACAAGTTCCTTCTTACAATAAATGTATGCACAGATGTCCTCAACATGCAAAACACCCATAGGGGTTTGAGAGAATGCCCCTTGTAAATCATCTAGGGTGGATTTGAAAGGGTGCCTCTTGAAAATGTATCTCTTCTTCTCCACAACATGAAACATAATAAGAGTAGCCATAACTTTTATATCTCTTTAATTAGGTTTCCAAGAACTTTTGAATTGTCACGATGGATTAGGGCTTCCGCAATCGATCAAATAAACTTCTTTGCTGGTGAATCAAGCTTCAATCCTTCACATACAATTTCTTATGGATTATGTGCTTTCCAATCACTCAAACTTGAATGCAATGAGTGATCTACAAGTCTCTGTGTACATTAAAGTGAAAATTTCACCATTAATGCTTGCTGCGTAAACCAAACTTTCACTAAAAATATCCAACTTTCATTTTGCAATCAATTAGGTTGTGCACTCTTGCACATAGGTTCTACTAGTCTCCAAAAGGTTAAATCCAAAGGCATATACTCTGAGGGTGAGTATACCAATCACGTAGGGGTCTAGAGCTAACTTAGCTCCCCATATGACCCTAAAGGTCATTCATCTGAATGTAGAGGGTGCGTCCACTGTGGATGCATCCAATACATTCTCATCAACCTTATCCTTTTGTGCCTCTGTCCAAATCAAGCTCGCATCTTTTGAAGCTTTCACAAACTTGACTTCTCCTTCAGTATCCAAAATTGATTCTTCTGGCTTTTTAGAGCTTTCATGACTTTGCGTTCTTGATCTACAAAACTTTGGTATGTGTCTAGCCTTGTTACATGATTGACAAATAACTAGAGGCCTTAAATTCCTTGGTGCATTAACATGGGTTACAATTTTACACTGTGTAGCTGAGTGACCATTATAGTTGCAAATATGACATGTAATGCTCTAAGAACTTCTTGCATTTGATTCATTTTAAATTCTCTAATTATGCTAAGTCTTGTTCTTCTGACTTTTTTTACAATTCATAGCTCTATGACCAAATTTATTGCATGAATAACAACAGCCATTGAAAAGTTTTACCTCTTTATAGTTCCTTGTTATATGTCCATGCTTGTTTCATGCATAAAAAGTTTGGTCTACTAGCTTGTGCTCATCTTTGGATGGTTCAACATGATCTTTAGTTTGATTTTTAGTCTTCTTAGCATTAGTAGAGTCTTTTGGTGCTTTCATCCTTGCTCACATGTTATCAATCTGATTATGTGCTTCATTAAATCCAATTCAACCGGTATCTCCTTTAAGCTTCTGAGCATATAACTAAGATTCTGTCATATCCTTGCTTTTCTGTAATTTTTCAACGTGATTTTGTGCCTCTTTTAATTTAGATTCCAAGCTTTCTTTTCTATTTCTTAGCTCTAATATTTCCATATTTTCTTGCCTCGATTCCTTATTCAATTAAAGGTTCTCTTTGATTTGTTCACCATAAACTTCTTGATTGTTAGTTAGCTTGTCATCTAGCTCTTCAACCTAATCTTTTAGAGATGTGTTCTCATCATTTAGCTTTTTGACCATTTTTCCCAAATCATTTGTGGAATAATCTTTTAAGTCCTTCTTCAGTCTTTTGATGACTTCATGAGCATCATTGACTTTTTCTTTCAATTCTTCAATTTCTTTTTCAAATCTGTCAAGGTCTTCTAGAGTAGCTTCAAGATTCTTTTTCAGATGTTTCATTTCTTTCTTGTCCATGATCTCCTCAAGTGGTTAAACTTCTTTGCTAAGGACCAGCACTCTAATACCAATTTTTAGGAATGGGAACACTGAGATGGGAGGGTGGTGAATCAGTGTTCACTATATTTTAAATTTTTGCTTTACTCTTGAAACTTAACTTGAATTCTTAAGTACTGAAATGAACATTAACATAAACAAGATACATGAACTCAAAACATGACACCAATATGGTTACGGGGAAAATCAAATAGGTAAAAACCCCAGTTGGAATTGACACCCACTAATAATCTGCACTAATGTTTTATGATCCTTGTTAGAAGATCCTTAACCCTGTTAAGAGTTGTCTTTACAATGCTTTTAGTATAGTGACCTTGTCAAGGGTCAAACCCTATTAGGATTATTTTACAATAACCCTATTAGGGGTGGGGACACACTATCCTAGAGCTCACTGCTCTAGTGGTGAAGGATACAACCTTCTAATCTCAGATACAGACTATATTTGCTAGATGAACTGGCACTGTCACACTTCTTGTCTGATCAGTTCCTTTGATGCGCCGATGCTTTGAAATCTTGCAAATCTCTAATACATCTTAAAAAATATTTGCATACTTCTTCTCTACCTATCTCAACTCTATAACAACATCCATTCTTATTACAAAGGGTGCATCTCATACTTATATGCACTTATCAAAACAATTAGCTAGGTCGGCCTATAACCAATTACATACAATGCTTCCAATTGAATTGGATTAAGCATGTTTACATACAAACATAGTTACATGTCTATAACCTAAATACAATAGCTACATAGCCTTTACAAAACAATATTATCATCGCTAATCAAATTACCAACAGTCGGTTGCATACTCCGTTCTATTCTGGCATTCACTGGTTGTACATCTTCAATTGTCTATATCTTTGTCATATGGTCTCATTTGATCATGCGCACTCAGACTTGCATGAATACATACATGGAAGACTAACTTCAAGGGTGCATACCTTAAATAGGTCATACTCACATGTGTTGATGCTCTAACCTTTTGGTACTCTACTAACTATCCAGTCTTCTATACTTAGCCAAATTTTGATCTTCTGATAATGTGCGTTGACTCCAAAGCACTATATGACTTTGCTACCATAATTAAAACACTATATTTAGTCATATACAATAGTATAATTAACTTGAAACAAATAAACATGATTATGGTGAGCAGGGGCAGAGCAGGAGCAGCTAGGGTTTCAGGTTTTCAAGATGAGGAGGGTGAATCTGAATCTGATGATGGAGACCCACATGAGGGGTTGCAAGTCATTTCAATGGGGGGCTATAGATCCCACATTGGAAGCTCATTTGGGGGCTTTGGGTGCTCTCTCCTCTCTGTTGTGGTGCTGGTCATGTCCTGGATTAGGGTGCTCTTTGCTATTGCGGGACTATGGCGGGTTCTTCTCTCTTCCTTAGTTCCTCCTCAGTGTGCAGTAGGAAACACCTTTCCTTATTTTGGGAGATGGAAAAGTTTGTGATTCTTTATTGTTCCTCCCTTTCTTGGTTGTTGTGTCTTTTGGTGTTTCCTCCCTACCCTTTATGTGGTGTAGACCCCTTTTGAGGTGGGATTTCACTCTTGGGCTCTCTGGGAGTTGCAGGCTTCTCTCCTTCTCTACTCCTCCTTCCCACTTCCTATTGAGGTGGAAGCTCTCTTTGAGGTGAAGGTTTATTTCCCTCTTTTTACTTCTTTCCCGCTTCATATAGAGGAGGAAGCTCCTTTCGAGGTGGAGGTTCAGCCTATAGAAGTGACTCATTACTGGTTGAAAGAGGTGGGTTGGATTATTGTTGGAGAGCTCTGCCTCTACTGGAGGGATTCTATTTTGCTAGTAAACTTTGATGGTTTCTCATTTTTCCTGGTAGGTTGTGGTTTGGTGGTATGGGGAGTCTTCCTCATTCCCATCACTTTTTTGAAGGTTGGGGGAGCCTTTCAAAACCCTAAGTCAAAATGTAGCTGATATTTTATTTGCCCATATGTTTAAGCTGCTATTTTTCCTATGCTTTGTTGAAGGTTGGGGGAGCCTTTCAAAACCCTAAAGTCAAGATGTAGCTATTATTTTATTCCTTCTTTTGTTTTAGCTACTATTTTTCCTATGCTTTGGCTCTAACAGGGTGGACTGTTCCATCTGTTAGACAAGTTGGTTTATGTAAGGAGAATCCTCTTTACTCCCATTATGGTTTTGGGTTCCATGTTAAAACCCAGTCTGGTTATGGGATCCATCAAAACCCATACTTCTGGTTTAGAGAGCCTAAAAACCCTAACTTTTTGATGTTTTTGTAAAGTGAAGGCTTTACACATTTGGCTTGAGAAACTTGAGCTTTAATGTGTTTCTTTTCTTTGGTTGTTGTTGTTTTGTTGGATTTGTGATGCTGGTAGTTCTGTTGGCATTATGTGCTGGGGGGCTCTATAAGGTTTATCTTCTTCCCCCAGTTGTCTCACTTAGATCTGTGCTTATTTTCCTATTCTACTATGATCTTGATTTGGGTTACAGTTCCCGGCAAAAACTGAATGTATATGGTTTTGGGGCCTATTCAAAACTTGTTTTTACCTAATTCAAAAATAGTATAATCAACTTGCCAACAATGTTATCATGTTTATCAGTTTCTTTAAGGAATGGTGTTAATTTGTTGAGCAAGTTGTCCATTGGATGCTACAGTATTTGATGTCAGTCTAATTTATTAATTAATCAGTATTTATTTGTAGCTATATGTGAAGTAAATAGTCATATATCTACATGACTACTCTGCATTGTTACAAAATACAATTCATGCCTGATTAGTAAATCACAATGTCAAGTATAGTACTAATTAAAATTCCAAATTCTCTCAACAATCATGTATATGCTTTGACAATTTCAGACTTGAAAAGATCAGTTGTAAGTAGATATAAATTACAAAAGTGGTAGTCATTCATGATTTATTCTGTCATGAACCAATTTCATCAAAGAAAACTACAGATTTTAGACTAAGGAAGGCTAATTGGTAATTTTAAAAAGTAAGTTTTATGTAAATTATTTTAATCTTCAACAAACTAAGAAATTAATAGGTATGTTAAATACAAGTTACATGGCTTCGTTCTATGAATTTTTTTTAGACTAATTATGGTCAATATTGTTGGTTAGTAACATGGCTATCAGTTTATGTTGAAGAAGTTTAAGACAACATTATGTTTAATAACCAAACTAACTATTTATATGGTGACATAGAAAAATATTTTAGAAAAACTAATTGTTGTTTGGAGATTGATAAAACCAATTCCTTAATGTTATTGAAAAGATTTATTGAAGTTGACTTATATCAAACCAAATCGTATTAGAATTAATTCTTGTTTGAAAGAGGAGATTATTAATTCAGTTTTGGACATTTCTAATATACCGATTCATGTCTTAAAAAAATACAAATAGAAATTGGGCAAAACAAAAGGAAATTGGTTTTATGGACTTCTATATAGAAATTGATATTGTTTATGGTTATGAATGGAGGACTAAATGTTTTTGTAGGATATAAAGTCATTGATTTTGAAAGAGTTAAATAATTTTTTTTTTCTAAAAAAAGAATATGGTTTTTTAAGTTATTAAAACTGATTCAAAAAGGTGATTTTATTCTGTGAAAAACTAATTTTGGGAGATATGTAAAACTGATCCAAATGGATTATGATTGGAGGTTGATAATTTGACGAGTGATGGAATTATAGAGATAAGTCAATATAAGAAGGAATGGTAATTGTTTTAAATATAAAAGAGATTGGTATTAGGTTTTTGCTTAAAAATCAATGTTTCTTAAAAACTGACTCAATATTTGAAGCATTGATATGACTCAAGGGAGATGTTGACTTTTTTTTACATTGATAATGATACATATTGTTTTTATGACTATACATTTTAGAAGAAGTATTAATTAGTTTATAAATTACTATATGACTTGTAGTATATGAACAATGAAGATTAAAAACATTAATATTAAGAATTTTTTAAAATGAAACTGACTTTGTTGGAGATGGGCATGATAATGAATTATAGATTGAAATGAAGAATACATATATAAACAAAAGATTCTTGAATGAAGAAAATGATAGAATGAGATTTAGATCTTAAGACATTAACATATAACTTTTAAGCATTTTTGTGGTTGCATAGGTTGATAGATTATCAATCAAAATTATTCATTTTTCAAGAATAATCATGGGTTTGTGATTGCATATTCAATTTTTTTATTCTATTTGTAAACATAAAATAAAGGATTTATAATCAGATTGATTGATAAAATATTCTTACTGTTTCGAGAAGTATTGGTTGATTTCACTAATAGGTTTTTGTTTAGAGGATTTAGATTCTGATATTTATTTGATATAGATTTGAAAGTTATTCATGACAAAGTCAAAAGATGGGATGCAGATTTGAATATACTAAAATTTATTTTTATGGACCATTCCTATCTTCCCAGTGAAAGGAAGTTCTTATTGACAAGAATATTTAATGATCATATTCTGATATTTGTTTGATACATATTTGGAAGTTGGTTGGTAGATCAGATTGATACTCAAGTGCAATTCTAAATTTAATGATGTTTTTGAAGATAGCTACAAGAACTTGACTTGCTATTGAAATTTTAGAATATTTATGCAAATGTTTGATATATGAATTATAAATTGAATTTGTGAGAAATGTTTTGTATAGGAACAAAGTAATGGTTTGATTATATTTCTCCATTTTTTGTCAAGGGAATTGGGTGCTTCTTTGTATTCATGAAGCAGGTTCTTCAGGTGTAAGGGATAGGTGTTCCTTGGGAATGGGGTTAGTAAAACTGTTAAGGGTGTTGGTGCTTTTAAGAGTTGTACCTCTAAAACATTTAACCAAGTGGCTAATAATGATATAAGGGAGGATGGGGAGAGGGGCCAAAGGCACACCCTAACTAGATCCACCTTGCAGAGATCACACACGAAAGCAACAACACAACAAGTGAGAGAGAGAATGCAGATATCTTTCATATATTATCTTCAATTGGTTCATACATGCCAGGCTATAAGGCCTTCCCGGTGTACGCTAGATATTACAATCAAGTATAGAAGTCTCCAACATGCGAGGATCTGCCAATAATCTCTAATCTTCTACCTGTGTGTGTGAAAATTGTACCTGATCTGTAGACACAACACTCAGTAAAACATTAGAGGTTAGCAAAAATCAAAATCGTGCAAAATTGAAATCTAATCTAACCAAGCGAGTTACTGCCTTCTAGTAGGTCCGAGATTAATGTTCTCAGATTATTATCAAGATCAGTGACCTAGACAACACCTAAATGAAGGATTTGAATGCAATTGATCTAGATATGAGATTGAATGCAATTATTCTATTTTTTTGGATTTTTCTATGCAATAAGAATGATAAAAACTTGATATGAATCTATGCTATTGAAAACTGATATGCTATGCTAATCTAACAATGATATGAAATATGAATGCAAAAATAAGATTGATCTCACAAAGATGTCGATTCGCAAGAGCTTTGATTCTTCAATTCCAATTCTCTAGCGTGATTGTGCAAAATATGAGATGATTTGTGAAGAACTGAGCCTTTAATTTATAGAAATCCAGGGCTTTGGAGGTGCATGAGAAAAAGCCATAAATCACTTAAATAACTCAACTTGATTTTTGAGTTAATTTTAAATAAAGATAATTAAGTCACAAAAATCATGCAAAAGCACAGTTCAACTTGAATTAGAAGTTTAGATCAACTTTAAAACTCAAAAAGATGTTGAGTTTCAAAAAGCTAACAACTTGCATTGATTTTCCAATTTTGAGTTTAACTGGTACTTGAATGTGCACATGGATAATTATGATTTAATAAATAAATAAAGTGATTTATTCTCAACTTAACTGCTTTTAAAAATAAAACAATTGATTTATGGGTTAATCAATTATTTAATCAAACTTTTATTAAAAACTATATTATTAAATAATGACAACTTGCTTTAATTAATTAAATAAGAATTTAATTAATTATTCATATGAATTTTGATTTATTGTCAAAATTAAATAATACAATTAATAATCGATAGAATTAAATTTAATTACATAATTAAGTGGCAAATATTAAATCTAATTAATTAAATATGAAAATATTCAATTAATCAAACTTAGGATAAATGTGATTTATCGCCAAATAATCATTAAATTAAAGATAATTAAGATAATTAGGAATATTACTAGGAATATTCCGCGATGCAGAATTTAAGATAATCAATTATGATTTGATGATGTTAGATGTGCCTTAGGTTAGGACTTTGATGTCGATTTCGTTCGATATGTAGATACAGGATATTAATGAACTTATAGCCCATTTTTGGGGTATTACATTTTGCCTCTCTTTGAATTACTGTGTGAAGCGCAGTGGTTCAAAGAAAGTCTGTGTTTGATAGAGATATGAAACTGATTCGAAAGATAAACCGATCTCAAGATAGAAACTGATTGAGAGATATTGAGATAGGAGGTCCTGAATGACCAGAGATAATGTTCACTGTAGCAGCGATGAACCTATGATTGCGAAAAAGTGTCAAAATGCCTGATTTTGAACCTTAGGATTGATAAGAAGTGAGTGACCCGTTCTAGACTCGATTGTCTTAGCAGAACTAGCAGGTATCACATCTGAATCCTTCAGTTGCCGAAGAACCAAGGAAAGAACACTATGATCTGATGGTTGCAAAAATTGATACAGTTTACAAGATTAGGAGAATACCAGATTGATATGGATCGATGAATCTGATATGCCCCAAGTGATGATAGATTTGCCTCGAGCGATGAGGTCTTTTGATGAATCAGCAACTAGACGTGATTGTTGTCTTGATCACTGATGAAAGATATTGATAGATTTGATCGATAGAATTTAAGATTTACAGACTTTGAATGATGTGCAATACCATGCCCCCTTCAAGATTAAAATTGAAATCTGACAAGAAAAAGTCAGCGTTGATAGTTTAGAAACATGTTAATTGATTTGAGAAGTGGTTATATACGTTCGAGAATGCATTCTGCATCATTTGGAAGGTCTTGGAGACCGAATTTGACTAGGTTTGACCATGAGTTGACCATGGTTGACTAAGTTGAAATTTTGATAGTGTGATGTAAGATAATCAGTTAAGTTGAATACTAGATTTCTGTGATGATTGAAGGTTGATTATGCAAGCAATTAATAATATGAATGATCTCAGATTTGAATTTTGATCCCGAAAAAGGATTCTACTTGTTGTTTCGTTGGAGGAACCTTCGTGTGAGATTCAGCTCTTGTTAGAATGGAAGAGGTGATTTGAAGAATCGTTTAAGCATTGAAGTTCATTTAATCATTGTGAGATCATGCAACATGCAAAATGAAATGAGACATGCAAAATGAAATGCAACCTAAGACCGAGGACCTAGTCACTGATCATATGTCGATTTGTTATCATCATTGAACTTTTATGTAACCGGATAAATCAATACAATGCCCACTAGCCATGAAACCATAGACATATGAATATCAATTTGTATGCGCAAGAATCAATACAAAATCCACTGGTCAAACAACCATGGATATATGAATATTGATTTTGTTTTTGAAATGTCAGATTAGATATAAGCACCAAGGCACAAGCGCCAGGATGACCTGAATATCATGTCCATTTTGATATAGCAATTTGTACAAGCATCAAAACATAAATGTTTTGATGACCTGAGTACGCCTTGTGTTACAAACATACAAACAGTCAAGAGATCATTCTAAATCCAATGTGAATTACCCGTAGTGACCCTTTATCGTTCACATCCTTAGGCAAGATTGCGTTCCATAGTAGGAGAAAGAACTTACTCAAAAAGACAATAGTTAGATCAAACTTCCTTGAATTGTCTGGGTATCAATGGTCAAGGTATGCATGGCCATCCAATTCGAGATAGAGGCTCTTACAGTCGGACACCATTTCAATCCAGAAGTTCCAAAGATGTTAGATTTTCACATACAAGCAGAAGACAAAGAAAAGATTATGCGCCCAGTCATCACTCTCTAAATCCTATAAAGGACATCATCGAAGAGCTCGAAGGGACACAATATGCAAAAATCTCAATGCGAATCAGTAAGCATACAAGGAGATAAAAGCATGTAAAAAGCACAGATTATTTTCAGTTTGAGTTTGATGTTTGATTGCGTTGTTGTAAATGCAAAATCCTTTCTGGAGACAAGACTGACTGACTGACTCAAATGAAGCTTCAAAGGACTCTGGCTAGATATGACACATCTAAGATACATTGGAGACTATAAGATATGACATTGATTGCCCCCAAGTTTGAACATTGATAGGATATAGATGCGCAAGCTGATTGGTGTACAGACCGACTTATTGAAAACTAGAAATGCAAAAACAAACCAAGAGATATGTACAAACTAAAGCAAGACTGAAAGCTGGGAAAGACCAAGATTGCACTGATAGATGGAGCATTTTGAACAAGTGGCACCCATTTGTCGGGTTTTCACCATCTTGGCAGAGATTCTATTTTTGCTACCAAGGCGCGTATTTCCAGGTTTTCACCAAGGCACTTTTTTTTTCTTTTTTCATTTTTTTGTATTTTTCATTTTTTCAATTTTTTTGTACTTTTGATATTTTTTGATTTTTTTGTGAATCATCAAGGTGCCTATTGCTAGGTTTTCACCAAGATGTTCATTTTTTCAGGACTTTTTCTGATTTTTAAAATTTTTTTCAGGACATTTACCAAGCACTGAATGCCTTAGGCATAGAATTTCTTCAGATGGAGAACGTTGATTGGTTCTCGAAGCTGTTCTCCTTCAGTCATTGAGAGTTGATAGGCACCAGAGCCAAAAGTAGCAGTGATGATAAAGGGACCCAGCCAGTTGGGTTCGAACTTCCTCTTGCGTTCTCGATGGGATTGATTTTTAGGATTTTCTCTCAAGACTAGATCACCAACCTGAAATTCTCTGTGTCGGACTTTCTTGTTGTAGCCTCTAGACATTCTTTTCTAATATACTCTGAGATGATCATACGCTGCTTGCCTGCACTCATCTAGTAATTCCAGTTCTTGTAACCTAGACACTCTGTAGTCTTCATTAGTGACAAGTCCATGCATTCTGATTCTGAGTGATGGGATTTCAACCTTAATAGGTAGTATTGCTTCAGACCCATAAACTAAAGCGAAAGGTGTAGCTCTAGTGGGAGTTCTGATACTTGATCTGATACTGGTTCTAATACTCATTCTGATACTTGTTCTGATACTGATTCTGATACTTGGTATACTTGATAGCATCTTTTTCCATTGCAAACTCCTAAGTAAGATCATATCGTGCAGTCCCAATGTCTAGCAAGGTGGAGAACAAGAGGGATTGGCAAGCTGGTGGAAGAGATGGAAGGCAAGAGAATGAAGGAGAATGAAGGGAAGAAATCCTCAAGGGAAAACTCTTCAAGAATACTCAAGCTAGGGAAAAATTGTTATGTAAAGCGCATTTGGACAAGCGATGAAAGACCAGCATAGGATAAGTCACAAAAGCATAATGCCAAAGAAGGACAAGATGTAGTCCAAAGGAGTAGACATGTCAAGAGGCTTCATAGCATCGTGTTTTACTCTTTTTCTTTTTTTTTATTAGATCAAGACCAAAGGGGAAAAGGATAGCGATAGGCAAAAATGAATGGAGGAAGATGGATATGAAGGCTAAACATGGAAGGAATGAAAGCAAGATCACTATAAGATAGCTCACAAAATAGCCAAATATTCGTGTATAGATCAACATTGTCAAGATCAAAGAGAGAAGATGGAATGGATGAAATATGTAGAAGAACTACGCATGATGCCTGATTGCCAGGTTTTCATCATGGTACTTATCCAAGGTGCCACAAGGAAGTGGTTTTCACCATAGGATGAATTTATTTCTCTTTACTTTTGCTACCAAGGTGCCTATTTCCAAGTTTTCACCAAGGCACATTTTCAATTTTATTTTATTTTTATTTCTTTTTTTGGAAGAAGGCAAGCTTTTTAGATAATGCTCCTTGAAAGGATAAACCATGATATGCCAAGGAATCAAAATGATATACTCAAAGATGCTGATAGGGAAAGGGAGATGGAAGAGAAAAATGGAGGATAAGGTTTTATGCAAAGCAAGTGAGGTTGGAAGATAGGAGGAATAGGCAAATGAGAAAAAATGATAGAATGTAGAAGGATAATGCATGGAAGGATTGTAAAAGGGTAGGAGGAAAGGAAGGCAAGATCAACGTCAGCACATACCTTGAAGGGTGGTGAGAGGATGGAGGAATCGTGAATGAAGGAATACATGAAGGAATATGGCGAATGGATAGCAGAGGTTGTGGTTTAGGAACATGAAATGGAAGAATATGTTTGGAGGGAGATGAAGTGAAAGCCTTTGGAAGCTTGAATGTCAATTTCACTTTTTTTCTCAACACTAGACTCTTTCCTTTTGATGATCTAGAGATAATATCTTCAATGATGGATTTTGGAACCCATACTTGTCTTGTAGTTTTTTTCTTAGATATCTCTTTGGACTTTATGTTTCCGTGTCGATTAGAGGAGACATGGTGATCTTCTTTTTTTGATGGATTCTTGCATTGCTTCTTTTTCTTGTATTGAACATTCAAGTTACTTCCAAAAGACTTGGAACTTGTGGAAGAAGGAGGAGATGATTGGTTTAGATGGGTGGGTGGATGAAAAGGATTCAAGGGTATGCATCTATGTTGATCTTGAGGAAAGATGGGAGATGGAGGTATGTAAGGACCCAAGATGGATGGCAAATTAGGAGAGTTAGGAGGGGAAAGTGAAGGGACATAAGGACCCAAGATGGAAGGAAGGCGTGAAGATCTTAGTAGTGGTGGAAGAGGTCCAAGGATGGAAGTGGAAGATGCAAAAGGATAATCAATAAGTTCATCAGCATCTATATGACAACCAAGGATATCAGCATCTTTAGAGTGAGCATTAGGATCTTCAATAGAATCATGGACATCTTGAATATGAGCACCTTTTTTGATAGGATTGTTCAAAGCTTGCAAAGACTTAGGAAGAGTAGAAAGTGAAAGTGAACATGGAGTGGTAGAACAAGAAGATGGAAGACTTTGATCTTGACAAGGATCTTTGGATAGCACAAGTGCATAATTTTTCTTTTGATTTTCAATAGGCTTGACATTGGAAGGAACACCATTTTTTCCAACCTTAATGGAAGTATCATCTTTGGAAAGTGCAAGCGTAGTAAGGTTATTTTGATTGTCAATAAGCTCAACAGTGTAAGTAGTAGCTTGATCTTGCTTAGGCGAAGACTTAAGACATGGTGGAATGCATGAAAAAGGGTGTATAGGATCAAAAGAACCATGAAGCGGATAAGAGACATCGGGAAAAGGAGTGGATGACATGGAGGCTTCTTGATCTTGATCTTTCCTTATGTTCTTTTCTTTATCATTTTTAGAGTCCTCTTGACATGGAGCCACTTCTAAGGACAAGGAAGCATGTTGGGATTGTATGGATGACTTTGGAAGAGATGGTGGAGGACTAGCTGAAGTAGGGATTATAGCATATGAAGGCTTAGGCTCTTTAGATTTATCATTATTGAAAGTCTTTGCAGCCAAGTGAAGGTTAGCTTGAGTTTCTTTAAGAGGTAGCCCTGGGGGATAACTATAGGGAACCACATGAAAAGTATCAGGGCTTGTGTCAGATGAAGGTTCTATGAAAGATTTGAAAGACTCAGAAGCTTTAGGAAATGTATGGGTATTGGAGGAAGTAGGGGATGGAAGGGAACCATCACAAGACAAAGGTCCAACATTAACATGATCTTGCTTGAGAGTGTAATCTTTATTTTTAGTCTGAGAGTTCTTAGAGGAGAGATCCTTATAGTATGCATGTTTATAATCAGCATGGTAAACTTTCTCTTCCTCAAGTGAAACAAATGGATCATCTAGGTATTGTGCATAGAAATCATCAAAGTCTCTTTCATAATCAGAATCATATGGATCACCCTCACGATCTATCCAATGTGATGGCCCATTTGTAGTAAGCACGAATGGATGATGAGGAGGACTCTTAGGAACAGAGGTGTCATAGGTATCATTACATTGTCTATCGTCATAGTCATCATAGTCTCCAAAGCTAGATGTGTCACTTTCCGTGGAAGAGGTATCATATTGCTCAAATTTTTTCTGGGGGCATGGTGACATGTACAAGTCTTTATCAAATGGAAAAGAGTATAGGGATTCCATGGAGAACTTTTTAGATTCCTTCTCTTTCTTAAGATTGTTAAGTTCAACTTGCATAGCATGCAGCTGTTTCCTCATAGCGGCGATCAAAATTTCTTCCTCATGTGTACTGATTCTTTGAGACATGTGTACGGATTCTCAATAGCTACTGCTCTGTTCTTGACACAATGATATTTTTGACAAATTCTAGAACTAGGCTGGAAACATTAGATATCTTGCAATTTGACAATTTCTGACAACTCTCTCAAATTTTTCCAAATGACACTCTATAGACTCGTACGACACTGGGTAGTCTATGAAATGACAGTTGCTAAACTCGTACGATAGGTGGGTAGCAATGAAACGACAGTTGACAAAACTTGTACGACAGTTGCTAAAAGGTTTTTGACTTCCTTGGATTTGCTGGTTTTGAAAACTTGTACGACTCTGGGTTCTCAATCATACAACATATGGGCGATACTGAAATGACATTTGACAAAAAGTCGTACGACTTTTGACTTCTTGAAATGACTTTTGACTCTAGAAAGAACTTTACGTCAATTTTTGCAAAATTTAAGGTCTTCAGTTTTGGATTGTTTGCAAATTGTACTGTCCAGATTTTGAAGGTTATACCAGATTTGATCATTTTTAATAGCCAAGTAGATAAACAAACACGCAGAATAGCAAGCAAGTGATTCCAAGCACGTCTAAAAATAATGAACAAGGGCAAAAGAAACCTTGTGCATGAAAAATCAAGTGACCAAATTGTGCTAATCCCTGAGAGTACTAATTGTGTATGTTCTGAAAAGTTTTGCAATAACACACATATACCTAAGAATGAAAAAAATTGGCCTCTCTAGGGTTTTTAGTAATGGTTTGACTCTATAACTTTTATGATTCAAAGGGGTGAACTCCAATCCCAGCGCACCAGGGTTTTGACAGTCCGAGAACTTAATCTCCAAGAGCTGCTAGGGAGATCTGACAACCCAACAATGAACCATACCCATGGAGATTTCTTCCACAAGGACATTTATATAGCGGCTGTCACTACCATGGCGAAAATAGCTATGACCGCTTGAGGTTCTGTCAATGCAGTTTTCCCTGTGAAGGGATTGTCCGCTACAGTTAACCCTCTCTAAAGATGACTCACAAATTTATACCACAAGGGGACTTGGCTCCAGATTCAAGGTTTTGACACCTCTTCACTTTTAACCCCAACAAAACAAGCAGATTAATCCGACATGCTAAGACAAATTTTTGTTCCACCAAGGTCTGGGATATCAACTCCACGTGATCTATCAACCTCTCCGGGGAGAGAATGTATCAATCAATAAGAGAAGACACACTAACCAATTTTGATTCACCAAAGCTCGTGATATCGACCCTACGTGATCTATCAACCTCTCCGGAGAGAGAATGTGTCGATCAATAAGAGAGGATGCACTAACCAAGTTGAATGTGAAATGCACTAAGTATCCTCCCTACCTACAAGGATTCTGTCGTCAAGAAGGATTTCACTGGGAATCCAATCTTTCAAGAATCATGAATAGTGTTCATAGGGCCTAATTACTATGTGAGCACAGATATATTCTCGAAAGTAAATCTACCAAAAGTACCCAAAAAGTAGAAAAAGGAACACTTAATGCTTAAAGCGAATATGAGATGAGTCCACAAGGTGGAACACTTAACACCTCACACAAGCTGAAAACAAGTCCCCAACTTAGAAAACAAGTGAGTTCCTAAAAGCACAAAAGGGTTTCCAAGTGGAACACTTAACTCTTATGTCCTGTTGACCCCTCCCCTTTATGGCGCTGAGATTGCAACCACGGGGTGGAAATGAGGGGCCAGCGGATTAGCGAGTCCAATAACCCAAGATAGCAATCAAGATCAATCACAAGTATTCTAAGACTACTTAATGAATCCTTAAGGGTTCACAACCTAGTATCAATTATGCAAGTGTGTAGAAATAGATCTAAAGCATGAAAAGATGCACACAAGCTTGACACATAAGAGATTTAGTTTAAGTCCCAAATCAAAATATTATTAGATGAAGGAGAATACCTGGGATCTTTGCAATGCGCTTAGTAGATTTTACCTAATTTTTAGCAATTTTTGTTGAGCTTCTCCATGCAAGCAAGTGACGAACTCTTCAACAAGCAAACAAGCAAACAAGATATGCAAAATATATTCAACTTATGAAAACCATAGGGTTAGCTCTAAAAATCAATTATTATCAATAATAATAACTAGAAATCAACCCAAATGACAACTCATATCATTCATTGAACCATGTAAAAAAATAAGTGCATACCCATCACAAAACTTTATTTTTTTTGCTGCATTTGACCTAGTCAACAAGATCTAATTTTTTTGATATGATTTTGGCCACAAAAATAGAAATTCAGAATAAAGACCCCTACTAAAAAATAAAGAGCTTTTCAAAAATGCAAAAATTTTAGAAAAATCTCTTCATTTGTGCCCTAGAGACCCATTTTATCAAAACAAAATAGTTTTTGTAAATTGACTATTTGAGCTATGATATCATGTCCAAATTTAAAACACAAAGAATGGACCCCCTATATAATTTAAAGAGATTTCTGAAAATATAAAGTTTTTTGAAAAATATGCTGATTTGCGTCAGATATTAATTTTTTTTGGAATTTTAAGAAAAAATTATTAAAAATTCAAAACATATCAAAAAATTCTAAATTTTTTACTGTAGCTTCCATGACATGTCACAAACTTGCACAAAATATTTTAGACCAAAATTCCAAGCCGTTTGGGAGATAAAATTAAATCTTTGAAACTTTGGGGTTTTAGCTCCCAAAAAAATTAAAACCAGCATGCAAAGGTGGGTTGCCCCATGGTGGGTGCCAGAAATGTGTGTGTGAAAATTGTACCTGATCTGTAGACACAACACTCAGTAAAACATTAGAGGTTAGTGATAATCAAAATTGTGCAAAATTGAAAGTTAAACTAACCAAGCGATTTACTGCCTTCTAATAGGTGCGAGATTAATGTTCTCAGATTATTATCGAGATCAGTGACCTAGACGACACCTAAATGAAAGATTTGAATGCAATTGATCTAGATATGAGATTGAATGCAATTATTTTATTTTTTTGGATTTTTCTATGCAATAAGAATGATAAAAACTTGATATGAATCTATGCTATTGAAAACTGATATGCTATGCTAATCTAACAATGATATGAACTATGAATGCAAAAATAAGATTGATCTCACAAAGATGTCGATTCGCAAGAGCTTTGATTCTTCAATTCCAATTCTCTAGCGTGATTGTGCAAAATATGAGATGATTTGTGAAGAGCTGAGCCTTTAATTTATAGAAATCCAGGGCTTTGGAGGTGCATGAGAAAAAGTCATAATTCACTCAAATAACTCAACTTGATTTTTGAGTTATTTTTAAATAAAGATAATTAAGTCACAAAAATCATGCAAAAGCACAGTTCAACTTGAATTAGAAGTTTAGATCAACTTTAAAACTCGAAAAGATGTTGAGTTTCAAAAAGCTAACAACTTACATTGATTTTCCAATTTTGAGTTTAACTGGTCCTTGAATGTGCACATGGATAATTATGATTTAATAAATAAATAAAGTGATTTATTCTCAACTTAACTGCTTTTAAAAATAAAACAATTGATTTATGGGTTAATCAATTATTTAATCAAACTTTTATTAAAAACTATATTATTAAATAATGACAACTTACTTTAATTAATTAAATAAGAATTTAATTAATTATTCATATGAATTTTGATTTATTGTCAAAATTAAATAATACAATTAATAATAGATAGAATTAAATTTAATTACATAATTAAGTGGCAAATATTAAATCTAATTAATTAAATATGAAAATATTCAATTAATCAAACTTAGGATAAATGTGATTTATCGCCAAATAATCATTAAATTAAAGATAATTAAGATAATTAGGAATATTACTAGGAATATTCCGTGATGTAGAATTTAAGATAATCAATTATGATTTGATGAATTAGATGTGCCTTAGGTTAGGACTTTGATGTCGATTTCGTTCGATATGTAGATACAGGATATTAATGAACTTATAGCCCATTTTTGGGGTATTACACTACCTCCTCTCAAAAACTTCCTCTCCAAAAACTTCCTCTCTAAACTCTAACCAAATGACTACATTTATACAAGAGGCTACCAAATCAAGTCAGCCTTCAGATCCACCATCAATGAAAGGAATGACTAGATCTAGGTCCACATGCTTCCCAATGATAGATACCATCATTAAATCTGTGACCAAAATTAATTACACAAGTTAGCCTCAACAAGAATCCAAAACAAACAAATCGGTAAGAAAGGATAATCAAGCGTTAGACAAGCATCACCGAGTGCTAGGGAAATTCACCGAACACTAGAGAGATAACTGACCAATACCGGTAAACCAAGGAAACTGATCAACACCGAACCAACTCGGTCAAAGTAGGAACCGAGCAACATAGAAAACTTCAAACATGTTTTTAGTTACACAGGATTGCCAAGGACTTGAGATGCTCTTGCATCAGCCGACTAGGTTATTTCAATTGATTCTTTGAATCATAAAATAGGTACGATCCTGTAACACCCCAAAAATGGGCTATAGGTTCATTAACCTCTTACATCAACAATTCGATTGAAATCGACATCAAAGTCCTAACCTAAGGCACATCTGCACATCAAATCATCGAAACCTAATTGATTACCCTAATTTTGCATCGGGGAATATTCCTTGAATATTCCTATTTTATCCTAATTTAATTATCTTTAATTTAATAATTATTTGGCGATAAATCATATTTATCCTAAAGTTTTATTAATTAAATATTCTGAATATTTAATTAATTATATTTAATGCTGCCACTTAATTGTTTAATTACATTTAATTCAATTTATTCCTAAATTGTATTATTTAATTTTGACAATAAATAAAAAATCTTATGACTAATTGATTAAATTCTTATTTAATTAATTATTGTCAATTGTCAATATTTAATAATATAGTTTTTGAATAAAAGTTTGATTTAATAATTGATTAACCCATAAATCAATTGTTTTATTTCAAAAATCAATTAAGTGGAAAATAAATCACTTTATTTATTAAATTAACTCATAATTATTATGCACATTCAAAGAGCAGTTAAACTTCAAATAAGAAAATAATTCAAGTTGTTATCTTTTAGAAACTCAACATCTATTTTGAGTTAGAAGTTGATCTAAACTTCTAATTTGAGTTAAAAGTTGTTCTTCCATGATTTTGTGAGTTGATCTATTTTTAATTTATTGTTAACTTGAAAATCAACCTGAGTTTATCAAAAGTGATTTATGATTTTTCTTATGCATCCTCAAGCCCTGGATTTCTATAAAAATAACGCTAAGCTCTTCACAAAGATATCCCTCAAATTTGCACAATTACATCCCTCGAATTTGCATCTTACTCTGGCGAATTGACATCTGAAGATTCAAGCTCTTGCACACAAGGCGATTGTGAGGATTTTGTTGTATTTTTTGAGGGTTCATAGCATTCATTCATAGCATATCATTTTTAGATTAATTTTCATATCATTTCAATTCATTCTAGATTAGTTTCATATCAAGTTTTTCATCTTATTGCATTCAAAATCCAAAAAGAAGAAGATTAATTTGCATTCATATTTCATTGCTTTCATCATTTTAAATTCTTGGTTTAGTTGTTGCATTGTCACTGATCTTGGTCTAATTTGAGAATACATACTCGCACCTACTAGAAGGAATTAAATCACTTGGTTAGCTTAGTTTCAATTACTTGCACATTTCAATTTTGTTAACCTATAATTTTGACTGAAGTGTTGTGGGGCACCAAAAATGTGTGTGTGAAAATTATACCTAGCTACAGACACAACACTTCAGTAAAACATTAGAGGTTAGCAAAATCAAAATCTACAAATAATTGAAACTAAGCTAACCAGGTGATTTACTACCTTTTAGAAGGTGCGAGTATGTATTCTCATATTAGACCGAGATCAATGACAATGTAACACCTAAATGAAGAATTTAATGCTAAAAGATGAATGTAGAATAAATGCAGACTAATCTATATTTTTGTATTTTCTATGCAATTAGGATAAAAAATTGTATGAATCTAATCTAGAATTGAATGAAATGATATGCAAATTTAATCTAACAACGATATGGATTGATATGAAAAACTATGCATAACTATGAAAAATTATGAATTGATCTCACAAAGTCGTCTGTCATAAAAGTTTGATTCTTTGTATGTAATTTTGCCATAGTAATTGTGGAAATTCGAGAGATGTCTTTGTGAAGAGCTAAGCCTTGTTTTTATAGAAATCCAGGGCTTGAGGATGCATAAGAAAAACCATAAATCACTCTTGATAAAATCATGTTGATTTTTGAGTCAACAAGAAATTAGAAACAGATCAACTCACAAAATCATGCAAGAACAACTTTTAACTCAAATCAGAAGTTTTGATCAACTTTCAACTCAAAATAGATGTTGAGTTTCCAAAAGATAACAACTTGAATTGATTTTCTGATTTGAAGTTTATCTTCTCTTTGAATGTGCATAATAATTATGAATTAATTTAATAAATAAAGTGATTTATTTTCCACTTAACTGATTTTTGAAATAAAATAATTGATTTATGAGTTAATCAATTATTAAATCAAGCTTTTATTCAGAAACTATATTATTAAATATTGACAATTGACATTAATTAATTAAATAAGAATTTAATCAATTAGTCATAAGATTTTTTATTTATTGTCAAAAGTAAATAATACAATTTAGGAATAAATTGAATTAAATTGAATTAAATAATTAAGTGGTAGTATTAAATCTGATTAATTAAATATTCAGAATATTCAATTAATCAAACTTTCGGATAAATATGATTTATCACCAAATAATTATTAAATTAGAGATAATTAAATTAGGATAAAATAGGAATATTCAAGGAATATTCTCCGATGCAGAATTATGATAATCAATTATGTTTTGATGATTTGATGTGCAGATGTGCCTTAGGTTAGGACTTTGATGTCGATTTTGTTCAATTTGAAGATGTAGGAGGTTAATGAACCTATAGCCCATTTTTTGCATATTAAAGATCTGAGCTACATCCAACTCAGATTGTGAAATCCATGCATTGTCTTTAATCAGTCTATTCTTCCACTTTATGAGATATTCCATATACTATTTTCCTCTTGTACTTCTGCCAATTCTTTGCTCCAAAATCTGCTCAACTTCTATTTATTTCTTAGGATAATCATTCGGTATTGTCATTTCTTCATCGGGCTCATGGTACTCATACAAATCAACAATCTTGAAAATAGGTGATATATCCATGTCATCAGGTGACTTAATCTCAAAAGAATTTCCACTGTCAAATTTATTCAGTATCTTACAAGGTCCAAACTTCTTCATTTTCAGCTTCCCATATGTTCCAACAAGAAATCTATCTTTCTTCAAATGAACCATCACTTCATCACTGACTACAAAAGTCTTATGTCTTCTTGATCTATCAGCCCTGTCTTGTATATTTGATTACTTTTCTTCAACTTATATTTCACATCTTCATACAATGTCTTCATGTACTTAGCAAATTTTACTCCGTCAGCACTTCTCTTTCTTTCATTAGCAATATACCTCAAATCTGATATACCTCTCAGTTGTATGTCATTTAAAATCTCAAAACATGTCTTTCTAGTACTTCTATTCACTAAATTATTATATGTAAACTCTGCTTGTGCCAATACAAAATCCCAATTACTTGGTGTGTCTCCAACTAAACATTTCAAAAGATTTTCCAAACTTCTATTCACAACTTCTGTTTGTCCATTGGTTTGTGGGTGAAATGTAGAACTATATTTCAACTTGTTACCAAACTTTCTCCAAAGGGTCTTCCAAAAGTATCCAACAAATTTACTATCTCGATCAGAGATAATACTCCTTGGTAATCCATGCAATCTAAAAATTTCCTTAAAGAAAAGATCTACTATATGTACGACATCTGATGTCTTTCTACAAGGTATAAAATGTGCCATTTTAGAAAATCTATCCACAACAAAAAATATAGAATCATTACCTCTTACTATCTTCGGTAAGCCAAGAACAAAATCCATATTGATGTCAGTCCAAGCTTTCTCATGAACAGAAATCGGTGTATACAATTCAGTATTTTGACTTACTCTTTTTGCAACTTGAAAAATTTCACAACTTTTCACAAATTTCTTAACATCATTATACAACTATGGCCAAAAGTATTTCTCCTTAAGCGAATTCCATGTCTTATCAACACCAAAATGTCCAGCCAAAAAACTACTATGTTTCTCTTTTATCAAATTAGTTCTCATTGGTCCTCTCGGTATACACAATTGAATACCTTTAAACAACATACCTTCTTGAATGAAATATTCTTACCATTTAGTACTTGGTTGATCTTGAATACGTGCTCTGCACTTTCTCTAGGGCTCAAAAAAATCAGGATCAAATTCATAAGAATCTCTCATGTCATCAAAGACAAGAACTTTAATTTGTATCTTAGTCATCAAAGATCTTCTACTCAATGCATCAACAACTTGGTTAGTGACTCCACTTTTATGCTTTATCACAAATGTATAACTCTGCAAATACTCAACTCATTTCATATGTCTCTGATTCAACTTATTCTAACTACTCAAATACTGTAAAGCTTTATGATCGGTATGCAACACAAATTCACTCAGTATCAAATAATGTCTCCATTTCTTTAGTTCTTTAACAATAGCATAGAATTCTTGATCATACACAAAGTATTTCCTTTTTGCATGATTTAAATTTTCACTAAAGAAAGCAACAGGTTTACCTTCTTGACTCAACACAACTCCAATTGCACTTCCACTTGCATCACATTCCACTTGAAATACCTTATTGAAATCAGGTAATGCCAAAAAAGGCAATTTAGCAACCTTCTGCTTCAAGGTCTAAAAAATTTTATCAGCTCCATGTGTCCACTTGAATTTTTTTTTATCTCCTCTCATAGTCTCAGTCATAGCATTACAAATTGAACTAAAATTCCAAATGAACTTTCGATAAAAACTTACCAAACCATGAAATGATCTTACCTCACTAGCATTCTCAGGTGTAGGCCAATTCAAAATAGCTTCAACCTTTTCAAGATCCATCTTCAAACCATCAGCTAAAATCACAAATCCCAAATACACAATCTCCTCTTTCATGAAGGAACACTTTTTCAGGTTAATCAACAACTTTTCTTCTTTCAATCTCTGCAATAATTGTTTAACATGCAACAAATGTTCTTCTGTGGTCTTACTGAATATCATAATATCATCAACGTACACAATCACAAACTTACCCAAGAATTTCTTCAAAACTTCACTCATCAACCTCATAAAATTACTTGGTGCATTAGTTAAATCAAAAGGCATAACTAGCCACTCATACAAACCTTCTTTTGTCTTGAAAGCAATCTTCAACTCACTACCTTCTCTGATTTTGATCTGATGGTACCCACTTTTCAAATCAATTTTGGTAACATACTTTGCTCCAGTCAAACTGTCCATTATATCATCCATTCTTGGTATAGGAAACCTATATTTCACTCTTATCTTGTTGATTTCTCTAGAATCAGTACACATTCACCATTCTCCATTCTTCTTAGGTGCCAATACAACAGGTACTACACAAGGACTCAAACTTTCTCTAATCAAACCTTTCAGCAACAATTCTTGAATCTGTCAGTTTGATAACTAATTTTTGGTAGGTGTCAACCGATGTGGTGTCTTATTTAGTAAACTAGCTCTAGGGATTAGATACATGCAATGATCAATGCTTCTCTTCAGTGGAAAACCATCAAGTACATTATCATAAATAATTTCACTGTACTTGGTGAGTAACTTATCAATCTCCTCAGCAACACTATCCTCTATTTTCTTACTTAGTTTGTTAGGAATCACAACAAAACATACATCATTCTTCTTTAAATCCTTAACAAACTTTCTTCCTTCCATCAAGCAAACTTTCACAGATGTGCAAACATTACTAATGAGATCTTCAATTAAAGATAACAAGATTTATCTTCTCCAATGATGAAGGGTGCTCCCCTTAATACCACAAACACATAGATAAACAACAACAATATGCAAGAACAAAAAATGGGCTTCTTATTATCTCCACAAATGTGGAATCACAAACTTTCAAAATTATAATATGCAAAGCCACATGGGCATTCCCTTACGATATTCTATAAGACAAAACCTCAAATCAATACCCAGATCTACTACCCAGAACTGTCTCGAACTGCCTAAGACAACACTACGGGCCTTCCTTATATAGGCAATTTCCACTGCCCAAGAAGGTTCCAGAAATTTATTCTTTTAGGCCGACTATACATAAAATTATTTTATTTTCACAATTATTACAATAGGGTCGGCTCAAAAGAAATACAAAATATGCTTTTAGGTAGCCCAACTTTCAGAGGCCATAACTGTTTAACCATAACTCTGTTTTTCTATTGTAACCACTTTTTAGAAATGCCATGATGAGATCTACAGTGCGTGACATGCGCTAGCGCTAGTCAGCTAGGGGTCAGTCACAATCTGGAGCCTCTAAGACTTTCAAAATTGATCTGAAAGATTTTGTACCAAAAAACCTCAATAACTTCACCAATACATATGATGTGCCAATGAAACTCAACTGGTAGGCTGATACGACCAAAATGAACTTCCACCTGTGAAATTAGAACATTTTGAGCATGAATAGAAAACTCACTAAAAATAGCAAGTTTCCATAAATAGCAGCTCCACACAAGATAGCCCTTATTGAAAACAAAACCAAAAATATTTTTGGGTGATGCAAGATTGATCTTACACCCAGGATGCTCCTGCATCAGACACCCGGGCTAATTTGAGAAGTGACCCTATCACGACTTAGGTGTGAAGAGGAAAACCAAGATGATTAACCTCCTCCCTTGTCAGCCATGATGAATCTTTAATAGGTTGTCCCTTCCACTTGACCAAATATTATTCATATGCCCTGTTCCTTGTGCTCCTGCCAACATGACTGTCTAGTATGTCCTCAATCTCCTTGGTATTTGAATTGGTTGCTGGAATACTCCATTGTGCTGCTATAACCTCATCTTCAACATCTCCTTCATGATACTCTATCAGATCTGAAACACTAAATACTGGTGAAATATTCAGCTCAATAGGCAACTCGACCTCATATGCATTTCTTGAATCATGCTTTTTTAGTATCTTACATGGCCCAAACTTCTTCATTTTCAACTTGTTATATGTACCAATTGGAAATTGCTCCTTCCACAAATGAACCATGACTTCATCTCCAACCATAAATTCCTTATGCCTCCTTTTCTCATCTGTCTTAACCTTATACTGCACATTCATCCTAGTAATGTGCTTCCTCACCTCCTCATGGATGTTCTTCAAATGTTCCACAAAATCCTCATCTTGAACTCTACTTATTTCTCCTTTATCTATCTTCCTCAACTCAGATGCATTTTTGGGACTACTTCTGTATACAATCTGTGGATGATGTGATGAACTAAACTTCAAATCTATCTTCAACTCTTCACTTTTTGCTAGTGTCATTTTGTGTGTTTCCTTATTTGGCAAACTGGATCCTGGAATCGAGTCCATCTGATGACTGATCTTTCTTACTGGTGGTAATCCATTAGGTACATTGTCAGATACAATATCCTGAAACTCATTCAACAAATTTGCAACCTCTACAAGTACATCTTCCACTCCCTCTTTCCCAGCCTTTGGAATTAAGGTAAAACACATATGCTCATGATGCATACCATCTAAGAAATTTCCTCTATCAATAAAAGTTATTCTTGCATTACCACATACCTTTTCTTTTGTTTCCTTTAATGACTTTAGCTTATGTCACACTCCATCTTTTGTCGTGGAATAGGTATTCGCATAACCATTGTGTGCAACACATCTGTCAAATTGCCATGGTCTACCCAACAACATATGACATGCATCCATAGATATGATATCATATAGTACCTCATCTTGGTACCTGCCAATCTTGAACTTCACTAGGCATTGTTTACTGGCTATCACCTTGTGGTCATCCTGCACCCAGGCAACCCGATATGGATGTGGATGTTTCTATCTCTTGAGCTTCAACTTTGTCAGCATCTCTTCTGATACCAAATTATCAGTACTGCCACTATCAATTATCACATCACAACACTTACCCTCACACTTGTACCTGGTAAAAAATAGGCTCATCCTTTGTTCAGGTTCATTCTCACCACTCAACAGGACTCTTCTATTGATCAACATTTCTCCTCTTTCAACATCTTCAGAATTTGATGATCTGGCATCTTCATCTATATGTGCAACTCTAGCCTAGACTTCATTCCTCCTATCTATCCTTCCTTGGCATTGAGGAAATTCAAATTCCCTATGACCTTCTTCTCCATAGTGAAAACATGTCCCACGAAAGCCTCATCTTCCAAATCTTTGTCCTCTTCCTCTTCCTCTCTGATCTCTATTATTTTGATGATGGAAATGATTGAAATTATCTCCTCTCTGATTCTAACTGTTACTGGCCTCATCCTAATTTTTTGGATCTTCATTTCGATCTCCATATGACTGTCCACTAGATCTTCCATCATGACCTCTTCCACTTTGTCTACTCTCAAACTTCTTGTTCAGCTTTTCCTCTACTTTTAGGGCAAATTGGTATGCCTCTTCAATATTGTTCATTCAAACTAGATTTAGTTCCTCCCACATGCTCAACCTCAGCCCATTAAGGTAACGGGCAACTTTCTCTTTATCAGCTTCTGCATGACCTATTCTGATGAGGATTTAATAGAACTCCTCTGTGTACTCTTGAATAGATCTTCCGGCTTGCTTCAAACTTTGCATTTTCTTCAATAGGTCAAGCTTATAATCAACAAGAATGAATTGTCACTTCAATTTATCCACCATCTGCTCCCATCTTGTGATTTTATCCTTTCCTCTTCAATTTCACTCCAATTGAATCTCTTGCCACCAGATCTTCACATGACCCTTTAGTCTAGCCTTTGCAAACTTGACCTGATCAGGATCCTTGATTTCTTCATACTCAAAATATTCTTCACATTCATTAATCCAGTCAATCAACTCCTTTGGGTTAAGATTTTCAGAAAATGTCAGAACCTCAATCTTAGGTCTCTTCTCGATCTTTGAGATGGATTGAATAAATCTTTCTTCCTCCTGGTTCACAATTTCGACTTCTCCTTCTTGATCTTCTTCTTTGGCTTCATCCTCACTTTCATCTCTAACATTAAGATTCATTCCTCTGCGAATCTCCTCTTGCAATGCTCGCACTTGTCTCTATAGTTCCCTAACCTCAGGTGTTACAACATCAGCTCTTTTGCCACGTTCCCTTCATGGAGGCATTTTTGCACATCTCGCTGAAACTCTAACCACGGTCCTGGTGCAAATTGCATCACATTCGGTGACCTATTTATATAGAAACCCTAACCCATGGTCCTAGTGCAAATTACCTCACAATCGGTGATCTATTTACATAGAAACCCTAACCCATGGTCCTGGTGCAAACTACCTCACAATTGGTGATCTATTTACACACTCAAGATCTCCTACTCTGATACCACTTGATGAAGGGTGCTCCCCTTAATACCACAAACACATAGAGAAACAACAACAATATGCAAGAACATAAAATGAGGTTCTTATTATCTCCACAAATGTAGAATTATAAACTTTCAGAATTACAATATGCAAAGCCACATGGGCATTCCCTTACGATATTCTATAGGACAAAGCCTTGAATCAATAACTAGATCTACTACCCAAAACTATCCCGAATTGCCTAAGACAACACTATGAGCCTTCCTTATATAGGCAATTTCCACCACCCGAGAAGGTTCCATAAATTTAGCCTTTTAGGGCGACTATACATAAAATTATTTTATTTTCACAATTATTACAATAGGGTCAGCTCAAAAGAAATACAAAATATGCTTTTAGGTATCCCATCTTTTGGAGGCCATAAATTTTTAACCGTAGCTCTATTTTTCTATTGTAACCACTTTTCAGAAACTTCATGACGAGATCTACAATGCTTGACATGCACTAGCACTCATCAACTGGGGGTCGGTCATGATTTGGAGCTTCTAAGGCCTTCAAAATTGACATGAAAGATTTCATACCCAAAGACCTCAATAACTTCACCAATACTGATGATGTGGTAATGAAACTCAACTGGTAGGTTGATACAACCAAAATGAACCTCCACCTATGAAATCAGAACATTCTGAGCGTGAATAGAAAACTTACTAAAAATAGAAAGTTTCCATAAATAGAAGCTCCACACAAGATAGCCCTTATTAAAAATAAAACCAGAAATATTTTTGGGTGATGCAAGATTGCTCTTACACCCAGGATGCTCCTACATCATCCAATTAGTCCAAATAGTATATTTATGCAATCTCCCATCATATATAGCATGTCTATCATATTTCCAAGGTCTACCCAACAAAATATGACAAAAATCCATAGGCATGATATCACATAACACCTTATCATAGTACTTTCCAATTTTCAAAGTCACATAACATTGTTCACTTACCAAGAGTGTATGTTCATCTTTGATCTATGAATTCTGATAGGGCTTCAGATGTTCCAACCTTTTCAATTGCATCTTTGTGACCATTTACTCAAATGCCAGATTCTCTGAGCTACCACTGTCAATGATTACCTTCCAAACTTCATCAGAAACTCTACATCTAGTCTTGAACAAACTTTTCCTTATCAGATCTTCTTTTTTACCTTCACTCCAAAGTTCTCTCCTTACCATCAAGTTATTTTCCTTCTCAGGTTCATTCGGTGACTCTTCTTGCACCAAGGCATTTCTATTGTTACCGACCTTCTTACTTGCATGTGTACACTCAAATGATCTATGTCCTTCTTCTCCATAATTGTAAAAAGTTCCTTAGAGACCACCTCTATTATAACCACCTCGGTAGTTACTACCTCTGCCTCTAGATGAACTTTCACCTTTTCACTTAGTCTTTCTTTTATCCATATTTGTCTTTTCAAGTTCATATATACTATTTTCACCATAAGATCTACCTCTTCCTCTAGGGAATCTACCACCTCTACCTCTTTGTCTTTGCTCATGTTTCTTGTTCAATTTATCCTTGACCTTCAATGCAAATTGATAAGTCTCTTCAATGTTCTCCAATTTGACCAAACTAATTTCTTCTTGGAAGGAAACTCTCAAACCATTCAGGTATCTAGTACTTATTTCTAAATCATCATCGTCATGTCCAAATCTAATATTTAATCTATAAAATTTCTCAGTGTACTCTTTTACTGAGCTATCTTTCTTCCTCAAACTTTGCATTCACCTAACTAGGGTAATCTCATAATCACAAGGTAAGAATTTTCCTTTCAATTTATTCACTAGTTTATTCCATACCTTGATTTTGTCTTTGGCTTTCCTCTTTCTATCCAATTGCGGGTGTTCCCACCACAAGGATGCATGCCTTTTCAAATTTGTGCTTGCAATTTTCACCTTCTTTTCCACAGTTACATTTTCATTCTCAAAGTACTTTTCCATCTCAGTGATCCAGTCCATCAATTCATCAGAATCCAATTTTCCACTATACTTAGGAGAATTAAAGTGTGGTGTAGACTTTAGATTTGTCAAAGCCGTCAATAATCTTTCCTCACCTTGATCCATCACTAGTGCAGGTTCTACATCAACTTTTCTTCCTCAATTTCATCATCACTAACATCTTCAAGATGTCTTCCTCCTGTCTGGGTGTATTCAATAGCTTCTAATCTAGCAGCAAGTTGTCTCAACATGTCTTCCAATCTTGGATCCGCATCTCACCTCCCATGAACTATCTTGAAACCCTCTACAATTATAGGTTAGATCTTAATCTGCTACCGAACAACAAATCAACTAGGGTTTGATAAGAAGGAACACTGAAACCTAGATTCAAAAACTAGATCCAAATCTCACTTTGCTCTGATACCACCTGACGCAAGGGAGGATGGGGAGAGGGGCCAAAGGCACACCCTAACAAGATCCACCTTGTAGAGATCACATGCGGAAGAAACAATGCAACAAGTGAGAGAAAGAATGCAAATATCTTTCATATATTATCTTCAATCGGTTCATACATGTTAGGTTGTAAGGCCTTCCTGGTTGAGACCAGACATTACAATCAAGTACATAAGTTATCCAACATGCGAGGATCTTCCAATAATCTCTAATCTTCTATCTTCTATCAAAAACTTCCTTTCCAAAAACTTCCTCTATAAACTCTAACCAAACAACTACATTTATACAAGAGGATACTGAATTAAGTCAGCCTTTAGATCTACCATCAATAGAAGGAATGACCAGATCTAGGTCCACATGCTTCCCAATGATAGATGCCATCATTAAAGCTATGACCAAAATTAATTACACAAGTCGGCCTCAATAGGAATCCAAAACAAACAACTCAGTAAGAAAGGATAACCGAGCACTAGATAAGCATCACTGTGGGCTAGGGAAATTCACCAAGTGCCGGAGATATAACCGACCAACACCCATAAACAAAGGAAACTGAGCAACACCGAACCAACTCGGTCAAAGCAGGAACCAGGAAACACATAAAACTTCAAACATGTTTTTGGTGACATGGGATTGCCAAGGACTCGAGATGCTCTTGTATCAAATAAAGATCAAGGTTCAAAGTGGTTTTTCATCCTATGGGGTTCTCCACTATAATACTTTTGTTTATTTTTCATGGCACTTGTTGCATTTTCTCATTGTATGTTTCATGTTATCAACATTCTAATTGTTTCATATTTTGTATACTACTGATTCACCGCTCTCTCTCTCTCTCTCTCTCTCTCTCTCAATGTTGTTTGTGTTCCAACAAGTGGTATCAAAGAAAGGGTTCCCATTTAAGAAGTTTAATCAAATTTGGTTGGTCTTGGTAGAAGGAATATTATGGGCAAGAAGTGAAGGAACAAAAAAATGAAAGATTCATCTAAAAATAAATATCTTTTTAAATGATGCTTCTGATTTGTAAAACAATTTGTATTCTAAAGACTACATTGCAGCTGTTTTTGATGCCTCTATTGATTAGGAAATAGAAAAATAATAAGAAGTGGTTTGTCTTGAAGAATAATTACTTTCATCCCTAGATGTGATCAAGAGTCTCAAAAAATAAAATCAATATCTCAAGGTATGTCTATAGGAAAATGTTAATGTTAATAAAATTGTAGTGGAAAATATTGAGGAGTCTAAAAGGATTGTTGATTTTCTAGAAGTTCAAATGGTTGATAAGAAAAAGAAGGAAGAATAATTGGAAACTAAGTTCATTGAAAAAGATGAGTTATGTAGGAATTTGAAAAATGAGATTATATCTTTGAAGAAAATTTATGATAATGAAATCTTGTTAAAAGAACAAACACTTAAAGATAACATGATTATAAGTCAGAAAATATTGAGTCCAACACAAAAGGATAGCAGAGTTAGTAAGGTTTGATTTGGAGATTAAAACTATTGAATGTTTAAAACTTGAAGGTGAAGTCATTGCATTAACGAAAGAACTTGAAGGTGTCAAGAATCAATAACAGAAAATCAAAAGTTTGATCATAGTAATATTATGTTGAATAAGATGTTGGATAGGAAAAGGAATACAAAGGGTCCTATTTGATTGATATACGAGATTGGGAAAATCTCTTTAGAAGGAACTAAACATGATACAGTGCTTTCAACTATTGATGGAAATAAGTTTAGAGTCAGGCAAACACTAAGGAAGAAGGTCTATTTGAACTGCCATGTTGGTGCATCTAATAGTGAAGAGAAAATAGGTGATAATAGTACTAGTAGAAAATAATTCAAAGTTATGTGCACAGATAAAGGAAGTGCTTTTAGATCTTCACATACTTTGTATAATCAATCAATAAGGTATAATCATTAATTTTAAAAATATTGTTGTTGTTACAATACTTATGATCATAAGGCTAAGTTACATGTAAGTTTGTAGATAAGAGATGGATTGGCTCTTCAAGAAGAAATTATTTCATGAGTCAAAGGTGTTATAGCTAACATGGTCTTGCTCATAAACCTGCAAGTTGTAGATGGTATATATAATTTTTTTTAAATAAAATGTGTTCATAAGAGAAAAGGATATAAGATGTTACAAATGTAACCATCTTGGACATATAGAAAGGTTTTGAAGGAATTTTGTTTTTAAAGAAGACAAGAAGAAAGGGTTTCTTATGATTTGGAGAAGGAAATGTAACCAAGCTAAAGACAAAGATCCATGTGCACTCTTTGCACATGTTATAACATATAGATCTTGATGAGTAGCATGAACTCAGGGGGAGTCTATTATGGTAGTATATCTCTTACCACTGTTAAGATGATAATAAAGTATGGAAATCCAAAGTTTCTTTTGGTATTATAATGTGTATTATAAAGGAAAGATATTGTATTCTGCTCCTTTATTGTTGAATTTTTTATGATGATCTATAGTTGTATGCATATTGGAGATACATGCACTGACAAGTTCATAATTTCAATGCACATTTTTATGCTT
Source organism: Chamaecyparis obtusa (assembly GCA_027943335.1). Classification (NCBI taxonomy): domain Eukaryota; kingdom Viridiplantae; phylum Streptophyta; class Pinopsida; order Cupressales; family Cupressaceae; genus Chamaecyparis; species Chamaecyparis obtusa. The sequence continues at coordinate 66,548 of BSBK01011671.1, read as the reverse complement.
CTTATTTGGTGTCTTAACTCATTTGAATGGCCTATCATGAAATACATTGAGAACATTTTTGATAAGTAATATTTTATTGCATTAAGGTATACATGTGATGAAGGTGAGTAAGTAGTAAGTTTTTATACGATGTGATCGTAAGATATCTCTCTATTATGGACATAACACATTGTTAATTGTTGATTTCCATTCAAATACTAATGGAATGTTTCCAAATTGGGTTGATTACTATTCTAGAAAAGATCTGATGAGATGTTATTGAAATATAGTTCATGATATCATTTAACATGAGGTAAAACCATTGTTCAGATTTTTTAGCATTAGCAGTTAGTAAAAAAATTGGTGTGGCTACATAAGAGATCTTATGACCCTATAATTTTGTGAGGAGAAATATATTGATATTCTCTACACATGTTATTATTTCCCAAAACAACTATTGTAATATTTAAGAGGTCAAATTGGTTAATTTTTGAAAGTTTTTCTAATCCTATCAACATTGCAACTAGAAGATTGTAGTCATTCTGTAGCTTTATCAGAGAGAAATACATGTGATTGAAGATGCTATGTGTTTATGTCATCTCATACTAAGTTATATTAAAAAAATTCTTATGCAAAGATGACTTAGAAAATTGAAATCTTTAATGACCTTATTCATAGTGATGACCCTTGTGATAATATGTATTCCATGAAAGATGTGTAGTGCTAATTGAGTTTTGGCGAATAATTGAAGAAGTAACTTTTCATGATTGAAACACAATGGTTTTGATGTGTTTTGAATGAAATTGAATATCTAGATATAAAATATAGATGCAATCAACAAATGGACAATGATAAAATGAAAGTGGTAATGAAAAATCATAAAATCAGAAAGTGGTATTTTGACGTGATTACTCAGCTTGATGTGATCAGCAAATACAGATGGTAATGGTACAAAAATGAGAAGGTATTTTTTTCTTAGCTTGACTAATTGTGTTTGATAAGAAATTTGTAAGAGGAATGAAATGAAACAACAACATGTGATGCAGACCAAGGCAAGGAGGATCCAATTATGGACAATCTAGCCTTGCAGCTTCAGAATTACACAACGAAAAACTCAACACAACAAGATGCTTCAACTTAATTTTCATTAACATGCCAGGCTATAAGGCCTTCCATGTTAGGGCCAATTACATACAAAAACAAGTTCTTCAATATCCACACAGATCCAATACAATTTTAGCTAGTTTAGCTTTGAAACAATCATCAACTAATGGAAACTCTAAGGTAGATCTAAAATTGAGCCTGCAAGCCTCTAAGAAATCTCCTTGTCTCCAAGTGTGCAAACCACTAGCTCTGCAACTACAAACTATCAAATAACAATCTGATCAACAATATCATGCAAGATCTTTTCCACAACTTCACCAACTCCAGCTTTCAGAACCTTTGATCTGACTCACTAAGTCATCAAGTCATCCTCCCTAAACATCTACCCAAACACCCCTTTAAATATTAATCATCAGCCACAAGTCGGCTGGATGAAACCATTAAATCCCCCCAACAAATATTAAATTTAATACAAGTCGGCTTCAAAATATCCTTACAAACATTTAATTCAACATGTAAGCCTAAAACAACAACTATCAACAATAAATACACCAAGTCGACTCAACAAATCACACAGAAGTCCAGTCGGTAAATTAGAACTACCGAGCAATAGGGAAATAACTAAGCATGCCAAGCACCATCGAGCACCAGTGTCAACCAAGCACCATAGGCATCACCGAGTAACACTTTCACCAAGTGCCAAAGATTACCAAGTTCCTTTAGTGACCGAGCTTCCTTCAATAGCTAAGGCCATCAGTCAAGGTTGCAACCGAGTAACACTGGCCAAATAACAAACCTCCCATAAAGATTCACCAAGTACCCTAGAATGCCCCTGCATTAGACACCCTAGGTTTGAAAATATGTTCGTATGTGAGAAGACCATCTTCTGGAATTCAGCACATAAACCCTAAACTGGTTCTTCACATACAAGTCCTCTACCTTTTCAATTTGCATAGTCTTCCACTTCAGCTTTCTCTATCTCTTCAAATCTTTCCTTGACAACACACAGGTCTATCTTTCACACTAATCAAGCATACCTTCAAGATCCACCAACTCAAAGCAGCTACCAATACTCAGGCTTCTCCTACCAAGTGTTGTATCCATCAAAGGCATCAAGGAAAACTTCATGTCATCCTTCTCAATAGTAAACACATTTCTAACATAGTCATACAAAGCTCTAGAATCATATTGCCAAGGTCTACCAAGAACTATATCACAACTATTCATCTTCACAATGTCGCATAACCCAAGATCCTTATACTGGCCAATCTGAACATCAATAAAGCATTGTTCTCTTACTTCTAGAGCATAAACATCTTGTAGCTAGCCAATCCTATACAGACAAGGATGCTTCATTCTATTCAACCCAAGTTTATAAACCATGTCCTCAGCAAAAAGGTTATCAGTACTACCACTATCAACAATAACATCACAAATTTTACCTCCAGACTTGCATTGGGTCCTAAACAAGTTACTCCTCTGACAAGGTTCCTCCTTTGTACCGAGCAATGTTTGTCGAAGTAACAAGTTCTTAGATTTAGGTTCATTCTCATTCACCACATTAGTTTGTCGGTCACCAAGCTTCTTCTGTGTACACTCAAAAGAATGGTATCCTTCCTCTCCACAGTTATAGAAAGTACCTTTAAAGATAACTCTACCTATCTTCTTCTTTGGTTCTATATGTTTCTATCCATCTTCTGCATCAGTTAGTTTATCCTTCATCGAGTGATCAATCTTTTCCTTCCCTCGGGAGTTACTATGTTGTTTACTCTTCAACTTATCTTCTTCCTTCAGATCATACTGATAAGCATCTTCAATAGAATCAATATTCATCATACCAAGCTCATCCTGAATATTGAATCTCAAACCATTCACATACCAAGCTACATTTTCCTTACCAAGTTCTCTGTATTTAGACCGAATAGTAAGTTTGTAGAACTCCTCTGTATAATCCTCAATAGACAAATCCTTCCATTTCAGATTCTGCAACTTCTTAAACAAGTCAAGCTCATAGTTAGAAGGTATGAACTTAGCTTTCAATTTAGTCACCATCAACTTCCACTGATTAATCTTCATTTCACCTTCATCTTCTCTATCTCTTTGTAGTTCTTTCCACCAAAGAGAAACATGTCCTTTCAACTTTGTCTATGCTAATCTCACCTGAAGAGGATCTTCAATTTATTCCAACTCAAAGAAATCTTCAAGTTTACCAATCCAATCAATCAAGTTCTCAGGCTTCAAAGTACCAGAGAAAGTAGAAACTTCCATTCGATAACTACTACTTAATTGAGCTCCAGATCTAGGCAACTAAGAAGTTCTATCTTCACCAGATGTATCCCTCTAGTCATCACCACTAAATCTAGAAGATTCAAAGTCTTTAGCAGCTTCCTCATAACCATATTCAGTACCAAAATGTTGAGGTACACCAGCATTAGCTCTCATGATCTCGACAACCATTTCATTCTTCATCAACTCCATCTCAGATCTAAAATCTGATTTCATCTTCTTTGTAATCCTAGATTCAATAGTATCACAAAGATCTGCAGGTACTCTAGGGTCCAATCTTCTCAGAGGAATCCTTAAAGATTAAGAGAAACCCTCTGTAACAAACCCTACATCGACCACCTTGTGGCAATCTCCAAGTTGTATGCAAGTCAAATCAGCCTGCCACCTTGCACAAATAACAAGGGAAAGATCCACAAGTTCAGTGCCATGAATCTGTAACTCAGATCATATGATCTCTTCACCAATAAGATTAACTTTGCAAGATCAACCTTGCTAGGTCAACCTTCACTCCACAAGATAAACTCTGCTCTGATACCACTTGACATAGACCAAGGCAAGGAGGATCCAATTAAGTACAATTCAACCTTGTAGCTTCAGAATTACCTAGTGGAAAACTCAACACAACAAGATGCTTCAACTTAATTTTCATTAACATGCCCAGTTGTAAGGCCTTCTAGGATAGGGCCAATTACAAACAAAAATAAGTTCTTCAAGATCAACACAGATCTAATACAATCTTAGCTAGTTTAAATAAAAAATAATCAAAAATTGATGGAAAAACTAAGGCAAATCTAAACTTGAGCTCGCAAGCCTCCAAGAAATATCCTTATCTCCAAGTGTGCAAACCAGTAGCTCTACAACTACAAACTATTAGATAATAATTTGATCTACAAGATCATGCAATATCTTTTCCACAATTTCACCAACTCCAACTTTCAGAACCTCTGATCTAACTTGCTAAGTCATCAAGTCATCCTCCCTAAACATCTACCCAAACACCCCTTTAAATACTAATCATCAACCACAAGTCAGCTGGATGAAACCATTAAATCCCCCCAACAAATATTAAATGTAATACAAGTCAGCTTCAAAATAGCCTTACAAACATTTAATTCAACATGTCGGCCTGAAACAACAGCTACCAACAATAAATGCACCAAGTTGTCTCAACAAATCACACAAAACTCCAATTGGTAAACTAGAACTATCGACCAAAAGTGAAATAACCGAGCATGCCAAGCACTGCCAAGCACCAGTGTTGACCAAGCACTGTAGGCATTGCCGAGTAACACTTTCACTGAGCGCTAGAGATTATCGAGTTCCTTCTAGAACTGAGCTTCCTTCAATGACCGAGGTCATTAGTCAAGGCTACAACTGAGTAACACTGGCCAAATAACAAACCTCCCATGTAGATTCATTGAGTACCATAGAATGCCCTTGCATCAACATGGAATGGTGAATATTTACTTTTTTAAAGATTCTTCTTAAAAATTTAATACTATTTCTCATAAGGTGGAAGGTTTTTGATATGTACTCATTCAAAATATAAAAGGTTTCTATTGTTCTAGTTATCATGGTTAATCAAGGTATTTTTGAGTTAAATACGTTTACATGAATTATGATAATATGGAACAAAACTCAAGTAGATCTCAGGTTCAAATGTTTGAACGCATCCAATTGTACTGATGTGCTTTCTAAGATTATGATCAATGTTTACAAATAGTATGAAGGAATACAAATGTAAAGGGAACAAAATGTATGGATATGAAAAAATGTGTGTAGGTAAGATAATAAAGTGGGAAATGATATAATGAAAAATGTTGTGGACATGCAAAACTTTAATCAAACATGAATACTTATCTTGAAAAGGAGTAGATTCAAAAGTACTATTTTCTAATGTCTGTGTATAGTTTCGGGACATTCTGCCAATGGATTTGGCCTAGAAATACAGAAATAGAAAAAACCAAGAAACCTCCTGTCTTTTTGAAGAAGGTCAACCTTGACCCAAAACAGGGGTAAGATCTTACCCCAGGCCACAATCTTACCCCAAAAAGTTGACCTTGACCTACACTGTTCTAACAAAAATTCTGTTCACGGATCCTGGAAGTTCACCGAAAAGGGTACTCAGATCTGAACTACAATTCATTATCTCACACCTGTACCTATAATAAAAAGGGTTTTGTTGTTTTGATGAGGGGTTTTCCTTGGTCAAACCCTGGTTTGGAATCAACCTTTAAAATAGAATTGAAATAGATAATGCTAGCAAGTAGTAGAAGTAGATCTAACAACAAAGCTATGATGCTCAATAGATACAATCATATTTTAAATGTAATGAAGTATGTTAATATGAAAGCTTGGACACAACATTAAAAAATGTAAATCAAAACCTCCATGATTGCATGTTTGGAATCCACCTTGAAGGGAGAATGAGTAGATCTTGAAGATGAACAAAGGATCTTGAAGGAAGATCACACCACCTTGATGGATAGATCTAGTGTTTGAATGATGAATCTTGAATGCTTGAACCAAATCCCTCCAAAGGCTTGAAAGCTTGAATCCTTGATCTTAAATGGAGAACTTGAATGCTTGAATGTAGATGATGACTTGAATGATTCCTTTAAAATGCTTTCATGATGATGGAATGCTTGAGAGATTATGAAAAAGGATTGCAAAAGATTCTTGATAATGGATGTCTCCTTGAGAGTGCTTTTATGAAAAGTGGATGTGAAAATGAGACAAAAAGGCTTCCTTTTATAGTGATCTAGGGCAAAAACTCTTATAGAGGCCAACATATGAGAAATAAATTCTCATTGGGCCCATACCCCTAGAAATGGACCTAGATTAAATATAATTTAAGAGTTTACCATTTCAAAATTTGAAACAGCCAACTTGGAAGCGGGAAATAAAACTTTCCAAAGCCCGACATCCATAAATCATGGAATCTTGAAATTTGGATCCTAGGTCAAGGTCAAGGTTGACTTTGACCTAGGTCATAGTCAAGGTCATTCTTGACCAAGGTCAAGGTCAAGGTCGACCTTGACCTTGAGGTCAAGGGTCTTAGGATCTTAGTCCAGAATGACAGAAAAGTGGAGAAAGAAGGTGGAAAAGGGGCAGTTTGAAGAGAAAAGCCAGATTCAAGCCAGGGACCTACTTGAGGCATTTGACATGACCCTAAACTACCTACTAGGAGTGTTAAACTAGTCCTAAATGGAAGTGCTTCCATTTTCTGATGATACAACAAGTTTATTGTGATGGTTTCAGAACAAAGATTGGTAAAGTCTTCAAAGAAATGGTATATCGACAATTGTGGATCTTCACTTAGAGCTGAGTACTTGCATTATCCAAAATTCTAGAGTTTAATACTAAGCAGGAACATGTTGAGTTTACTGTTTAGCCCTTTGTCATATGTTTTCAAAATAGGGGAAAAAGAGGAACAATGAGTTGATTTTTTGACATCAATAGTAAAGGGGGAGTTTGTTGTCTTTGGCATAGAGTTTGTCATTGGTGTCAAAATGGTAACAACATAGTATTTTTGGTTTTGTGGATGATTTTCAATTGTGGTGAAAGTTGGTGATGTCAATGTGAACTGACATTTCATGATGTGGTATTGTTGGCCAAGGTGATGTTATCATGTTTATTAGTTTCTTTAAGAAATGGTGTTAATTTGTTGAGCACATTGCCTATTGGATGCTACAGTATTTGATGTTAGTATGATTTCTCAACTTGAGATTATACCTTTGAAGAAAATTTCTAATAATAAAATCTTACTAAACAAAAAACACTTAAAGATAATATGGTTATAAGTCATAAAATTGAAATTGAGGAAAACAAAATGATAGAAGAGTTAGTAAGGTTTGATTCGGAGATTAAAAGGATTGAATGTTTAGAACTTGAAGATGAAGTGGTTGAATTAAGGAAAGAACTTGAAAGTGTCAAGAACCAATCACAGGAAAATCAAAATTTTGGTCCTAGTACTAATATGTTGAATAAGATGTTGTACAGGAAAAGGCATTATAAGGATCCTACTGGATTGCAATATGTGACTAGGCAAAGCTCTTTAGAAGGAATTAAACATGAGAAAAAAATTTCTACTACTGATGGAAAGAAGTTTAGATTCAAGAAAACACCAAGCTAGAAGAAGGTCAATTTGAACCACCATGTTGTTACATCTAACAGTGAAGAGAAAATAGGTGATAACACTATTGGTAGAAAACAATTCAAAGATGTGCACAAAGATAGAGGAAGTAATTTTTTATCTTCACATCCTTACTATAATTTGTCAATAAGGTATAATCATTCTTTTCAAGGATATTGTTATGGTTGCAAAACTTATGGTTATAAGGCTACTACATCTAAGTTTTATGATAAGAGATGGATTGGGTCTTCAAGAAGAAATTATTTCATGAGTCAAAGGTGTTATAGTTGTCATGGTCTTGGTCATAAATCTGTAATGTTTAGATGGCCTAGAAATTTTGTTAAAGAAAATGTGTTCATAAAAGATGAGGATATAAGATGTTATAAATGTAAGCCTCTTGGACATATAACAAGTTTTTTCAGGAATGCTCTTCCTAAAGAAGACAAGAAGAAATGGTCTCTTATAGTTTGGAGAAGGAAATGTAACCAAGATGAATACAATGTTCCATGTGCACTCTTTGCACTTGTTATATCATCCAGATCTTAATGAGTAGCAAGCACTCAAGGGGATTCTATTATGGTAGTATATCTCTTACCCCAATGAAGATGAGAATAAGGCATAGAAATCTAAAGTTTCTCTTGTTGTTATAAGGTGTGTTATAAAGAAAAGATATTCTATTTTGCTCCTTTATGTTTGAATTATTTATGATGAGGTATAGTTGTATGCCAATTAGAGATACATATGCTGACAAGCTCATAAGTTCAATACTAGTTTGTATGCTTGGTGATTTGGTGTCTTAACTCATTTGAATGGCTTATCATTAAATTCCTTGAGAACACATTTTGATAAGTAAGACTTTATTGCATTAATGTATACATGTGATGAAGGCCAATAAGTAGTATGTTGTTATAAAATGTGATCATAAGACATCTCTTGATTATGGATATAACACTTTGTTAATTATTTATTACCCTTTCAAGACTAATTATAATGCTACCAAATTGGGTTGATGACTATTCTAGAAAAGATGTGTTGAGATGTTACCAAAATTTAGTTCATGATATCATTTAACATGAGCTAAAACCAATATTCAGATTTTTTAGCATTAGCAGTTAGTAAAATATTTGGTGTGGCTACATAAGAGCTTGTATGACCCTATAATTTGGTGAGGAGAAATATAGTGATATTCTCTATAGATATTCTTATTTCTATAAAAAATAGTTGTAATGTTTAAGAGGTCAAATTGGTTAATTTCTAAAAAATGTTACGATCTTATCAATATTGCGACATGAAGATTGCAATCATTCTGTAGCTTTATCAAATAGCAATATATGTGATTGAAGATGCTATGTGTTTATGTCATCTCATACTAAATTCTATTAATATGTTTTAAAACTTTAATGGCCTTATTCATAGTGATGACCCTTGTGATAATATGTGTTCAATGAAAGATGTGTAGTGCTAAATGAGTCCTGGTGAACAATTGAAGAAGTAATTTTGTAAGGATTAGATTATGTTATTTGTTTGATACATATTTGGAAGTTTGTTTATGACAGAGTTGAAATTTGATGTAATGCATATGTGATAGTTGGAAGATCAGATTGAAATTCAAGTGCAGTTTTGAATTTATTAATGTTTTTTCAAATTGCTACAAGAGCTTGACTTGCTATAGAAACTTCAAAATATTTAAGCAAATCTTTGACATATGAATTGTAAATTGAAGTTGTGATGAATGTTTTATATAGCAACAGAGTAACCCTCTAATTATATTTCTCTATTTTTTCTCAAGGGAAGTGAGTTTTTCAAGTGTAAGGGATGAGTGTTCCTAAAATTATTAAGGGTGTTGGTGCTTCCTAGAGTTGTAGCTCTAAAATATTTTCCCAAGTGGCCTATAAAGATCAAGGTTTAAAGTGGTTTTTCACCCGATGAATTTTTCCACTATAAATACTTTTATTTATTTTATCATGGTATTTGTTTCATTTTCTCATTGTATGTTTCATGTTATCTATATTTTAAGCGTTTCAAGTTTTGTATATGACTAATTCACCCCTCAGTGGTGTTTATATTCCAACACCTTCTCTTGGAAAAAATTCATGGTGCTTGAGGATTTTTGGGTAGCAAGATTCATAGTGGTGAGAGCATCAAATCCTCTTTATGGTTCTAATTGACTCCTTTCCCTCATCACCATTTGTTTTACTAATCTACACTGGGTGATCAAAATTGGTCAAACACAAAGTTCGATTTGAATTCCATGAAAGGCTTCCCTTCATTTTCTTGAGAATTGGTCGATGCTTGGACTCCTACCATCACATATGCACATCGTCTATTGCATTTGTGACTTTGAGTGACTCACATGTAAAGGGGAAAAAATTCTATGTTAAAGAGGATAGAATATTAGGCGGAAATTGTAAGGCCAAGAATTCTGCCAACTTCAAATTCATAGCTTCTTTCTTTATCTTTTCTTGCACGTTCATCACTCTCACCACACTCCAATCTAATCTTCATTATCACCATGCCCACACAAATGTGAAAAATCTATTGCAGTCACTAATTATTAATCTCCTATCTTTTAAAGATTATTTAACTACTAAAAATTAATTCATTGCTAGTATTGAAAAATAACACAACTACAAATTCACCAAATAAAAATATGGAAAGAAATATGCAACACAATGAACACAATATTTTTGGACAATTGTCCCTAGAAAAACCCCAGAGGGAAAACCATTACTGTAGATGAGAAATGTATTAATCTTCAACAAATTAAGAGATACAAAAATCTCCTTGCCTCTTATTGGCAGAGCTCAAACAACCTCCCAATTTCTCCTACTGATATTCCTCCACTACTATCTCCCAACGCTATCACTGCACCCTTGCTAACACTACAAGACTATTTTCTATCACTACAAATTCATTTACTATGACTACAAATGCTTCTTCAACTTTTGCCTATTGTTTTGATTTTCAAATTCCCCTAGACCCCCTTTTATACTACCCTCATTGGAGAATCAATGACCGAGATCAAATCTCAATCAACGGCTGAGATAAGTGCACAACCCAAAAACCAATAAAAAAATAGGTTTCGCCTAGGGGAATAAAAAAATACATTAAATAGTTGTATCTACACTAAATTCTAGACAAAAAATTATTTAATATTATTTAGCAAGTGGACTAACAACTCTCCAAGCTAACTAGGTAACACTCCCTCTTAGCAAGGAATTTGTTTTGCACAAAACCCAACTTATCTCTAAAGAAAATGAATTTATCCTTCCCTAATACCTTTGTCAAAATGTCTTCTACCTACTCTTCTCTAAGTATGTACTATAGCTGAACAAGCCCCTATTGTACATAATCTCTCTTCAATCTATACATGTGGGTCTATCTATTGTGTGCTACAAAGCCTTCAAATTGCTCTATGTATACCTCCTCCTTCAAATCACCATTGAGGAATGTTGGCTTGACATCCATTTGATGGATCTTCCATCTCATCTGTGTTGCAAATGAAATCATAGCTCATATAGATATATACCTCGCCACAGGAGAAAATGTCTCCTCATAGTCTATTCCCTCCTTCCAAGAGAACCCCTTTGCCATGAACCTTGCCTTGTATTTCTCAATTCTACCATCTGAAACATGCTTGATCTTGTAGATCTAATGTGATCCAACCACTGTCCTATCTATTGATCTAGGCACTACCTCCCACACATCATTCTGCATTATTGAGGTATATTCCTCAACCACCACATCTCGCCAGATCTAATACTTTGTAGCCCCCTGATAACTAGAAGGCTCACTATCTACCAATTGATTAAATAGAGCCACATAGTCATTGAACTCATTTGGTTTTCTCTATTTTCTAGTACTCATCCTAGGAGCTCCCACAAACTCTTGAGTATCCCTTTGTTCATTGTTCCTACTGCTAATTGTAGACGATGAAATATAAACCTCCATGTCTTCTTGATGCTTTTCTCACTGCACCAACTACTCCATACTCCATGAACTCTCACCACTTAAGCCTATTCTTATACTAGTAACTGTACTTGAGCTTTGCTTCCCTTTACTTAATTGAGATAACCTTGAAGCTTCTGTCGGCTGCTCACTCAGATCTTTTGCTAGAAAATCTTTGGACCTCCTAAATGCCTTGTCCTCCACAAACTTAACATCATGCCTGACTATAATCATCTTGGTCCCTAGAATAAATATCTAATATGCCTTTGAGGTTTCACTGTACCCCAAAAAGTACCCCCTCTCTATAGTTAGATCTAACTTTGCACGTGTATCACCTAGAATATGACAATATGCCAAACTTCTAAATATCCTAAAGTGACTAACATCTAGCTTCTTCCCTATGAAAGCTTCCTCTAGTGTCATCTTCCCTATTACCTTATGTGGAACCCTATTTTGTATGTACAATATCGTACTACATCCATCTACCCATAAATAGCATGGCATATCTTGGTCATGTAGCATAGCCCTTGCTCCCTCCGATATAAAATGATTCTTTCTCTCAAAAACTCTATTTTATTGTGTTGTAAGGAACATTCCACTCTCTCTTGATTCCTTCTCTAGTACAGAACTCCTAGAATTCATTTCCTTTGTACTCACATCCATTATCTAACCAAAGAACCTTTATCTTCCTTGCTGTTGATTTCTCCATAAGAGCTTTAAACTCTTGGAAGTGATTGAAAACCTCATCCTTGGCCTTCAAGAAGTATATCCGGGTCTTCCTGGAGAAATCATCAATAAAAGTAACATAGTACTCATATCCTCTAAGAGACTTCATCAACATTGGTCCACCTACATCTAAATGTACTAGATCAAGAACACCCTTAGATCTGGTGTCACTCCTTAGAAAAGATGTGTTCACAAACTTCCCCAACACACATCCCTTACATACATCATCATCCTCTGTACTCACCTCCGGAACACCTATCACTATCTCACAAAGAAATTTAAGTGCTCCATGATGTATATGGCCCATCCTCCTATTCCATAGCTCTCCAAGATCTCTAGGATTACTATTGCTCATGAGTTCCTTAGGAGTATCAAATTGCAACCTATAAAGGTGACCACTCCTAAATCCAATAGATACTGGTGATTTCCAATTCTTGTGCTTGATCAACACGTGTCCCTCTAAAAAGTACATTATACCTTTTATCCTAAAGAACAGATATAGAAATTAGATTCATACCTAAGCCTGGCACATGCAACACATTGCAAAAGGGAATAATCTTCTCATTCTCCCTTTGAAACTGAATAGTCCCTTTCCCAACTGAGTTCAGTTTGGACAAGTTTCCCATATAAATATGGATACTGGTGTCCTCCTCCTTGTAACTCGAGAAGTACTCTCTAACTCTTGTCATATGAAATGATGCCCCACTTTCTATATACCAAACACTCTGTGAGGTTGAGCTAACCATGCAAGCTATGAGTGCGAACTCATCTTCCAATCTACTAGAGAGCTCATCTACACTTGTTGATGCTATCACCCACTTCTTGCTCTTATTTTTATTCTTCCTCATTTGCGGACAATCACTAAAATAGTGGAAAAACTCATGAAAACCAAAGAAATTGACCTTAGATATGTCCTTCTTTTTCTCACTTTCTGACTTTGATCCTTTCCTAGAACCCTTCTTCGCTTTCCCCTTTCCTTCTAGGGAAACATTTTGTTGTTTCACCTCACTTTTCTGACTCTTGTTGTTGGCTCCACTGAAAAGACTTAGTCTAAACTCCTCCTGAGTGAAATCACTCCATAGTCGATCCCAACTCAGTAAGGTGTCTCATCCACTAGCAACTTGAACAAAGACATCCCACTTCTTAGTAAACCCATTTAGGGATATTATGACTAGCTCATCATCATTGGGGCTATCTCCAATAATTTATAACTAGTCCTTGGCAAGTCTAAGTCTGGTGAGGTAAATTGTGATGTCTTCTCCCTTATTCATCTAGGTATTTTTCAACATTTCTCTAAGAATTAGCTTCCGATTTGTGGTAGCATTCAGGTATAGATTCAGATTGGCATCCCACATCTTCTTTGTTGTATCTAACTCTACAATATGTGGAATAATACGGTCCTTGACTCCATCAAGCATTATCCTCCTCGCCTTGGCACCATCCTTCTTTTATGCTCAAATCTATGTTGCATCTTTAGGTACAACTACAACACTCGTCACATATTCCTTGATACCATTCTCTTCTAGCAATAGAGAAATTTTGGCTTTCCAAACACCAAAATTAGAGGTTCCATCCAATCTATCTTGATCTCTCAAACCCGCTGAGGCCAATTCAAAGAAATAAAAGAAATAATAACTTGACAGAGGTCAATTTCCTTTCCTTTCTTAGGGTAAACCTTTTCTACCCTCAACACATCTCCGATACCATGTGAAAAATCTATTGTAGTCATTGATTATTAATCTCCTATCCTATAAAGATTATTTAATTGCTAAAAATTAATTTAGTGCTAATATTGAAAAATAACACAACTGTAACTTTGCCAAATAAAAATACAAAATGAAACATGCAACACAATGAACACAATATTTTTAGACAACTATCCTTGGAAAAACCTCGTAGGGAAAACCAATACTACAGATGAGAAATATATTAATCTTTAGCAAATTAAGAGATACAAAAAAATCCTTAACTCTTACTGGCAGAGCTTAGACAACCTCCCAATTTCTCTTGATGATATTACTCCACTGCTATCTCCCGACACTATCACTACACCCTTGATAACACTGCAATACTATTTTCTATCACTAAAAATTCATTTTCTATCACTGCAAATGCTTCTTCAACTTGTGTCTATTGGTGTGATTTCCAAATGCCCCTAGAACCCCTTTTATACTACCCTCGTTGGAGAACCAATGACTGAGATCAACTCTCAATCAATGACTAAGCTAAATATAGGGCAGTATTTGATGATGGTAGTGTCATGAGCCTTGGGACCAAACACATGCATCACTAGCAATATTCCCTAGTGCAAGTGAAGACTAAGGAAAACATCCATATTTTGCCTTATCAAAACGCATGTGAAAGAAAAAAAATTGATCTAACTAAGTCCCAAATAATGCCAAGAAATCAATGCACAAAATAGAAATAAAATAACAAGGACCAAGATGATATGTGGGTGCAGCCAAAAATTTACTCATCTATTATGATCCAAAACAATTACAAGTCAGCTCAACTAAGTGCCCAAAAACATAAGCTTGCCCAATAAATAATGCTAAATAGACTTAGCATAGATTATTACAATCGAGCTCCGAGGTCTTCAAATCCAAGTCACTACAAGACTTCGCCAAGAAGAAGGAATTTGTCTCAACTTTTCTCCTTTTCCAAAATACTTGTCACTCCCAATCGCTTTCTCTAGTTGATGCCAAATGAATGAGCAAGGCTTCCAATATATAGAAGCACCTTAGATGAAACATCCAGACATAACTTTTGCGATATGAGTCTAGACCCAAATCACTGCACCACAATCAATCTAAGATTCAATGCATTAATGCATGCTAGCACCAACAACTATGATGAAGTTAGCCCGATAACAATCTCCAAGGTAAGCACAACAACTAAGTACACACTACACAAGTCGGTCACTACTCCATGCCCAATACACCCAATGTTCATATCTACTCATCCACCAAAGAAAGTCGGCCACAATGAAAATCCACTAGCTCACAAATAAATCAAGTCGGCTCTACCAAGCTTCACTTAAGTCAGCCAATCTTATAAGAAATATTTCAAGTTAGCCTCGAATACAAAATCCATGTCAACTGTGAATTTCTCTGCTGAAGTTGGCTCAAGAAAGTTGCACCTCCAAATTGGATAAGTCAAATCACCTCAATGAATCACTACAATCATCAAACAAGAAACATTAGGAACCTCTCCAAGCTTCACAACTTGGATAAAAAAGTCACCAAAATTACTTGAAGTCTAGCCCCATTACATCCTCCCCCACCATTAAACTAGTAGCGACGTCCTCAATGCCAGTGCATCCAAGACCAAAATGTCACGAGAGGTGATCCAAAAAGATCACTCAAGAAGATTTTAGTTCCTCTGGCTAAGGAACCAAAGTAACTCCTCAACTGAAAACTTTTTCTTATCACTCCAAGTCCAATATCCCTTCAAGCACTTCAACAATGGATTGACAATTTTAGAATAGCTCGCAAAGAAACCTCTGCAAAATCTAATCACACTTAGCAATCACCACAAGTCATGAACATCTCAGATATGCTCACAAACTCTATCAACTAAATCTTCTTAGATTTGACTCTAATCAGGAAGCACCAAGTCATTTGCATAAATAAATCCACATTACTCTAAATCCACTAAGGTAGTATGATCTCTTGTCAAAAAGATATCTCATGCAAGAATCCAAGTATCCACCATCACTACTGAATCATCATCACTCAATGTAGGAATGAAACATGTCTACCTCAGATCCAAAATCATGATGCATCTCCAAAAAGGAGTGGTGATCACCTCAACTCACCTCAAGAAGTCTTGACCCAAGATCAAGTCATAGCAATCCATCTCAATAGCCACCAAATCAATAGATCTCTACCAAGAACCTAGTCGCAAAGAAACACCAAATATTGCACCGTGAACCCAGTGTGAAGTGGCATCCAATGTCTCATAAGTCACATCAAATGACTTGATCTTTAATCTAATTCTCTCATCTTGGTTCATCAAAATAAAGTTGTGCATCATGCTAGAATCAATCAACACCTTAATCTTGTTCTCTTTCAATATCACCTCGATAAAGCACAATTCTTTTCGATCAAAAGCCCTTGGAATCATCCCAGATCTAGGTGATAAATGTAAAGTGTTGATCACCAATGCTCCAACTCTTGGCACTACTCCTCCACAAGTAACATTGCACTTATCCACACTCAATTCAGACATTCCCTCACAAATTGATTGGGATTACCACTAAAAAAGAAGTCTCAATTTTGTTTCTTCTCTCTTTCTTCATGCATAGGTTTAGATTGATCTAACTTCAACTTCTTTCCTTTTTGCTCATCATTTCATCTGTCATCCTTCGGATGAAATTACTACCCATTGTTGGATCTGGCTCCTCCAAACCCCAATCCCACATCACCTTTTTATTCGAGTAGGCCATTAGCCACCTTGATTTCCTTAGCCAAAGTCTGCACCTTGTGTTGCCTAACTTTCTTGGCCGCCCAACATTGTAGGTTCTTCATGAAGAGATAAAGCTTCTTGAAATTGTTCAGCTGCATACATTCCAAGTCCAACAATCAAAATTCCTTCACATACTCCCATCTCATGCTAGTGTGCTTCAAATAATTGAAATGTGCTCAAATAACCCAATCAGAGTTACTAGGTTAGAACTAAATTTGGATTGTGGCCTTTAAATTAGTCCAAGTCTTAATTGATCTAACTTTTTCCCAGCTTTCTCATCAGGCAAGTGTGTTTGCCACAACAACTTCACACTTCCAGCAAAATAAGAGGTTGTCTTATTGATCTACAACTCATCAAAAAAGTCAGAAACTCTAGTCAAAAACTCCTCCACATCCCAAAAGAAATTGTCCAAGGCTTTTTCATCACGATCTCCATCATACAATCTGATCTCCTTCAAAGCCTTCTACACTTGTGTTCTTCCTTTCAACATCAAATGATGAAGAGATTGTCCCTCCTTCAAGACTCTAACCTCCTCGTGTAATACATCCAACTACTCGGTCAGCCTCGGTTTGAACTTTCCAAAGCATCTAGTTGCATCTTGTGATCCTACAACCTGTCTTTTTGTTTCATAGTACCTCATCCAATTCAGCTCATCTCCATGAGTTGAGACTGTTCCACATCATACTGACTACCTACATCAACCATAATGAAATTGACTCAAATCTCCAATAGATCAAGTCATCAAGAAGAACAACACCTTGAATTAAATCCACAAAAAAACTAGCTTGTAACCACCTCGAACTAGATATGAGAAATATTTCTCTAATACCAACTGTCACGGGCCTTGGGACCGAACCTGTGTGGCACTAGAAATCTGCCTAAGTGCAAGTCAACACTAAGGAAAACATCCATATTTTGCCTCACCAAAACACATGTGAAAGAAAACAATCAGATCTGACTAAGTCCCAAACAATGTCAAGCAAATCGATGTACAAAATAGAAAGTTAATAACATGAACCAAGAAGATATGTGGGCACAGCCCCAAAGTCACTTATCTATTGCGATCCAAAATAATTATAGGTTGACTCGGTTGAGTGTCCAAAACAACTAGGTCACCCAGTAAATAATGCTAAATAGTCTTAGCATAGATTATTACAATCGAGCTCCAGGCTCTGCAAATCCAAGTCACTACAAGACTTTTCCAAGAAGATGGAATATGCCTTAGCTCTGCTCCTTTGCCAAAATACTTTTTGCTCCCAATTGTTGCCTCCAGCTGATGCCAAATGAATGATCAAGGCTTAGAATATATAGTAGTGCCTTAGATGAAATTTTCTAGACATAAATGTTGTGATATGAGTCCAGACCCAAATCACTGCATCCTAATCAATATCCAATGCATTAACATACACTAGCACCAACCATTGGATTCAAGTGGAAGACAATGATCAATCCAAGTAAAATGGTGAGAATAAAGGGGGTTATCTTTAGTGTGAAAATTTAAATAAATGGTGAGAATAAAGGGGGTCATATTTAGTACAAAAATTTGAATAGTTCTCATGAGGTGGTAGAATCTCCTATGAGCATTAAGTACCATCTCTCCTATATCATTTTTCCTCCTCCTTAAGACACGAGGATTCCAAAATTCCACAGAGCAATAAAGGATATTAGGTATCAACCATGAAGATTTATACTTCTTCCAACCCAATCTCTGACATCACCATACTAGATGTAATGAATGATATTCGCCAGGACTTGATGCCATCAAGAAATGGATTTGAAAATAGACTAAGGCTTGTAATATAATCACGGGGCAAGGTGACTTGGAGTTACAAAAATGGTTAAAAGGAAAGGCAATCAAATTTCAGATAGAATCCTCCATCTTGGGCGTAGTCCACCATCTTGGAAGGATTCATTTAATCCTCTATCTGTAATGGGCTAGACTTTGAGTCATTTTGGTGACTTGTTTATCTGAGTTGAACGACTTGGAGTGGTGTCAAATGTTTCTTGTTGGAAAATTGTAATGATTCATTGAGGCAATTTTCCTTAGCCGATTTGGAGGTGCAACTTTTATGAGCCGACTTTAGTGAGGAAATTCAAAGCTGACATGTATTTTGTATTCGAGGCCAACTTGAAATGTTTCTTGGTAGACTAGCTAACTTAAGTGAAGCTTGGTAGAGCCAACTTGATTTATTTGTGACCTGGTGGATTTGCATTGCAACTGACTTGCTTTGGTGTATGAGCGGATATGAACATTGGGTGCATTGGGCATGGAGTAGCGGTCGACTTATGTAGAGTGTACCTAGCCATTGCACTTATCTTGGAGATTGTTCTCAAACTAACTTCATCATCGTAATTGGTGCTAGTGTACATTAATGCATTGGATATTGATTACGATGCAGTAATTTGGGTCTGGACTCATATTGCAATGGTTATGTCTAGACATTTCATCTAAGGTGCTTCTATATATTGTAAGCCTTGCTCATTCATTTGGCATTAGTTGGAGGCAATAATTGGGAGTGAAAAGTATTTTTGAAAAGGAGTAGAGCTGATGTAAATTCCATCTTCTTGGTGAAGTCTTGTAGTGACTTGGATTTGTAGAGCTTGGAGCTCGATTGTAATAATCTATGCTAAGTCTATTTAATATTATTTACTGGGCAACCTAGTTCTTTTGGACACTAAATTGAGTCAACTTATAATTATTTTGGATCACAATAGATGAGTGACTTTGGGGTTGTGCCCACATATCTTCTTGGTTCATCTTATGAAATTTTTATTATGTGCATCAATTTTCTTGGCATTGTTTGGGACTTAGTCTGATCAGATTGTTTGCTTTCACATGTTTTTTGGTGAGGTTAAATCTAGATGTTTTCCTTAGTTTATAATTGCACTTAAAAATATTTCTAGTGCCACATGGGTTTAGTCCCAAGGCTCATGATAGTTGGTATCAGAGAAAGCTTTTGCAAATCTAGTTCAAGGTGGTTACGAGCTAGTTTTCTTTGTGGATCTGATATGAGGTGTTGTTCTTCTTGATGACTTGATTTGTTGGAGATTTGAGTTGATTGCATTATGGTTGATCTTGGTAGTCAATATGATGTGGAACAATCTCAACTCCTAGAGATGAGCTAAGCTGGATGAGGTACTATGAAACACAAAGATGGGTTGCAGGATCACAAGATGCGACTAGATGCTTTGGAAAGTTCAAACCTTGATGAGTGACTAATTGATGAGATCTCAAGGCTGACCGAGTAGTTGGATGCATTGCATGAGGAGGCCAAAGTCTTGAAGGAGGGACAATCTCTTCATCATTTAATGTTGAAAGGTAGAACACAAGGGCAGAAGGCTTCGGAGGAGATCAGATTGTATGATGGAGACCATGATGACAAAGCCTTGGACAACTTCTTTTGGGACATGGAGGAGTTTTTGAATAGAGTTACTCACTTGTCTGATGAGTTGCAGATCAATAAGGTAGCCTCTTGTTTTTCTGGAAATGCAAAGTTGTGGTGGCATACACACTTGGCCAATGAGCAAGCTGGGAAACAAGTCAGATCGATTAATACCTAGACTAATTTGAAGGCCACAATCCAAATTTAGTTCTGACCTGGTAACTCTAATTGGGTTATCTAAGCACATTTAAATTAGCTTAAGTATATGAGCATGGTCTGGGAGTATGTGAACAAACTCTTAATGTTGGACTTGGAATGTATGCAGTTGAACGATTTCAAGAAGCTCTATCTCTTCATGAAGAACTTACAACCTTGGGCAGCCAAAAAAGTTAGGAAACACAAGGTGCAACCTTTGGCTGAGGAAATCACAGTGGCTAATGGCCTACTTGAATACAAAGGTGATGTTACATTGGGGTTTGGAGGAGCCAATCTAACAATAGGCAGCAATTTCATCTGAAGGATGACAGAAAAAATGATGAGTGAAAAGGAAAGAAGTTGAAGTTGGATCAATCTAAGCTTGTGCATGAAGAAATAGAGAAGAAATAGAATTGAGACTTCTTTTTGAGTGGTAAACCTAATCACTTTATGTGGGAATGTCTGAATTATGCGTGGGTCAGTGCAATGTTACTTGCGGAGGAGTCAATGCCAAGAGTTGGAGCATTGGTGATAAACACTTTACATTTATCACCTAGATCTGGGATGATTCCAAGGGCTTTTGATCGGCAAGAGTTGTGCTTTGTCAAGGTGATCTTGAAAGGGAACAAGATTAAGGTGTTGATCGATTCTGGCATGACACACAACTTTATTTTGATGAACTGAGCTGAGAGACTTGGATTTAAGATCAATTCATTTGGTGCAACTTATGAGACATTGGATGCCACTTCATAGTGGGTCCCCCATGCAATCTATGGTGTTTCTTTGTGACTGGGTTCTTGGTAGAGATTCATTGATTTGGTGACTATTGAGATGGATTTCTATGACTTGATCTTGGGTCAATACTTCTTGAGGTGAGTTGAGGTGATCATTGCTCCTTTCTGGTGACGCATCATGATTTTGGATCTAAGGAAAACATGTTTCATTCCTACATTGAGTGATGATGATTCAGTAGTGATGGTAGATACTTGGATTCTTGCACGAGATGTCTTTTCGACAAGAGATCATACTGCCTTAGTGGATTTAGAGTAGTGTGGATTTCTTAATGTGGATGACTTAGAGCTTCCTGATTAGAGTCAAATCCGAGTAGATCAAGTTGATAGAGTTTGTGACCAGATCTGAGATGTTCATGACTTGCGGCAATTGCTAAGTGTGATTAGATTTTGCAGAGGTTTCTTTGTGAGCTATTCTGAGATCATCGATCTGTTATTGAAGTGCTTGAAGGGAGATTGGACTTGGAGTGATCAATAAAAGTTTGCAGTTGAGGAGTTACTTGGGTTCCTTAGTCAGAGGAACTCAACTCTTATTGAGTGATATTTTTGGATCACCTCTTGTGACATTTTGGTCTAGGATGCGCTAGCATTAAGGATGTCACCACTAGTTTGGTGGGGGAGGATGTAACAGGGCTAGACTTTGAGTCATTTTGGTGACTTGTTTGTCCGAGTTGGGAGACTTGGAGAGGCTCCTAATTTTCTTGTTGGATGATTGTAGTGATTCATCGAGGCGATTTTCCTTAGCCAATTTGGAGGTACAACTTTGTTGAGCCAACTTCAGTGGGGCAATTCAAAGTTGACATGGATTTTGTATTCGGGGCCGACTTGAAATATTTCTTAAAAGATTGGATGACTTAAGTGAAGCTTGGTAGAGCTGACTTGAGTTATTTGTGACCTGGTGGATTTTCATTGTGGCTGACTTTCTTTGGTGGATGAGCATATGAACATTGGGTGCATTGGGCATGGAGTAGTGGCCAACTTGTGTAGCATGTACTTAACCATTATGCTTGCCTTGGAGATTGTTATCAAGCTAACTTAATCATAGCTGTTGGAGCTAGAGTGTGTTAATGCATTAGATCTTTGATTGATTGTGGTGTGGTGATTTTGGTTTGGACTCATATCACAATAGTTATGTCTGGACATTTCATCTGAGGTGCTTCTATATTTTGGAAGCCTTTCTCATTCATTTGGCATCAACTAGAGGCAGCGATTGGGAGTGACAATTATTTTAGCAAAGGAGAAAAGTTGAGGAAAATTCCTTCTTCTTGGCAAAGTCTTGTAGTGACTTGGATTTGCAGACCTTGGAGCTCGATTGTAATAATCTATGCTAAGTCTTTTTAGCATTATTTACTAGGAGAGCTAGTGTTTTTGGACACTTAACTGAGTTGACTTGTAATTGTTTTGGATCACAATAGATGAGTGACTTTGTGGCTGCACCCACATATCTTCTTGGTCCCTATTATTTTATTTCTATTCTATGCATCAATTTTCTTGTCATTATTTAGGACTTAGTTAGATCAATTTTTTTTCTTTCGCATGCATTTTTATGAGGCAAAATATGGATGTTTGCCTTTGTCTTCACTTGCACTACGGAAGATTTCTACTGCTACATGAGTTTGGTCCTGTTGGTGTTTGAAAATGCTTACACCACTTAGGGCTGCCAATATGCCTTGAGACTAATGTTAGGAGTGGTTAATTCTAAGTATGAGAGCTCTACAAGACAACTGGACCAAATATAGGGTCTTAATATGCCCTCTTCTACTTTTGGCTCTGTAAAACCATGGTGGGTGCACCTAATCTAGTAACTTATGGCATTTTAGGACTTTGGACTGGATTAAACAAAGCAAATGATAGAAAGAGACTACTAAATGTTAACCAGACATTCATTGAATCTCAATTGCTATTGGGTATAAAATGCCCTTGTGAAGGGTATTACTACCAACAATAATACTTAAAACTTAAAAGGGTCTTTGATTAATGAGGATAGGGAAGGTAGACAAGAGCCAATCAGACATTGGACTCAACTAAATGTACTAATCCTTGATTAGTGCCATTATCCGTTGGGCAGACCTCACATACAAACAATGAAATGTGAACTAACTATTGTCAAAGACTCATAGCCATAAATATAAACATTCTAGCCCATCCACTACTTATAAGATCCTTCTGTAGACAACCAAGACTGAATCTATGTCCCCTCTAAAGTATCTTTCACTTGATCCTAGATCAAGAACTAAAGACAAGAACATATGCAAAGGTAACCCTATGCAATGGATTAGAAAATCCA
The DNA here is from genome assembly GCA_027943335.1 of Chamaecyparis obtusa. NCBI lineage: Eukaryota > Viridiplantae > Streptophyta > Pinopsida > Cupressales > Cupressaceae > Chamaecyparis > Chamaecyparis obtusa. The sequence continues at coordinate 43,247 of BSBK01011671.1, read as the reverse complement.
AGATTCACAAGAATGACACCAAGGAGAGACTTGGAAGCATGAAAAACTTATATTAAGTATAATGAGTCATGTACATGATCAAAGTAGGACAGAGATCAAACCACTTCAATAATCTACAAAAGACTTCCAGAAATTCTATTTAGCTTACATGCAATGTGATATAGCCCTGCTACAAACCCTTGGAACTAACTATAATCAGAACCTCTGGACTGATTAAAATTTGAACCCTTAGTCAAAAAATCAAAAATTTACACCACTAGCCACCTTGGGAATCTCAAAGAGATTGCATGAAGCTTAGGGTGACTAGGCTTAGGGTTACAATAGCTAAACCAACCAGAAATAGCCAAAAATTTAATGCAGGGGCAGGAAATGCAGGCAACCTAGGGGAAACAAATCTCAAGCAGATCTGCAATCATAAAAATCTATCAGCTCAGTACAAGACACTAGGGATAGCCATGAAAACCAGTCAAATTAGCCACCTACAAATAGCTTCTTGAGCTCAAAAACAAACTCCACCACATACAAAATCACTTCTACAATCAATCACCCAACTCACTGGACCAGACTGCAACAATCGATGCCACCAACCAGATCAAGAAATGGCTAGAAAAACCATAAATTTTGGTACTTCCTGTTGTAAAAACCCTCTATAAGAAACCCTACAATCATATTTGAATTTGGGCACCAATGGTTAGCCGGTCAACCTTAAAACATAGCCATTGATTCATTCTTTTTCAGCAAATCAGGCGGCCCATAAAGGAATCTTGGTTTACATTTATGCCTGGTCGCATGATCGCAATACACCCTACTCACCCTTATGATCATGCGACCATAATTACTTAGCCGCACAATGCCGATCACAAACCCACTTAGAAGTTTGAATTTGAAATGCAACGGTCATCCTCAAGGTGCTAGCAATCTATCAACGGTCAACATTTGAACTGAGATTAACTTTATATCACCATCATTCGATTTGTTTACTTTTCTCAGGCCGGCATGCTTTATATTTCTTTAAACAAAATTGATGGTCGTCGTTACACCGTGATGCTAAAAGTCGATCATCTCACCTCAGTGGTATAACGACAACCACATGATCTTCACAAACTTGTAGACGTTCTACTTCCTTTGAAAACTGTGGCCCCACTGACAACATCCAACTTGTCACCCCACCGACCAATCAGAACTGAGCACATCACCGAGCAAGCGGCCCCAGTTTATCTAGTGAACTGGCGATCGAAGAACTTTCACCAGTTTGTGAAATGCTTTCCACCATCACTAAAAAACTTAGCGATCACACGACCACTGTTCGCTGAATCACCAATTAAACTAGGGCATTGCCAAAACATTACGTGAACCAGCGAACAAGAAGAAAATTTGTTGGGCCGCTAAATATTTTATCACAACTACCAAAGACACCAAGAAATTCAACCGAGCCCATGCAGGAAGATCCACGGCCGTCTCATAATCTCATAGACCTAACACACTTCATAAGATTTTACACCAACCCTTGATTTTATACGGATGTCAGGTCCCACTACACTTATCTGCCAATGGGCCCCAAGTGACAGATGTCAACCGGTCGCATGGTCACATGTCAGAAATTCCTAACATGTGATCATGCGACACCCAATGAAAACATGTACCTTCACTTCCTTTCTGACATCAAGACCACCACCGAAGAAATGCCTGAAACAAACAAGATCAATGGTAGGTGCATGATCTCATGAGTATGGAATATTCCTTATGCTCATACACCGACTGTCGATCTCCTCCCTCTGCTGCTTGAAGAATCTAGCCCCACCAACCATCACACTTGCGCACTTAGGACCGATGAAAAAGGAGTGTCGGCCAAAGGGAAGAAATGCGAGGTCGAAAACACACAGGGTTTTCATGCAGACCAAAAGGTAGCAGGGAGACTGAAAACATCATGGGTTTTCGACACTTAGGTAGATTCTGAGAACATTTCTTGCAAACCTTAAAACTTTAATAACTCCCTGGGTTTTGTGATTTAGGAGGTACAATTTGAACTAGAGCATGGTGACAATATGAAGAACATAGGGTTAAGGGCACACACCATGAAACATTATGGATTTTCATTGCAAGTTAAAACTGTGTAGCAGGGTGGCATAACTTCAAAATTTGCAAGGAAGAGGCCATTTTCACAGGCTTTTGCATTGATAGGAAAATGGACTAACAGGTCCCAAGTCTCATGACACTACCATCATCAAATACCACCCTATATTTATATCAGTTGTTGATTGAGAGTTGATCTCGGTCATTGGTTCTCCAATGAGGGTACTATAAAAGGGGTTCTAGGGGCATTTGGAAATCACAACAATAGACACAAGTTGAAGAAGCATTTGCAGTGATAGAAAATAGTCTTGCAGTGTTAGCAAGGGTGTAGTGATAGCATTGGGAGATAGGAGTGGAGTAATATCATTAGGAGAAATTGGGAGGTTGTTTAAGCTCTACTAGTAAGTGTTAAGGAGTTTTTTGTATCTCTTAATTTTCTAAAGATTAACATATTTCTCATTTGTAGTATTGGTTTTCCCTACGCTATTTTTCTAGGGGCAGTTGTCAAAAAATATTGTGTTGATTATGTTGCATGTTTCATTCTATATTTTTATTTGGCAAAGTTACAGTTGTGTTATTTTTCAATATTAGCATTGAATCAGCAATTAAATAATCTTTTTAGGATAGGAGATTAATAATGAATGACTGCAATAGATTTTTCACATGGCATCAGAGAAGTGTTGAGGGTAGAAAATGTTTACCCTAAGAAAGGAAAGGAAATTGACGTCTTTCGAGTTATTATTTCTTTTATTTATTTTTGATGGCCTCAGCAAGTCTAGACATAGCTATTGGTGCTAGTGTACGTTAATGCATTAGATATTGATTACGATGTAGTCATTTGGGTCTGGACTCATATCACAATAGTTATGTCTAGACATTTCATCTAAGGTGCTTCTATTTATTGTAAGCCTTGCTCATTCATTTGGCATTAGTTGGAGGCAACAATTGGGAGTGACAAGTATTTTGGCAAAGGAGCAGAGCTGAGGCGAATCCCATCTTCTTGGTGAAGTCTTGTAGTGACTTGGATTTGTAGAGCTTGGAGCTCGATTTTAATAATCTATGCTAAGTCTATTTAGCACTAGCTCGCCCAGTAAATAATGCTAAACAGACTTAGCATATATTATTACAATCAACCTCCAAGCTCTGCAAATCCAAGTCACTACAAGACTTCGCCAAGAAGATGGAATTTACCTCATCTCTGCTCCTTTGCCAAAATACTTGTCACTCCCAATTTTTTGCCTCTAACTGATGCCAAATGAATGAGCATGGCTTACAATATATAGAAGTGCCTTAGATAAAATGTCTAGACATAATCATTGTGATATGAGTCTAGACCCAAATCACTGCACCGTAATCAATATCCAATGCATTAACGTACACTAGCAATAATGACTATGATGAAGTCGGCCTTAGAACAATCTCCAAGGTAAGCGCAATGGCTAGGTACATTACACAAGTTGACCGCTACTCCATGCCCAATGCACCCAACAATCATATCCACTCATACACCAAAGCAAGTGAGTTGCAATGAAAATCCACTAGGTCACAAATAACTCAAGTTGGCTCTGCCAAGCTTCACTTAAGTCAGCCAGTGTACTAAGAAACATTTCAAGTTGGCCCCAAATACAAAATCCATGTTGGCTCTGAATTGCCCTGTTGAAGTTAGCTCAGCAAAGTCACACCTCCAAATCACCTTGATGAATCACTACAATTGTCCAACAAGAAACATTTGACACCTCTCCAAGTCTCTCAACTCAGATAAACAAGTCACCAAAATGACTCAAAGTCTAGCCCCATTATAGATAGAGGATTAAATGAATCCTTCCAAGATGGTGGACTATGCCCAGGATGGAGGAGTCTATCTAAAATTCAATTGCCTTTCCTTTTAACCATTTATGTAACTCCAAGTCACCTTGCCCCGTGATTCTATTCCAAGCCTTAGTCTATTTTCAAATCCCTTTCTTGATGGCATCAAGTCTTGGCAAATATCATTCATTACATCTAGTATGGTGATGTTGGAGATTAGGTTGGAAGGAGTATAAATCTGCATGGTGGCTACCTAATATCCTTTATTGGTGTATGGAATTTTGGAATCCTCATGTCTTAAGGAGGAGTGAAAATGATATAGGAGAGAGGATATTTAATCCTCACAGAAGATTCCACCACCTCATGAGAACTATTCAAATTTTTGTGCTAAATATGACCCCCTTTATTCTCATCATTTATTCAAATTTTTGCACTAAAGCTAACCCCCCTTATTCTCACAATTTTACTTGGATTGATCATTGTCTTCCACTTGACCACATTGATAACCTTGTTGGGGCTATGGACGCCTAACTGGCAGTGAGGCTCTATCATGGATTCTTTTGGAGTAAGGATATTAAAATAGATAAGTTCAATGGATCTAAGAGGCTTTCTAAGGTTCTTGTCGAGCAGGAAATGAATCACTTGCACACACATGGGTAATCAAGGATGGGGGCTCTTAGCTCAATTCATGGTTTCTTCCATTTTGAGTGCATTTCCTAGTTGCGAGTTAGGTGAAAGTGGAATTGATCAAAGATTTTGGTTCTAATCGAGTTTTATCCTTGAAATTTCAAGAGCATTTCTTTGGGTGGATGCTAGATGTTGTGAGGTTTTCACACCATCACCCCAAGGAATTTGGGCCCCCCCCTTTTTTTCAGGAAGGCCTTGGCAATTTCCTAGATTTAGGAGTTTGGATGTCACAATTGAGAACTATTTGAATGCCTTAGCAAATTTTGGAATGATCCAGAGTTTTTGAAATGACAATTTTGCACCTTGGATGCTTTCAAAGTGCCTAGGAGGGTCTATTTTTGTTTTCACCTTGCACTGAACTTTGGCTTTCCTAAATAGTTGATTTTGTCCCTAGGCCAATTGAAATTCAATCAGAACATTTTATTTTGATTGTTAGAATAATGTCTGGCAGGGAAAATTTGAAAATTTTGGGACTTGGATGAATTTTGAAAATTGGTATAATTGTATAACTTGAACATTTTCAAAATATAATTGTGGACTTAGTTATTTTTGGAAAATCTTGTAAAATCTTTGATGGTTCTGGATTTTAAATTGCCAAGAGGGGTTTTTGAAATTTTAAATGGAAAAGGGGAAGGAAATGGAATTGAAATTTATTTGAATTTTAATGGGCTTGCAATTTTCAATTTGAAATTATGCTGAAAGTTTGAATAAGCTGGAATTGATTTTCTTTTGGGGAAAGTTTGAAATTTGTAAAATGAGGGGGTTGCCTCATTAATTTTGATATAGGCCAAATAGGGCAAGGATAAGTGATTTATTTTTAAAAGCCCAAGGGCTATAGCTGGTAGCCCTCTCTTATTTTTTATTTTTCTTGGCATTGAGCCCAACAAACTAAATTTTACATCTCCCAAGGTGCCAGCTATTTCCAACCCCCACTTGCAATTGTTTTATGTAATTAATTGGCAATTTGAAATAAATTAAATTCACCCTTGAGCTATGCAATTTTTCTATTGCATTTAATTTGGGTTTGTTTGGCATTTTATTTAATTTTTGTTTCCCTTCAATGCATGTCGGCCCCTCTTGAAGAGGCAAAAAATTGAGTATAAGAGGAGGGCTTCCCCTCCTCATTTTCTCATTCCTTTTTCACATTGTGTTTGGCAACCGCAAGGAGGAACAAAATTTAAAGAGGTTGCAAATTTTCCAAGGGGCTACGAGTTTTGTCTTGGCTGCAAATTTTGGTAGAAGGGGTGAATTTTCAAGGTGGTCTTCTTCTTTGGTGGAGGAGAGAGTTTGTTGGTGAAGGAAGGTCTTCAAGCTTGAGGGTGAAAGCTGGTCTAAAGGGCATAATTTTTCCTTGTTTTTGCTTGGTTCATTTCCCTATTTCTTCTTGCACTACTCATCAACCACTTCATCAATCCATCTATAGGATTTGAAGAAGGGAGATATAAGTGTAGTTTCATTCATAGGAATTTGAAGAGGAGATATAAGTGGTAGTCCTACCCCTAGGAACAAAGTGGAGATATAAGTGTAGTCCATCTCATAAGTATTAAAGAGGCATAAATAAGTTGTAGTCTTATCCCTAGGAATGAAGAGGTAGATATAAGTGTAGTTTGATTGGCAATTGAAGAGGCATAAATAAGTGGCAGTTCCATCCCTAAGATTGAAGAGGCAGAGATAAGTGTAGTACCATATTGTAGAAAGAAGGGGTAGAAATAAGGGCTAGGGTGGTGGATGCTAGTGCAAGAAAGAACCAAAGGGGAATGTATACCAAGAAAGAAAAGGAAGACATGATGCCCAAGACCACCTTCTTCTGAAAATTGAAGCAAGTGGGTGACACCAACATTGGCATGGTGGACATGGTACAGTGGAGGAGATAGGCAAATCAATGTTGAGGTTCTATCAGTTGAGGAAGGAGGCGAAGCACCTAAGGTTGTTGGTGATGCTTTGCTAGTCGAACCAAATCTAGATTTGGGGAGATGCACTGCACCACCATGGTTGAGGCCAATGATAACTTTAAGGAGCCCCCCCTCCCAAAAAGTATAAAAATGTGGCGAATCACATATGTTTTGGAGGGAAAAATTTTAATAGTGATGGTGAATTATGTGTCAAAATATGGATATTTGGTGGTAAATTTTTTAATAGTGTATACCATTTTTATAAAAAAATGGCAACTATAATTCTTTTTTCGGAAAATTATTAATATTGATGGAAAATTATGTTTCAAAATATGGATATTGGTTGGTGAATATTTTAATAATGAATACCATTTTTATAAAAATATGGTGAAACTAATTTCCAAATATTTGAATTAATTTATTTGTCATGGCGAATGGTTTTCAAAAATGTATAGTTGGCATGGTGATTGAATAATTGGAAATTTGAAGAATGACACATGTAATGATTCCGGAGAGAGTTTTCACTAAAGGAGTTATCTCACCACATTCCCTCTAAAATGCACCTTCCACCATTCATCTCTCTTAATCCAATGGTTGCGATTTGATATTGAAGTTGCATCGAGTCCCACTCCCATCACTATGATGTCACAGACACACACAACACACATCCATTGGATTTACAACATATCAATGGCCAAAGGTGAATTTTGAGCCTATTGTTGCTCTTCATAATATTTATGGAAAACTCTTGATGAAATCATGACATGTGGATTATACCATGTGATATACCATGTGTCATGATTCCACCAAGAATTTTCTGTAAAGATTATGAAGACCAACAATAGGCCTGAAATTCATCTTTGGCCATTGATATGTTGTAATCGAATGGACGTGTGACACTGTCAGTTTGTGACCTCATTTTCTGACACCAGAAAAGTAGAATTCTTTTGGAAATCTTTGGTAATATTAGATAGAAATATTCATTAATGGTGATGAGTAGATGAGTTAAAGTTAAGGCTTAATGGTGATGACATCAATTAAAGTAATGTGAATTAATGGTTTCTTAGATGGCGTCTTTCAATTTTCACTGACAGATATGTGTGACATCATATAACTATTCATTACCTTAATAGAATAATGCCTTGAATGAAAACGTCATCTCATATAAGGACATTGTTTTTTGACCATTCAATGATCTTACATTAATGGTAAAGCTTCATTTTCTGCTACCATTTCACAGCTAACATACTTTGCTTATTGTTTCTACCAAGTGGGCACAGGTTTCAAGTTTTTTTATAATAAAGAATTATTATGTCCACTTGCATGGTGCGATCCTTTCGGCCTTCATTATTCCCAAGATAGAAAATGTCTTATCATAAGTGTCGTTTCCATTTTCACCTAGTATTACATTAAATATGAAAGATTTGGAGATTTTTGGACTGTTACCATTTATCTTACGATTTAATTAGATCTTTAGGGGAAATAATTTCAATTAGGACTTATAAATAGATCGATCTACTCTCGTTAATTTATGATTGTGAAAGCATATTTGTGAAAATAGTTTGCGAGTGCTAGGTTCTCTTTAATTTTTGTCAAAACTTAGAATACTAATATCAGTTTGATTTTCAATGGACACTCCAATTCATTTAAGATGCACTGCCTTGGAGGATCAAAAGGCCTTTTTGGGCTTGGTCACAGACCCAATCCTAGCGTCTGTTGCTACAGAGTTAGGAGCCTTCACCAAGGAGGCTATAAGGATGGTGCTCGAATGTGAATTTTTGGAGAGTGAAAATAGGTATAGAGTGAACACTAACATTTCATCTCGGTTCTTGGTATAATATGATAATGTTTTAAGAAATTTGAAGTGCTACTGCTTTTCTTTTTTGTTTTGATTATAAGAATCGTTAATAGATATGGTATATGGCATATTTGAATTGTAATGAAATTTTTCCTTATAAATATTAAAAAATTGCATTGCACTTTTGTTTCATGTAATATTTTAATGTTTCCAAACTTTATCATTTAATGGTTGGTGAATGGTTCAAATTTCATGGATAAGCTATTCTGAGTGAATATAGTTAATGATTAATATTCATTAGTGTGTATTAAATTATTAATATGTTAAAATCATGGCATTCATTGGATTACAAGAGATGAATGGTTGAAGTTGTATTTCAGAAGTACTATGGGTTTCAAATAGCTTTTCTAAAAACTCACTCTGAAAACGTGACACGTTGACGTGTAATTCATCAAAAAGATTACATGGTATGTTTTAGGAAGATTACGTTACATGTAGTATGTTTTAGAAAGATTACATGACACATAGTATGTTTTAGAAACATTATGTTACCATTATAGTATAATTATATACCATTACATTTAAAGAAAGGTTTCTGACATTACTCATAGCAGCAGAGCTAAAAAGAACTGTTGAACCATCATCGAAGATTTTGAGACTGTAATTTTTGAGAGCCTTAGCCATTATAAATTCTATCTATCCAGATTTCAAAGTTTAATTTCGGGTAAGATATCTAGCCTAATGCGCCCTGATTTTTTAATGTCAAAAATTTAGTTTAACTTGATTTTGAAATTTTAATTCTTGCATGTACAATTGGGGTTTTCTTAAATAGTTAGTTACTTCTATGATTTTGTTAGTAAATATCTATGAATGTGTGTTTTTTCATTCTTTCGAAGGACAATGGGGAAAATGAAAACTCAAGGCCAAGGGAAAGTAGATGGGAAAACTTTAATAGACTACAGAAAACTATTAGAAATCCCTAATTTCAATGATGAGTATCATGATGTTTATGATCCTATCATCGATGGTGAAAGGACAGTTATAGAAATTAAACATTCATTGTGCAGTAAGGCATTTGGGCCAAAGAGGTCTGATTTTACAAATTTTAACCCAGCGATAGGTGCAAAAACTAATAAAGTTGCTTAGTGGGATGTTGGTTTGGTTCACATGCTATTACTAGAAGTTTTCCCTTGCCAATAAATTGTCTTGATTTGTGTAGAAAATTATGATGAAGAAAGAAAAGAAATTGTGAATAAAAAAAATCAGGAAGAAATTTTATCAATAACCTAGGAAGAATTTCTCAGTTTGGCAGACCTAGGGTTTGATCGACAAAACTGTAATGTCCATATTGACATGGGATTGTTGGTAGAGAAATATGAGGTAGTCCCACCAAACACAAAAGATTCATTTATAAAGGGTCTAATAGTTGCAGAGGCAAAGGCTTCATTGGGTGAGAACCATAAGCCTCCTTATGATTTTAACATTTTTGTGCCATGGGTTTAGGATACTATATCCTCGCTAGCATTTTTCCTAGGATTGGAAAACAATAGGGAAGTGGGTGCCAGCATTCTTCAATTCAATTGGGATATCCATTATGTCAATGAGCTAGTAAGATATAATTTTGTTGGACATGTGGTTCAATCGATGCAAGAACAATTAGCATTGATTAAAAGAGGCAATTCTAAGACATTTAGGTTCACAACCTACTTGTGCTATCTTATGCTAGCCAAGCATGCTACAATATTAATGAGAAACGACAACAATCTTCAAATTCACAGGGTGATAGGTACTCCAATATATAACTAGACACCTCAGATAATAATGTATGATAACAAGAGGAATTACAGTAATTTTGTAGACTTCTTTTTGGCACCAATTTACAAAAAAATAACAAGCACTCCAATGCCCAGATTGTCTGCTTCATGTAGGGATTGCATCCAACTTGGAAGCACAATTTAATTGGCTAATTGGTACTTAATGGAAGAATACACGGTGCTAAGGTTTTACAGATCAGATTTGCAACCCCACAAACTTCCAATGCATGTGATAGATAGGGTGTTTGTAGTAGAATATGTAGTACAACTAGAGAGCACAAATAGACTCTTCGCTAGCCAATCGAAGAAGAGTGTATTCCCTTCCTTACCTTTATCAATTGGAGGGTTAACATTTGAGAGAAAGGCATTCAAAGTGGAATTTTTTTTTATAGATATTTTTAAATTTTATTTAGAGTGGTACTAGAAGTATGATCCACTCAATGTCATTCAAACAATGCTTATTGCTAATAAGAACTCTGCAAAATTATTTCAACATGAAAGTAAACCATTTCTAGAGAAGTTGAAAAACAAGGATAGCTAGGATGACGTTACAAAAGAGATGGAGAAAGTTTCCGGTGAGGAAAAATTTTTAGTTCAACAGTTGTCATCACAAATTATGACAACAATAAACCAAGGCATTGTACAGCCTAGGATGTCCTACAATTTCTATGAAAAAGTTTCTCATCCATCAAACATAAAAGTACCAAAGAGAATAGAAGAAGCTTGTAAGCATAGAAAATGGACTAGAATGAAAATAGATGATTTTTGGAGTATGAGAAAGGATCTTGGTGAACCAAAGACTAGTGAAGATCTGGATGAAATAGATGATGATATAGAGTTTAGAAAATTGCAGCATTTGGAGCATCCTAACATGGCATATGATAGTGAGGATGATAATCTAGACACCAAGGATGATAATCGACCAATTGCATTTACTCCAGGGACTGGGAGTCAGAGTGGAATCAACGAAGACTAGAAAATAGTATATAGAAAAGGGGCAAGCATTGCAGAAAAAATGGGTTATCAAGTGGTGGTTTGGGTCCTAAAGGAGAAGACATCTGGACTACACTTGAGATAGAAAAACTACTCATGATCATGGTGCAGGCCTTGGGTTTGAATCTACTAGTACTATTATTGGGTCTGGTAGTGGCACTGGTGCTAGTGGGACTAGGCAACTTATACAACAAGTTCCCTCTCTAAAGAGGCCACTAGAATCTACACAAAATAACATAGAAGAAGATAGTGTCAAGAAGGAAAAGATTTCCACTACCAGAACAATGAGAAAAATGACATTTGATCCTAAAGAACTGCTTGCAATTTTAGGTTCAGAAAAACCCTCTAGAAGTATAAATACTCAAAGAGCATTAGTTAGATCAATAGGCATTGCAAGTTGTGCCTCTAGTTCACCTTTCACAAACATTCAAATCCTTCTGTAACACCAGATTTTTGTTTCAAAGATTTCAGTAATAAATTTGCAGAAACAACAACCAAGAATAAGGAAAGAAAGAAGACATTGTTGATTGGTGCCAATACTATAGCTATGGAGGAGCAGCCTGCGTCCAACAAGTTTTTTCCAACATATGACCCAAACAAAGACATGATGGATTTCATGGTTGTTATTTCACCTAAAAAAGATGGAAACCCACCAGAGAGTCAGGTAGATCCGTCTGAATTTCAAGTTAGCACTCTCCAAATGGATTTTTCCAAAGTTAAAAATGTGGAAAAAATTAATGTGTTAAAGTATACAAACCAAGTGGTCTACAATGCACTGCTAAAGTTGGAAAGAGAGAAAAGCAAGCTCGAGAAAAATATAGAAAATTTATAGGTAGATATTGGCAATGAAAAAGCAAAGAGGAAAGCTTCAGAGAATAGTTTGAAAGAATTATAGAAAAAGATTTAAAATTTGACCTCTACATCAGCAAATATAGAGTAGGAACATGTGGAGGTAGTAGTGAAGGAGCAGGAGCAGGCAGAGTTGAAGGCACTAAGAGGAAAATTGGCAGAAATTAGTAAAAAACTAGAGGAAGAAAGAGTCAATTCAAAAAAGTTATTTAAAACTGTGGAGAGTAATGTTGCCTCCAATTGGGAATTGCAAAAGAAATTGGACTCTCAGGTGGATAAAGCCAATCATTGGGAACACAAAGCAGTCGAAGAGAAAGAGAATTGTGAAAAAATGGTAGAAGAACTAAAGAAGGCCAATAATACAATTCAAACTTTAACAAATACTAGTAATAATTTAGTGAAGATTACAAAAGAACACATTTGGGGCCAAATAGTGGGGATGTCTCATAGCTTGTGTGAGTGGTTTGAAATGCTTCAAAGTATGACAGTATGTTATTTGAAGCACCATAAGAAAATTGAACATAACATGGATGTTGTCAAGAAAGAAAAGGAAGAAAAAGATATTATGCAACAACTCTACAGTAAGAGTGATAGTTATCTATCAAACAAGGGAATTAGCACCCACCTTGTTGCCTCACCAAAGGTATCAAGTATCATTTGAAAATGTGAGAAGCTACGGGAAGCACAGGAATTGGATGACAAAGCTAAGAAGAAGATCACAAAGATGGAACAAAGGAAAGTGAATATGGAAAGTCTTGGTTTGCCTAAGAGATTTGACACAAATAAGTTCATTGGATCAGAATCTTACAAAAAAAGGTTGTAGCACAAAATAAATATTGATTTACACTTTCTTCCTGTAGACATGTCTCCTAATACATTCATGGATTTCATCAAACCAGTGAGAAAATTGAATGGAGTTTTAGAAGAAACATCAAGTCACACTTCCAAATATGAATTGCTAACAAAGTTGTAGGAGTGTGACTATACTATGAACCAAATTGTTCTACCATAAGAGGATGTTTGGATTGGCCTACAAAGATTGCTCTGAATTTTGAACTATTGTAAATTGTAATATATTACAAATGAATACAAAAAAAATTGTGCTCTATCTAATTTTCATGTTTTCCAATTTAATGTATGTTGAGTTAGTCTATTTTATTTAGTTATTCTTAGTTGATTTACTCTATTATATGCTATTGGAATACAAAATTTCATTCAGGAATTTCAAATTCAAATATGAATGATCATTGATGATAGAATACCAACTACACTCTATAGTAATAATACTCTTTGTTCTCAAATTTTAATGATGAAACATAAATTATAATACATTCTTTCTTTTCTAAAATGAACATTGAATGATAGGATATAGTAGTTAATAAGTTCAAAAATACCTATTGATTGCTACTGCTAATTTAGCAGAAATTTCCTAAATTTGCCAATTCATCTCTGTGTCGTCATCATCATCCAATTCTAGTATTCCACTTCCTTCATTGTTCTCTTTATTTTCATTTATGTCTTCTTCACTTTGACCTCCACTTCTATGACTCCCATTGCCACCTATACTTGTCCCACTTGGAGTCGCTATTGGAGATTGGTTAATGGTGTTTTCCAACCCTCTTCTTTTGCATCTTTTCTTCTAGATTTCCATTTCTTTTTTATAAGGAAAAGTATTTACATCATACCTAGATGTGTAGACCCTTAAGCATGTTTCCAAATTCTTGTCTAGTTTGTTTCTTAGCTTTGATTTTAGGAAGCCCAAAGCACTGAAAACTCTCTCATCATCCACTAAACCCAATATCATGGTTTGACATAGATCAACAAGCTTGAAGAACTCTGAAATTTCTTCATGCAACATTGTCTCTATTTTAGTTCTGTCCAAAGCCTTATTGTCGAGCCCTCTTCATGTGGGTTATGCATTAATTGATATTGATGCTTCATAGTCTTTGAAAAAGTGCTTGATTTCTTTCTAGGAAGACCCTCATCTAAAATTCCATTGATAATCACTCCATTGAATTCTACAGATTTGCAAAATTCCTTTATCAAAGTCATCAGCCTATTATGACAATCTTCCTTAGAGTTTAAGGACCAATATTGAGGAAACACAATTGCCATGGCCTCAAGAAGTTGTTCATATGGGAATCAGGATCTTATTTCAAAGGAAACTGTAAAGGCTATGTCCCTTGCATTACGTGCTATAGACTCAATGATCGTGGTAAACTCTTCCCTTATAACTCTTGTAGCTCACTTCTTTGGGGCACTGTAGTACATTGGTATCTAAAATCCCCTTACACAAACACATAAATCCCCATTTTCAATGATCTTTAAATAATTATTAGGATTATCCAAATCTATTAGTTTCCACCAGTGATTAAATCTTTCATCGAATAACTTAAGGTCATTTCGATAGAGACTATCGAGGGCTTGGCATGACATTTTACACAAGTAAGCATATTCTGCAATATACATGGCTCTTTTCTGGGCTTTTTTTATAATGAACGTCATTTCTTCTAGCATGGGAAGAGGAGATGCTAAAGTCAAAAGTGTCTCTATATTGCTTAACCTCCGAAGGAGGTCACCACATCTCTAATTTTTTGCATTGTCCTAATTTTTGTACATCACTCCAATCAAAGATTGATATTTAGAAAAAACTCGATGCGCTAGTCCATCCAAAGAGATCCATCTGGTATCAACATCTTTAAGAAGCTTGTTTCCATTGGTAATTCCATTAGCAAAGTGTTGAAATTCTCTAAAAAGTTTGGGACTTCGACAGAAATATGAGTACAACTCTCTTACTAAATCTTCAACCTTGTTTAGTAAAGGAAACTTCTTCACAACTCTAAAAGCAAGATTCAGCCTGTGGGCCATACAGTGAATACCAACAACATATGGTGAACAAGAAGATTGCATCTTTGTGCAAAGACCATTCCTTTGACCTTTCATTACTGAAGCTCCATCCGATCCAACAAAAATCAACTTCTTTGCTATTGTCAATTCATCCATACCTCCATATTCAATTTAATGGCTCTTTACTAATTGAAATAAAGTTTCTAATGTTGCATTGTCCCTCAATTTTGTAGCAGTTAGTAGATGTAGTTGGCAGACATTATTATGTATAGTATAAACATGCATGCATACCCAAGATGTATTATCTATTGTCGTAACTTCATCTAAGGACAATGCAATAAAGGTTGACTATTTTATTTTTCTCTGTACATCCTCTATTTCAACTTGGGCAATACAACTTGCCAATTCCCATCCACTCTTTATTGACCAATGAGTGACAGGATAATAACTTTCAGAAAGTGTAACAAACCACTCATTTCTGGATAGTCTGTAATTGGACGCCCTCTACTAAAAATATGGAAAACATTACTTAATTGAATAGCTTTTCCATGTTCTTCTACTTCACTTACTTTTGCAAAAATAGCATTAATAGAACCTTGAACTTCACCAGGCTTCGTCTTAAATTTTTGAAACAAATAATATTCCTCAGCATTCCTTTTATGTTGACATTTCTCCTTTGTTTTATCTCTTACCACTTTTATTTCCTTTCCATCAACAGTTGAGGTTTCATAAACCTTACCAACATCTTTCTCTATGGTGTCTAGTTTAAGCTGCAACCACTTTTCCTTTTTATACTTCCGACTACAAATCATACATCTGCATTCTACTAGCAGCTCACGTACAATTGGATTGTCCACGGGTTTAATGAATGGATACTTTTCCGACCAATCAAATTTAAATCTCCTCGACATCTCCCATTGCTGATCAATTTTTTATTTTGATTTTCCTCTCCCTTTAGTGTTACTGTTAATTGAACCATCATCATCACCAAAGTCAATCAATTCTTCCTAGTACTAGTTATTTACTTTAAATTATTCCTCAAGGTCATCTTCATCAAAGATATCAGGTTTTGCAACTTCATCACCAGATTTATTAGGCTCCCCAACTTGTTCATTAGACTCCTATGTAGGTTGAGAACCTTGAAATTGTACAGGTTCCTCTGATGATGTACCTTCCTCACTTTGACCAACACTATTGTGTCTGTCCCTGCCAAAGTATGAAGATATATTTCTGCATTTTGTTGGCCTCTCTTGGACATCTCCACCTTCAATAGTCCTCTTCCTATTTAACTTTGACTATGACATCTCCAACAAATTAAGGTTGCAATAAAATTTGACTTGAATAAGATACTATGGACTCGTAGTCATTCTTGTTCACTACCGATCGCAATTGTGAGCTCAGAATCAACTAAATCTCTTGAAGTGTCCTTCTCTCCAGCATGTTTGAATAATGAAACTCATATATCTTAAATAGATAAGTAAACCATTTTCATATCAACCATCATATTTTTCCTCATACTCTCCATCGTCCATTTTAGCAAAGGGGCTGACAATTTCTTATGATAACAACTAATATTTGGTGAACCCCACATAATTTCAAATAATTGACTCAGTGAATAGGGTGGGAATTTGGGACATAGTTATGTATTATGCATCGCAAATTGGGTCCTAGTGCAAATAAAAATTTCACATGGGACAATGGGCCTTTGGCGAATGGTGATCCTTGATAAATACATCTTTCTTTAATCCATGGTGAATAAGAGTAAAATACAATAGAAATATGGGAAAAGAACCTGATTACCATAGTGAAATTATGTAAAAATAGTGGTGAACAATCCAACCACTAAACGTGTATTTTATAAAATCTGGGTGAACTGGTCAACCAGTATACTGAGCTTTTATTCGCCAATTTCCATACGCTGATCGGGACATATTCACCAATTGGCGAATAATCACCACTAAAAAAATCCTTTCTCCAATGATTCCTTTCTCAATGAAAGCATGTGTCACCCCTAATCTTAATTGAATTAGAAATGATCAAGGTGGAATCATGTAGGTGACGAGGAAAAAACCACTAGTTGGGTGGGAATATGAATGAGGAGAGAATTGAATCCTCTGGATCTCACGAGGACATCCAAATTTTTCATCAACTTCTTAAATCATGACCTTGATCTATTGAGGCTAGAAAATTTATGCGAACTAGGACTCAAGACCACCTACTCCTACAACTAAAGTGAAAAGAAGGGTCTTCATTTGTAATGGGAGATGGTGTGAAAATCATACGACACGGGGGATTGACTATTTGAAAATTGAGTTTTCCTTTTAAATCCACATGCTTATTAATAACTGGGTTTGATTCTATGGTGCAGATGATGCTAAAGATCATGTTGGTAAAGTAGAACCTAGAGTTGCTGATGAGAGTAGACAAAGCTCCTTGATTATAAATACCTAGGGATAGACCACCTCTCTAGCTTGTATGTTCAATCCTCCACAAGTTTATGGTTTTATCAGAAACTTCAAAATCTTTGTATTTTTTTTCTTCTATAATTGAGAATTTAACATAAGACATTATCTTGTAACATAGATGAAGCTCAAAACAAAGATCTAACTGACTATAAGGAATGATTTTCCTTCTTTCAAAGAAGGCCTTGCTAATTTCAAAATTTTTCCCAAGTTATTTGAGAGGTATCATTTCTTCATCTCATTGTAGTGTTTGAAAATGTGAATTAAGATTATTTTTGATTCATTAAAATTTTCTAATGAATTTAATTGCATAAGAGCTTTTGTATCAATCTTTTGCTTCACATTTTGAACAATCATTAAGATGTGAGAGTGCATAAGGAGAAGGGAAATGGTGAATATTAAGTTGCAGACATAGACAAATGTACACATAATCATAATATAATGGATTGTAGATATCTAATATCATTAATTATCTAATGAAGTTGATAATATATGAGACTAATCAAAATAAGTACATATTATATATGCCATGTATCATTTTATTTCAAGAAATATCTAGATTCCTAATGAAGGATCATTAATTATCTAATGAAGTTAGGATCTGTGAGCCTGACCAAAACAAGTACATATTATATATGCCACGTCATTTTGTTTTGAACAAGATCTAGATTCCTCGTGATAGATTGTAGGGTTGATACAAAATACCAAAGAAAAATTCTCATTCAAATCCAAAAATAATTCATACCAAGAACCTAATATTTTTTACACCATTTGCACAATGCTAATGACTACAAAGTTGGGGGACTTAGTAGAAACACCACCACACTAAGACATGACATTATTAATGAAGGAAACTAACAAGAGGAATTGAAACTCGTTAAAAATATTAGAAACTAACAAGAGGAATTAAAACCTATTTACATGTTTATTAACAATGATCGATTAAAGGTGAGGATATTAATTTTCATGATGCACCTCTCAAAATATCAAATAATATATTTTTTTGAAAGCAGCCCTACCAACTTTGGAAAGAACTACATTACAGCACAACCCTTGGTTTATAAAATTTAGGACACCAAAACATATCATCGGAACATAGTTAAGTGGTGATCTAATACCAATATGAAGAGGGTAAAAATATTTTATGAGTATATTAAGTGAACAACAAACTTTATAAATAGAAAAAATAAATTCACATAGGTAGCTATATAACTATGTACCATACAATGTAATACACCAACACTTATATGTGTGTGTGATGTAGAGGATTTGACACTCTACTTTTTAACTACTTCACCCAACCTTCCAAAGGTGTTAATTATTGAATCTTCTCACCATTTAGGATCTCCTAGACCCTTCCTACCAACTTCTCCTCCAAGGTATAGTTGGTTTCAAGAAGCCTCCAAAGATACAAGTTCAACTAGTCCAACTAGTTACTCCAAACCTTAGTTTTCTTCACTATTACTTCACCTAGATTATCAATCCTCTGACTAGGATCTTCCCACACATGTACTTAATCAATTACCAGCCTTCTTAATCCTTCTTATGCCATTCTACACCATTTCCAATACTTCAAACTACCCTACCAATCCAATTGGTCACTAAAACACTCGGAGGCCTAATTGTCCAGATCCTAGTAGGTCTTTTTTCATCGAATTTGTCTTGGTGCTTCTAAATTATCCACTTTACCCCACAAAAAACTTTTAAAATATTTAATATATCATTCAACCATTTTAGAATCCATAATCTTGACCTCTGGTGACACCCAAAACCCTAGTTTCTTCCAGGCCTTAGATTTTAGCCTAAAAATTAGGCCTCTAGACCTGTGAGTGTAAAAACTCCTCAAACTTGACTCCAATCCTTGATTCACCTCCTACCACCTTTGAATCCTTTTAGGATACTTATTGGAGCATCCAAAAATGCCACCAAGTTTTCTCCAACTGATCTTGGGCGTCCGTACCAGTTAAGTTTCTTCCTTGTCCTGGCTCACCTGGTTTCACCAGTCAGCCATAGGGCTTCCATTTTGGCTCTTTAGAACCTCTAAAAAAAAGAAAAACAAGACTATAAACCATATCTATAGACTCTAGCCCTATGTTCCCCATGGTTTCAGACAATTCCATCAGAGGAAACCTAGGATAGAGTAATTTCTTACTAGTTGGCACTGGTTTTGGGCCTGGCAGAGTAGTAACCTCTAAACCTCTAAAACTTTGAATCTATGAAACTTCAAAACAAACTAGTTATTTCATATGAAGACTAAAAGAAAGAACTACAATATCATGAAGCCCGATCACCTATGGCAATCCATACATAGTCATACAATTGCAGAGATATATGACTGTGTATATAACAAAGAACCTAGATAGTTGTACAAGGTGTTAGAATTAATTGTTTTGCATCAATTCTTCATTAACCTTCCAAAAACATTGATCCTATGCTCTTATACTAGGCATAGGTTAGTTACATCAATTTTAGCCATGTTTGGCATTTTGAACAAAAGTTACTCAAGCAACTTTTCAAAGTTGCTAGCAACATTTTAGCAAATTTTCACATTATGAAGCATATGACCTTAAGTCCTATCTCAATGATGAAATTGGATTTCTAAGACCCTAAGAAGGCATGGAGAGTCTTAAAACATACTCCTAGCCTATTTTGAACTCTAAAATAATACTAATTTCCTTTGTCACTAAGGTGACCCCAAATTTTCTCATGGACTCAAAGGTCCTAAAAAACATAAAGAATGACCTTTCCAATATAACCTAGTCTATCACACTAAATAAACTTCCTAAACATCCTTAAACACATCAAAATTGCTAAGTAGGAGTGTGCCCTGCACCATACTCCTTGAGACAGAATAACTCAAGACCCTTGAGTTAGCAGGCCGGCAAGAGTAACTTCATGGTTCAAAATGTCATGCTCTATCATCCAAATTGCCTTAGCTTCATGAAGGCCCTACCACTTAACAAGGTACTCCTTGTAGAGACCTTTCCCAGTCTTCTTGATCACCTTAGAATCCAATATGTTATCCAGCTGAAAAGGTTTGGGAGTTGGTAAGTCCCTCACCTAATCTTCTTCCTGCACATCTGAAAGTGAAGTCTTCCCTATATCTATAGGAGATCCCTTATAAGGATACAGATCACAAACATTGAAAATAGCATAAATTTCTAAATCGGGAGGAATTTCTACTTCATAGGCATTCTTTCCATACTTATGCAAAATTTCCAATGGTCCAATCTTCTTCATGAGAAGCTTAGTTGGTTGACCTTTAGGTAGTCTCTCCTTCCTAAGTTAGGCCAATAATAGATCTCCAACCTTGAATTGCAGATCTCTCCTTGATTGATCAGCTTTGGCTTTGTATTTGGCCACTTGATGTTGTAAGGTCTTGTGAACTTGATCATGTAGCTCCTTCATCTTCTCTGCAAAGGACTCACCTTGTGCACTCCTCTAGGATTGAGCCCATAAACTATTTTAAAAGGACTCCTATTAATGGAGTCATTATAAGAAAACTCTTCCTGCCATATGATGTGATCTCATGATTACCCATGTTGCTTAGTCAAGCACCTCAACAAGTTTCCAAGTGACATATTCACTACTTCAGTTTTCCCATTTGATTGGAGGTGATAGGATAAGGAGAAAGACAAATTAGTTCCAAGCATCTTCCATAGGGTCCTCCAAAAGTGACCCATAAACTTTATATCCCTGTCACTAACAATATTCAAAGGCAAACCATGAATTCTTACTATGTCCCTAAAGAACAATCCTATAATTTAAGGTGCAACATTGGTTTGTTTGCATGGAATGAAGTGTTCCATCTTAATAAATTGGTCAACCACCACAAAAACACTATCATGACACCTAGATGTCTTTGGCAATCCCAAGACAAAGTCCATGCTCAAGCATTCCCAAGGTCTTTGAGGAATGGATAATGGTTGGTACAGTCCACTATTGTTGCTTTGTCCTTTTTCCCTCTGACAGACCTGACATTGCTCCACAAATCTCCTGATGTCTAATTTCAATTTAGGCCAAAAGTAGTGCCTATTAACCTACTCTAAGGTTTTGTCCACACCAAAGTGACCCCCTAAACTACCTTGGTGTTTTTCCTTCACTATATTCTCCATCATTGAGCACTATGGGATACACATAAGATGGCCTTTGAACAAGAGACCTTCTTGCAACATAAACTCATCAAAATCCACTTTGAAACCCTACTGAAACTTCACACACTCCTCATAGGCTTTACCAAAATCCTTTTCCTCTTTGGAAAGTTTCTTCAAATCATCCATCCCTACACTTTGTAGTTGGATCTCTTGGATTGTAAGTACTCTTCTACTAAGAGCATCTGCAACCTTGTTTTTGACTCCTTTCTTGTGCTTAATAAAAAATGTATAAGCTTGTGATGCTTCCACCCACTTCATATGCATTTGGTTGAACTTGTCCTATCCATTCAAAAAACTTAGTGCATGATTGTCAGTATAAACCACAAACTCTCCAGGTAACAAATAGTGTCTCCATTTTGTTAAGGCTTGGACCATAGCATAGATTTCAAAATCATAAGTTGAATATTTTTGTTTACCTTCATTTAACTTCTCAGAGAATAAAGCCACATGGTGTCCTTCTTGGCTTATTACTGCTCCAATTGCCAACTTTCTAGCATCACACTCCACCATGAATAGTTGATTGAAGTTAGGGAACCTAAGAGTAGGCAGTTGTGCAATTCTTTTCTTCAATTTTCCAAACCCCTGGTCTGCTACAATAGTCCATTCAAACTTACATTTGATTCCACCTTTAATGGTGTTGAGTATTGGGGCACACAAATGACTGAAACCTCTTATAAATTTCCTATAGTAGGAAGCCAACCCATCGAAAATCCTAACATCTCCTATGGTCCTAGGTGTAGGCCATTCCAAAATGGACTTAACTTTATCAGGGTCCATCTTCGTACATCCATTTGCAACTACAAAACCAAGATATACTAGTTCAATTTTGAGAAATTCACACTTATCTTGATTAATCATTAGCTTCTCCTTGTGTAACCTCCTTAAGACTTTCTCCAAATGCTCCATTTGATCCTCCTTTGTCCTGCTAAAAATCAAGATATCATCAAGATAAACTATGACAAATTTACCTATGAAATTTGCTAACACTTCATTCATGAGCCTCATGAATGTAATAGGTGCATTGGTGAGACCAAATGGCATCACAAGCCATTCATATAGCCCTTCATTTGTTTTGAAGGTTTTCTTCCATTCATCACCAGGTCTAACTCTGATTTGATGACAGCCTGACTTCAAATCCACCTTGGAAAAGTAGAATGAACCTCCCAAATTGTCTAACAAGTCCTCTATCCTTGGCATTGGAAACCTATATCTTATAGTGATCTTGTTGATGGCCCTTCAATCAGTGCACATCCTCCATGTACCCCCTTTCTTTGGTGCCAAAATAGTAGGTACAAGACAAGGGCTTAAACTCTTCCTTATCGGCCCCTTATCCAACAAATCTTGGATTTGCTTGGCTATCTCTACATTTTGACTTGGTTTCATCTTGTATGCTGCCTGGTTTGGTAGATTTTCTCCAGGAATAAGGTCAATATGATGGCTTACATCCCTCATAGGTGGTAGGGCACTTGGTAAACCATTATCCACTATATCATGGTACTTTTCCAATAAGGCTTGTACCTCTAGTGGTAAAGTGACTTTCTCTTTGGTTTCCTCCTTTGGTTTGATTACTATGGCACAACATTCCCCTTTCTCCTTTTTCATAGCTTTTAGGAACTCCTTCCCACTCAATAACATCACACTTGTTCCCACATGCTTCTCTTCCTTTGGTTCTACTAAAGGATCCATCTGAAATTTCATTCCCAACTTGGTGATCATATAACTATTCTTTTCTCCATCATGCATTTCTTTGACATCATATTTCCATGGGAATCCTAGGAGTAGATGGCATGCATCCATAGGCAGTATGTCACATAGGACCTTGTCCTTATAGTCCCCAATCTCAAACTCAACCATAGTTTTCTCATCCACCACTATTTGCTGACCCTTATTCAACCATGAAACCTTAAATGGTGTGGTATGAGGGATTCTTCTCAACTTCAATTTCTCCACCATCTCAGTAGACACTATATTCTCAGTGGATCCAGAGTCCACAATAGCCTTGCAAATCTTCCCGTGAGACTTACAAGTATTCTTGACTAGACTTTTCCTTTGGGGTGGTTCTATGGTGCTAGGTACCTTTAGCAATGTTCTTCTTAACATCAAGTTGTCCCCATCCACTACTGGTCTTGCCTTGGATATAGGAGAAGTTACACTTTGGTTATCATCTTCTTGTACTAATTGATTCCTTCTTTTCCACATGGAAGATGAGGAAGCCTTCTCTGGACATCTGCCCATTGTGTGACCCACTTGGTTACAGTTGTAACACCTGCTAGTAAAAACTAAATTTTTCCTCCCTTGGGATTGGAACCTACCTCTTGGTGGTCCTCTACCCCTATATCCTCCCCTTTGGAATGATCCTCTATACTAGTTTCCCCCACTTCCATCAATAACTTGACTGTCCTCTTGTCTAATAGGACTTTGTCCTCTTCCAAAGTTACCCCTGCCTCTTTGAAAAACTCTGTTGCTGCTGCCACCTCTACCTCTTTGATGGAAATCATTTCTTCTCCTTGCCTTGACTTCAGCTCTCAAAGCCAATTGAAAACATTTGTGCATACTGTTTAGAGCCAACATACTAATTTCATCTTGTATCCCCTGCCTTAGTCCATTGAGATACCTTGCCACCTTTTCCATTTCATCTTCTTGTCTCCTAACCTTGAGACTTAGCTTATGAAACTCCTCTATGTATTGGCTTATTTTCATCTCCTTTTGTCTCAAATTCTACAATTTTTGATACATTTGGATTTCATAATCAGTAGGCAATAATTGTGCCTTCAATCTAATTTTAATCCTCTCCCAAGAAACAATCCTTTTCTTTCCACTACTCACCCTTTCATCTTGCATCATATTCCACCATACCAATATTGATCCTTTGAGTCTAGCCTTATCATGACTGACCCTCTTTTCTTCTGATACTTCCTTGTAGTTAAATTGGTTATCCATGGTGTCAAGCCAATTTAATAACTCTTCTCCATTTAGGCTACCACAATAATATGGTATATATTCCAATCTATCTTTGTTTATTAACTTGAAGGCTTCTAGGAATACCTTCTACTCCTTATCTATCTCTGGTTCTTTTCCTTTGCTGGATGACTCCTCTATTTGGTCATCTTCAGCCCCATCATTTTCATCTCCTCATTCTGTGATCCTTTTTTTACTCTTTGTCTCTACCACATTGGCTTTCTCCAAGAGACCTTGGACCAACTCCACTATGGGATCCCTACTCATTGCCTTAGGAGGCATGTTTTCCACCTCTTGAATCTCTTCACTGTCTAACATACATAACTTCCAAGAAGATTTGACTCTCTTCCAAGAAGATATGGCTCCGATACCACTCTAATGCGAAGGATTTGACACTCTACTTCTTAACTACTTCACCCAACCTTCCAAAGGTGTTAATTATTGGATCTTCTCACCAATTAGGATCTCCTAGACCCTTCCTACCAACTTCTCCTCCAAGGTATAGTTGGTTTCAAGAAGCCTCCAAAGATACAAGTTCAACTAGTCTAATTAGTTACTCCAAACCTTAGTTTTCTTCACTATTCCTTCACCTAGATTATCAATCCTCTGACTAGCATCTTGCCACACATGTACTTAATCAATTACCAGCCTTCTTAATCCTTCTTAGGTGATTCTGCACCCTTTCCAATACTTCAAACTACCCTACCAATCCAATTGGTCACTAAAACACTAGGAGGCCTAATTGTCCAAATCCTAGTAGGTCTTTTTTCATCGAATTTGTCCTGGTGCTTCTAAATTCTCAACTTGACCACACAAAAAAATTTGAAAATATTTAAGATATCATTCAACCCTTTCATAATCCAAAATCATGACCTCTAGTTGCACCCAAAACCCTAGTTGCTTGCAGGCCTTAGTTTTTAGCCTATAAATTAGGCCTCTCGACCTGTGAGTGTAAAAAGTCCTCAAACTTGCCTCCAATCATTGATTCACATCCTACCACCTCTTAATCCTTATAGGAGACTTATTGGAGCATCCAAAAATGCCACCAAGTTTTCTTTAACTGATCTTGGGCGTCCGTACTAGTTAAGTTTCTTCCCTATCCTAGCTCACCTTGTTTCACTAGTCAGCCATGGGGATTCCATTTTGGTTCTTTAGAACCCCTGCTAAAACAAAAACAAGACTAGAAACCCTATCTAAAGAATCTAACCCTATGTTCCCCATGGTTTTAGACAATTCCACTGGAGGAAACCTAGGGTAGAGCCATTTCTTACTAGTTGGCACTGGTTTTGGGCCTGGCAAACTAGTAACCTCTAAAACTCTAAAACTTTGAATCTATGAAACTTCAAAACAAAATAGTTATTGCATATGAAGACTAAAAGAAAGCACTACAATATCATTAAGCTCGATCACCTATGGCAATCCATACATAGTCATACAATTGCAGAGATATAGGACTATGTATATAACAGAGAACCTAGATAGTCGTATAGGGTGTCAAAATTAATTATTTTGCATCAGTTCTTCATTAACCTTCAAAAAACATTGATCTTATGCTCTTATACTGGGCATAGGTTAGTTACATCAGTTTTAGCCATGTTTGGCATTTTGAACAAAAGTTTCTCAAGCAACTTTTCAAAGTTGCTAGCAACATTTTAGCAACTTTTCACATTATGAAGCATATGACCTTAAGTCCTATCTCAATGATAAAATTGGACTTCTAAGACCCTAAGAAGGCATGGAGAGTCTTAAAACATACTCCTATTCTATTTTGAACTCTAAAATAATGCTAATTTCCTTTGTCACCAAGGTGACCCCAAATTCTCTCATGGACTCAAAGGTCCTAACAAACATAAATAATGACCTTTCCAATGTAACCTAGTCTATCACACTAAACAAACTTCCTAAACATCCTTAAACACATCAAAATTGCTAAGTAGTAGGGTGCCCTACACCAGTGTTCTAGCAATCCATCCATCCTAGTGAGCTACAAGAATAATGTAGAATCATTTGATATGACATAGAATGAATAGGTCTCTCTGACTACAATGATAAAATAGACACTAGTTGTGCCATTCTTGAGAATTGTGGTCTAATAGATTTTAAGACACCCTTGATTGCACTTGAGAAATTAACTAATTAAAATTAGGGGTTTTGGCATAAGAGCCAATAGTATTTGCACTTCCATTTATACTCCCCAATTATAGTCAACCCTTCACCAAACTTTGAAGGGTTAGATGTGTTGATGGCTTGTTACGAGGAGTGGCATTAGGACAATCATTAAGCTTATGTCTTAAAGACTAAAACTAAAATAAGTAAATGAGAACACAAGCTAGGTGTAGCATAGATTTCCAATCTAGATATTCATATATTCTTTAAAATATTTTTTAAAGATCGATATTAAATCCTACATTTACTTTTTTATGGGCAATAGAATAGTATTTGATGTAGTTGCAATCTTTAGGGAAAATCATATATTGAATATTATTGCAATAATTTCAGTTTATATATTTTTAGTTTTTACCAATCATACTTAGTAAACAAAATATTATCCATACTTAGTGGTTGTCTTTATAACACCCATAATCTATTGACAACTAACCCTCCTACAAGATGATATATCCTCATTCTAAATATTATTGATTCCTCTAATAGTGTGTGTAACTATTTGGGGATCCAACATGAACAATCATCTTGGAGTAGGAAACATCATCTCAAGAATAAATCAGATTAACAAATAATTATGAGAATTACAAGAACACTTGTATGAACATAAAAAATCTTTTAGCATTAGCATTTACTACATACCCATCTAGGAGAGAAGAATGATCATACTCATGGAAGAAACCTAGTTCGATTATAAGACTCTAAGAGAACTAGAAACAATCTACATCAATTTTCCATACACAATTTAAATTTCTTCCTTTACTCTTCTAAACAATAATCAATATCCTAGGGTTAAATATTAATATACAACATTGAGTGAGGAAAATTAACTCTACAAATGCCAAACATGTGAAACATGCGTATATGGGAAGGTAGGTCATAATCTCAATTCATATCCGCATAGTGCTTTATTTTATCCCACACACAACTTTGATATGTTAAATCATTCAAGTCCTTCAAGAGATACGATTCCCTTACATGTCAAGTGGGAGAGAAATGTAAGAGTGAGATTAGCATACCCATGCCAAAACCTATTAAGCTTTGAGCACATTGTGAGAATCGATTGCTAGAATTACACAATGAAATCTTATACATTTCCATACCAATTTTGGCCCCTTCCTCTTTTACTCTCATATTTTTATACATAACTACATATATTCAAGTATATATCTATGATACATACTTTTATGCTAAAAAAGTCCAGTTATTTTTTGGCTCAAAAGTTGGTACATTCGTCCATTTACTTCCTATATTTTATATTCTTTGTTTTGAGTGTTTTCTATAACATTCAATACCAATCTTGCTTTGCTTGAATATTAACCAAAAATTTAATTTTGACATGAATTTTAACATTTAACTTGTAAACTCCTACTCCTTCCACATAGCCATTGGGAGTTGAATTTGTAACATGTGTACAAAAAGAATTCGATTTTAGAATTAATTAATGAGAAGTACTTACTTTGTTTTGGAGGTTTAAATGGACTAAAAATATTACATTAAAAACAACATCTAGATATATTTATCACAAGTAAACAAATGGTCTAATTAAGAGAGTTAACATAGAAGAACCTAAACCTTATGATTTAGTGATATCACTCATAGTTATAAATACCACAAATTCTCAATAGTCAAGAAATAGATAATCTAGTAAATTTAACAACAAATATCGCACTATGCTAAATAAGATATAGAATTACATATTGCAAAAGCATAAAATTAATCTTCAATCATAAAATCAACCTAAAATCAACAACAAATTTATATAAAATTGTAGCCAATAAATATATTTAGATTATTTATATTTTAATATAAAAAATTAATAAAATTTACAAGACATCAAAATTATCTTAATCATTATTTTAAGAATTTTTATTCCTATATCCTTTTATAAATTCTACTTTTTAAAATATCATTAATCTATACCTATCATTATTCTTAGCATTCAATAGTTATGCCAAAGGAATTCCCTATCATTTAAAAAAATTAAAAATAGAAAAAATAAATAAAAATACAAAAACCCTGCTTCCATAATGAACAACATAGATATTTCCTAGAAGGATGGCATTCACTTTTCCGCTACATTTTATTGTTCTTTGCGTTGGTTTGATTTTAGCAGTAATTCTTTTCTTTTTAGCGGAACTGACTATAAATTTTGAGGCAAATCATGGTCAAGCAGCGAACAAAAGAAAGACAAGAAGAAGTATTTCAATTTTGTTCTCAACGGCAGTGTCATCTTCTTCAGTTGCCTGTAATCAAAACGACCTTATGCATTAAGAAAACCAGAGCCAAATATGCATGAAGAGCTTTCACACTGTATTTTGCAGAGTTAACTTGGATTTTGCTTTTGGAGAGAACGTAATTTGCTCCATCAAAGAGGCGAGGCGGGGCAATGTACAAATCCTGTTTTCTTTAAGAAGTGAGAATATTGACACCATTGACAAAGATGATGAAACCTTGACACCCATGCTTACTCAAGCTTCACTAAGTGTATTATCAGAGGATTCCCTCACAATCGTCAACAAGGTAATAGTCAACCCAATCATAGCCGTTGAAAACGATAGCCATAGGGCCTTAGATAAGGAACAACTATTTTGAAATCCTCCAATATTAGATCACCTCTAGCAATTTCCCAAATGCCAACTATGCCGTATTGGGTAAAACAAATGCGTCCAAACGAAACACCCTTGTCAATTTCTTTCTCAAGTGTAGCAAATACAAATCCATTGTTATACCATTTTGATGAAATGGTATGCCAACGAATTGATGAGAGCAACAATAATTGAAGAATTTAAAACGACAGTCTTAGAAGATAATTGCAATATTAAATAGCAAAAACAAAATAAATACAATCGTAACAAAAATAGTTCTACAAACTTGATTTGACATAGATATTACATAAAATGAAGTAGATCCAAAATAGTTCTCAACACACCAACTTGTAATACAATATTATATAGATATATATAAGAGTTTATAGTCTTTAAAAATAAAACAACACTGCAAACTTTAAATAAAAATAAACTAAAATCTTTCTATCATAACTAACTTGCTAAAGTAGAATGAATGTTTATTTGGACACATTACTAAATACAAACTAGCGAAATGTAAACCACCTTAGAAACTCTAGAGTATTTCCTTGTTGACTTAGAAATTGCTAAGAACAATTCAGTTGCCACACATTACTTTCCAACAATAATGTCTATGCCTTTTACTGAAAGGACATATTTTGATTAGAAAGAAGAAGCACAAAAAGAAGAGATAGCGAGTGATAAATAAATGGTGAGCTCACCATTGCATAGAGAAAAATTAAAGATGCATATCCCAAGAGCTTTAGAATCTAATGTATGGACAAACAGATTGATAAAATATTAGATTCCTAAGACTAGTTTTTGGCTTTTAATTTTGTCCCAATAGTTTATTATATATAATAAATGATTATTTTAATTTTAAAAATAATATTTATTAATATTTATTAGATTTTGTAATAAAAATAATTTAATATAATATATTAGCTTTATATTATTCTTTATTTTTGTCTATTAATGACCACAGCCCTCCCCCTCTCTCTCTCTCTCTCTCTCTCTCTCTCTCTCTCTCTCTCTATATATATATATATATATATATATATACACATACAACTCCTTCTCTAGCTCTAGCTTCTTTCTATCTTCTTATATCTCTCTTCCTTTGCCTCTTTGTATATTCCTCTTTTTCTATTGCAAACATAACATGAACTTGTTGATAAGAGAGCATGATTATCTTCTTGATTCAAAAATTTTGATTAATTTATGTTTGGATCCTTATAAGATTCCACATTATTTATTTGAAGCTATAATTTGTATAAAATAAATGAAAAAATGACTAGACCAATTTTTTTCCTAATTGATAATTCATGTCTCTTCAACTTACCCATTACACTAGATATAATTACTTGTTATAATAAATTGTAAAGGCAATTTCACTTTAGAATATCTCACATTCTATGGGTCGGTTATACTCTATGTTATATTAAATAGAAATATCATAAGAGCAATCAGAATCAAGAGGTCATTACAAGTCCCGTGTAAGTGAATTTATTTAGTTGTGTTGTATGCAATGATATGGCGTGTTGACATAAGTTAGTTTTTGGGAGGACCGGTTTAAACACAAACTCAACTATTCTATATCCATACAGTGAATTTGTTGTTAGTCATACCTAAAAAACCCCTTTTTAGTGGCAATCAAGATAATAAAAACCATACTGACTTCACATTCCACCATTATCCTTCAACTTTGAGAAAAAGATTATTTATATATTCCATATAGTAATAGATGACTGAAGATTCTCGACAAACAAAGTGAAAATAACTAAGAACCCTCATTCGGTGTGCTCATGTTTGGCGAGTTAAAGAATGGAAGGATTCATATTAGTTTGTCTCTAATGCACGTATCTTGGTCTAGCAGCGGGAACCTTTTCTACAGGTGAGAACACCCGAAGTTGCAGTGATTGAGCCCACAATAGAGGAAGGTCGTGCCGCCATACTCGAAGCTTTTGCATAGCTTGAGGATGCTCCAGCCCCTGATGCTGTGAAGAATGCTCCATTCAACATCAGATCTCCCACCGATCTCCAATTCCCTTTTGTTGAATCTTCGTGCTTTGTCACCTGCGCATTACCCATACCATTACTATTGTGTATTCATTGTATATTAAAGATATATGAGACATGCGTTGCAAAGGCCTTTTACCTCCTTCTTAAATCGATCATTGGGGGCAAGGAATCTGTTTCCCTGGCTATTAATGGTGGGGTTCGCACTCCCACCGATTGCATACATTTCCCAGTGGGTGTAATCATTGTTCACCACATGAAAATACCCATGTCGGCATCTGCATAACAACATTATTTTCTTAAAGATCAAAGGAGATTAAACAAATAAGCTTCAGCAGGTTGTTGTATAGGTCTTTGTACAAGGAATACAAAATTCTACAAGGATTTTATTCGTACCTGGGCATGCGCTGAACAAGCCCTTCTCCGAAATGGTTGAATGCAATTGTTACTTGCATTTTGACGTCTTGGGTATAGGCGTCGTTGTGTCCGAGGAGCATCACCTGCAAAAAGAAACCACTAAATATTTAACTCGAGAAATAATTTTTATTGACAACTTAATGCATACTGCTATATAAAATTGTGAAGCCGTTAATGAGAAAAAAATGAATTTATTGCAGAGCAAACGAGCAGTTTTGAGCACCTTGTCATGGTGAGTGAAGAAGTTGTTTGAAATGGTAATAGCAGTGGACCCTCTGATGGCGTCGATCAGTCCATCTGCGCAACTTGACAACGAACAGTGGTCTACCCAGATTGCACTTCCTCCAAAGATGGAAATCCCGTCTCCATCACTTCTGGTTCTATACCCATAATGGGTCGGGGAGCTCCTGACATTTGTATTTCCCGCGGGTTTACAGTCGTGGATATGAATTCCATGAATGATGATGTTGTTTACATGCTGTATTGTAATGCAAGCTCCATTTGCTATATGAACGTTTGCGCCTCTACCATCAATAGTCTTGTAACTGTTCATGATAAGCTCCTCCTTCAGCTGAATAACCATATCTCTTTGGAAAATAATCCAGAGAGGCTCGGTCTGAATAACAGAGTGGCGCAGAGTCCCAGGTCGAGGATTGACGGGGTCATCGTCATTGGGATCAGTAACTATATAAAATCTGCCATTCTTACCTCCAATGGCGTTTTTGCCAAATCCGATGGCACAGTCAGCAAGCCTCATTCTGTTATTAACCCAGTCGGAATCACAACGCCAACAGTCGTCAATGGGGTTCCCAGTTCCGCACGAGCTCAGCTTTCTTCTCGAACTATTTAGACTCCTGCACAGTAGTTCTTGAAATTCGTAAATAATCTCAAATGCCTACATTATATTGGTAACTATGAAACAATGCCAGAACTTTTTTGAAGTTTTCTTGATTTGAACTAAAATACAATATCTTTTCTGGGTGCATTTTTCTTATATACAACTACAAACTATTCAATAGCATAATGTTATGAGGCATACAAATTTGGTCTATAGCAGCTGTGTAGCAACTAGAGTTACAAAAATAATGTTACAGAGAGTAGAGTACAGAAAGCACCGGGCAACAAGATAAAAATAAATAGAAGCATGTAATCTAGCATTTCACGTTATATTCCTTAACGGGCAAGGCAATAAATTGCATTTCAATAGTGCATTCTTCAAATGCACTAAAATGTCTAAAGGATCTCAAAGACGACATGCTTACCTTTCTACCATTTGGACTACACGCTCTGGCTTCTCAACATGGTATTTAACACCATTTTCAGCCTGCGTCATATTTACAGAAGTCCTAGTTGATTTTGCCATTACTGACTTGAAGAAAAAGAGAGCAACTAAAAGAAGCAGTGGCTGTAATGCTCGACTGGCGGCCATTTTGAATGACAGAAAACCTTCGATGGTTATTTGACATGCTATGGCTTTGAGCTATGTTATATAGAGAGCCAGCCTCTGTAAAATCCGTATCAAACGGCGAATTGTGACCCCACCCGTTGACAATCTGGTCATATGCACCTTATCGCATTTTAAGGTGGCAATGGACATGAGTGGTATCTAGGATTATCGTTTAGCGGCTCATCATTACTAATGCTCATCAATAATAGTGAGTAATGATGTGATGGAACGATCTATCAACTCCTTTACAATGAAAATTAAAGCGATCGGTCTATAACTGCAAGCTGTTGAATTCATGAAACGTTTCTTAGCATGTTATGGCCGCTGTCTCACTGTACTAACAAGGAAAGAAACCAGTTAAGCAATCATATTTGAGAAACACGGATATAGAGAATTTCAAGAATTTGGTGTGCACGTGGCATCTTTAACCTTTTCTAGTTTTCATGGTGAGCTTATGTTTCATGATTTGTAGGACCGCAAGTGTTAAATAAGAAAATGGCGCAAGACAAACGTCTCCGCAATCGAAGGGAATCGTGTCCACTGATTTGTACATAAGTTCGGCGACTTTTGGTTTCACAACATAAATGGAGAATATAATGGTAAAGATGATGTGGCCCACAACTTTGTGGTTTCGTTAGAGATAGACTTTCCACTGCCATAATGTTAATTTTCCCATTCTATTCTAAGCTTCTCACTAAAAGTAGGCAACATTTAAGTTCTTTTGGATTCACATTTAAGTTCTTTAGAATTATTTGTCTAGATATTTCAAATATATTTATTTTAAATAAAAAGATATTTCAATTTAAAATTATTTTATATATTTAAATGGTTATTTTATAATAAATAGTTCAAATTTAATTTTTTAATATATAGAAGATTTTTCTTTTGTAAAGTACTTTGCAATTTTATCAAGCATTATTTAACTTTACGATAAAAAGTCTATAAACAAGAAAGATATTTAAAATAAGTGTACTTATTTACATAATATTATTTTTCCTTTTGTTTTACTTTTCATCTATATATTATTTATTATTTCATTTGACAATTATATAGAATATATTTAGAATATCTTAAATTTTAAATATTATATCAAGTCTAGTCAATAGACTTGTAGATAAAATATTTGCACATTTAATTCTTTGAGATATATCTCAACATGGTCAGCGAGCATATGTGCTAAAGTCATCGGCGCTATGCCACAATTAGCCAGATAATATGTTAACTTATCTCTTGACCTTTTTTGAAGAAGATTCTAAATTACTAATGTTGTGAATTTTGGCCTTGGTGTTAATATTGATAATTAGTCACATCAACCATGCTTGAATTTAATAGAATAAGTCTTAATTATAATAGTTTTTGAGTCTGTTTCTAAGAATATAAATTATGTTAGACATTCCCTAGAAAAATGATCTTAGCCTTTAGAAGTTGTATTGGATTCCTTTCAACATTAAATATGTATTATTTTACTTACATGGTGATAACAGATCTAATGCGCATAGATTTTATTTCATGAAATAAATAAATATTAATGTCTAACACAATTCATAGTTGTAAGAAATTAATGTTTTTGAAAGGTGTTATAAATGACATTTGACCATGTTTTCATTAATTTAAATAATAATTTCAGTTGTTTCATATTATTTTTTAATATGAGGATTTTAATTCTAATTCAC
This sequence comes from Chamaecyparis obtusa, assembly GCA_027943335.1. NCBI lineage: Eukaryota > Viridiplantae > Streptophyta > Pinopsida > Cupressales > Cupressaceae > Chamaecyparis > Chamaecyparis obtusa. Next base: position 8,628 of record BSBK01011671.1, on the reverse strand, counting down.
ATAAAAAAAATAATAATGAGATAAACAATAGAAAAATGATCTAAAATCTGGAAATGGTCTCCTCTTTAATCTCAATTATAATCAGTTCCTTTCAATTTCCTATATATAACCTTATAGTAGTTTCATCTTTAAATTATAATTAATTATTGATGAATATTTTGATTTTTTTATTAATTATTACTTAATTATCTTAAGGGAATCTATGTATAATTTGATAATTTTTGTTATACTTTATTTAATTAAAAAATAGCTCTATTGCTATGAATTAAATAAATCTCGTAGTTTTATCTATGACTATTTTCATATGTCAGGTTTCGAACTATTAATTCAAGACTTTTTGTGGTTCAATTTTCCGTTGATTGGAATCATAACAATTATGTCTACATCTACAACTCAAGATTCTAGCTTAAAACAAATCCACCTATGTGTCTCATGAAGCCATACACTTCAACTATGGTCTCATGGCTTTATTTGATAACCTTAAATATTCATATAGATAATCAATTTGATATTAACTTCAACTTATTTTTTATTAAAAAATAATAATATCTTGACCTCCTTTTTCACTCCCTTTTATTTGGAACCTCTTGAAGACCACCATGTACAAAGAGAACCATTAGAAATCAAGGGAATGGTAGTGTAAAATCATTCCCCTCTACTTTCTCTATAGTTTTGAAATATTTAAGAGGAAGCCTACAATTTTTATAAGTTACTAGAAGCTCATTGTGCACATAACTTATGAGAAGGATACCCATGATCCTCTTTTACTCCTAAGTGACATGAGAGTATAAATGATGATTAAACAAAACATCTAAAAGGAAGCTTACAATTTATAGAATCTATCAAAATTTGATTGTGAAAGGAACTTAGAGTAGGACCTACGATCCCTTTTCATTTTTGAGTGAGATGAGAGAGGGAATGCAAGAATGTTGCTATTATTGATATTAAATTAATGTATTTCACTACTAATTAATGTAATAGAATATTGCCAAAACATGTATGATTTTGAAGGTGTTAATGTTTAATGGTGTCATATAATGCCTGATGTACTATGTATTGAAAATGATTTTCTAATTGTTTTCCAGTTTTTTACAAATATTTGGAAACAAATAAGAATTTATCTTTCAACATATGTGCTATGTATTGAAAATTATTTTCTAATTGTTTTCCAGTTTTTTACAAATATTTGGAAACAAATAAGAATTTATCTTTCAACATACATTTTCCCTCTACACATTGCTAGAGAAACTATCTTTCATGGTAGCAATTCAAACCTTACAAAATTCCAACAAATGTTCTAAAAAAAATATCTTTTTAGACCTATTAGTGCCCAATTTTTCTTTCACTTGTTTTTGGTTTTGTTTCATTTATGTGCACTTAATTAACTTAGAGAAAATCCTCAAATGCAAGTAGATATATTTTGAGCTATGAAATGAATTTTACAACATTTGATTGGTAACTTAGAATTTCCAATTTACTTTGGCACACACAGATGATGACATAATTCTTGTCAACAAGAGTAAGGTATCTATATACATGCTAGACATGCTCCTATTCATACATATAATGTGAGCACTACTAACTAATGTGTTTCACTCATTGCTAGTGGTAGAAAAGAATAATAGTAGGAAAACATTAAACTTGACTTAAGAAATGTCTTTTATGAACAATGACAACTTGAGAAGATTTCTTCATCAAAATTTCACATTAGACTTCAGCCAAGGCCATAATTGCTAAGATATCTTGAGCTTCCTGTCTTAAAAATGAAGACTTCTATCTAGCCATCAAAAACCTAAATCTTACTAAAGAAGAACTTTGTTCTTTTTTAACTCCCTTAAATAAAATTTAATATTTTGATAGCTAGATACATGCTAGCCTCAAAGACACTAGATCACTATTATTACTAACATTTACACTAATATATTTTTTACCAATCAAGATCTTCCTTTTATCAATTTATTGATCTTTTATGTTTTACAAATATAAAACTCGTCAAATTTATATAAGATTTTATATAAATTATAATGATGTAGCCATTATATTTCCATTCAATACAAAAACTAGTTAATAAATTTTTGACAAAAATAGAAATCCATATTCCTAATCGCTAGGATTGATGAACGTGCTCGGGAAGAGAAAATTTTACGCAGGGGAGTTGCCGAAGGTATGAAGCCCTCAAAACAGTTTCCACGCGAGAAGAAAACACATGAGAAATCTTGCCCTGAGGATGACAGCAGCTCATATTTTTTTTAAATGTTTTACCATTTCCGAACGACTTTCCGTTCTGATTTTACGTAGTCAACACGGATATGTTTGCCCTTTGTAATAATAAAATGACCTTATATCTGAAACTAGTTAATGAACATAAAACTATCGAGCCCATCAACACATCTGCTCATGGTTAAGTGAAGTACAGAATTAAAGTCTTCCAATGCTTCCCACTTTCGAATCGAAGTCCAAATTTGTTAGGCAGAAAACAAAGGCAGTAAGCAAATAATGTTGGGGATAATTTTGAGCTTTAAGCGGGTAAATTACGCCTCGTTGAACGGTTGGGTGGAAAGATTGGTTAACAAATGCAGGACTATCAGCTCAGATTTATCCTGACTAGACAAACTCACAGTGTTTTCCAACGACTTTCCCCTGTCACACATGGCTTCAAATTGACTTGCATTATTTTAATCTACAAGAGGTCTACTTAACGGTGGGTTACGCATAAATTCAACGCCTTTAATAGTTGATATCGATAGAATTCAAAGTGCGTTTCTTTTCAACTTTCTCTCTCCCTTCTTTTTATGCTGGGACATGACAGTATGTAAAAAATTCAATTTTTGTGTTCAAATTGGGAACACGGGAGAGGTTGGGGATGTGCTATGAATAGTGCAGATCATTTACATGTTCAAGAAATGCCCAAAGCGATTAATATAAATGATGTCTAAGATGAAGGTCTATGACAACTTTCAAATTTCCTCTTACAAAATGGTTAAAAATTGGTAGCAAAGTAAGGGCGTATTAGTAGTCATTATAGGGGTTTATATGTGTAGTAGGCTAGTATTTGGTCTAGTTACAACCTTTGGAATGAGGAACATTTTTATTTATTAATAATTATATAAAGAATAGATCTAGGAATACCCTTATAGGTTTTTTTAAGTTCTGTGTAAAGGAAATCTTTTATAAAATAATTGACTGCCTTTAAAAACACACATTCTATTGATAAGCTAATCAATTTTCTGAAAGGATGATATTTTCCTAGCCGTGAAGGTCTTTTGTTCTTCTAAGTGTGGGTCACTATTTAGGGATCCAGCATGACAAATAATCTTGGAGTAGGAAATATATTAAGCATAAACTAGGTTAATAAATAATTGTAAGCATTACAAGAGCATTTGTATGAACATGATTTTTTTAACATTTACTACATATCCATGTAGGATAGAAGAATTATCATACCGATGAGAGAAAAATACTTTAATTTTAGAGCTATAAGATTAATACCAATAACTCCATATCAATTTTCACACCCAATTTGATTATGTTCCCTCACTTTTCTATACAATAATCAACCTCCTGTGGGTAAAAATTATACAACACCGAGTGAGAGAAATTAAGATTTCATCTATGTCAAACTTATGAAAGAAGTGTGAGTTGGAAGGTAAGTCATAATCTCAAGGCAAATCCCCATACTTCTTAATTTTGACCTACACACAAATTTGACATCTTAAATATTTCAAATCCTTCAAGTGCTATAATTCTGACATACTTCAAAATGGGGAAGAAAAGTACTAGTGAAATCAGCATATCTATGGAAATCTTATTAAGTTTTGGGTACATTTATGAAAATATCTAAATAGAAATAGAGTTATGCAATGAATTATCACACACTTTTGTGTTTGATTTGTGCTCATTTCCATTTTTTTGTCTATCCTCTTTTAATCCCATTTTTATACATGACTGTATATTCATCCACACACACACACACTATTACTATAAATAATTTTTTTATATAAACAAGACAAAACTTCATAGCTCCTAAGTCAGACTAAAATACTCCCAATTCTAACTGATAGATCGCTTCAACACACTTAGAATGAACATTCACACAAATTACCTAAACCTTGAAAATTATTATATTTAAATATTTTTAATTAAGTTTTGTTAAACAAAATTTATTTAAAATATTAACTTATAAATTGATTGATTTTGGTTAAAAGCATAATATAACTAGAATTCAAATTTTAAAAAATAATATCAGATAATATAGTTATTTTTTTTAAATTTATAGTATATTTATAATTTTTTTAGTCTTTTATTGAGATTTCTTTTGTTGTTTTTTGTGATTGCTGATGTTTCTAGATTTTGTTGGACTTATTAGACTGTATCTTTAGTTGATTGGATTTACCTCCTTGTGAATCTACTTTTTTCTGTCATTTGAATTGATGTAAATATTTGAGCCCCTTCTGAATTATCTAATCAAAATTTACAATTAAAAAAAATTAATAAAAATATTAAAGATTAAAATAGGCACCTATTTCAAATTTTAAGTAAAATTAAAAACAAGTATATGCGCCGTCAGAATTCCGTAGTCTATAGCATTCGATAATTATTCGGACAAAAATTGAAATCTATATTTCGAATCAATCTTGTAGGTAGTGAATCCCAAATCTCCAAGATCGATGAGCATTTTCCGAAGGTAGTGGCTATCCACCCATAAATTTAGATAACTTTACACTGTTTTGTAAACACAGTCTACTGCCTTTGCCGAATGTCTGAAGCACGCAAAACGGAACCCACGTGAGAAATGTTGACCTGAGCCTGACAACAGGTCAAATTTCTATTTAAATGTTTTTCCATTTCTGCACGAGTTTTGGTTCTCATTTCTTGCGTAGTCAACACGGACAGTATTGTATAATAAAAAAAAGGGTGCTCCACGTCTTAAATGGTTGATGAAGATAAAATTATCCAGCCCATCAACACATCTAATCATGGTTGGGTGAAATATAGAAGTAAAGTCTTCCAACGCTTCCCACTTTCGAATAGAAGACCAAATTTGTTAGGCAGAAAAGAAAACGATGACTGTAAGCAAATAAAGTTGTGGGGATTAATTTTGAGCTTTAAACAAATAATTGCGCCTCGTTGAACAGCAAGGTCGATGGATTGGTTAACCAATGCAGAAGTAGTATTAAAAGCTCAGCATCATCCTGACTCGACAATCACACATGAGTCCGAATTGACAAGCATTATCGTAATCTAGAAGGGGGTTTACATAATGGTGTGTTATGCATGAATTCAACGCCTTTGAGAGCGGATATCGATCGAATTCAAAGTGTGTTTCTTTTCTATTTCCTCTCTTTCCCTCCCTTTTTATGCTTGGACATGAAAATATGTCAAAATTCAAATTTGTGTTGAAATTGGAAGCATAAAAGAAGCTGAGGATGTGATATGAATAGTGCAGTTCATTAACAGATTCAAGGAATGCCAAGGCGATTAATATAAATATTGCCTAAGACGAATGTCAAAGACATCTTTCAAACTTTATTTAAGGAATTTGCATACGATTGGTAGAGAAGTAGTTGAATATGAATTCTTGTGTCAATTCAGTAGTAGGTACGTCGGCCGTAACACAATAAGAGACGTATCAGAATGTTAAAAGGCAAAAGGTAGCATAATTTAGAGTTGAGTTTGGATTAATCTAGAGTTTAGATTTGTGACTAAAAGTATGGTATTATTTATTCATCTAAATAATACCTATTAAAGATGGAATTCTTGTAGCCATAGTTTAGATTCCTACCTGCTATGTATGTTCATTATCGATGCTCATATGGCATGATATTATGTATGCCGTTAGGCCATTTTTATTTTAATATAGTTTTTAAAAAGAACAGTATAGATATTTTTAAAAGATTGTCTGACCTTTTTTAAAAAAATTGTTGGACTATACATTTTCCTAATTTATATATAGAAGAAAATCATTTTAAAATTAGACATGCAATAATTGTAGTTACATTTATTCTTACCTAAGTCGATATAAAGTGTTTCAAAAATATATATTGTTTTAACTATATATATATATATATATATATATATATATATATATATATGTATGTATGTATGTATGTATGTATGTATGTATGTATGTATGTATGTATGTATAAGCACGTGAGATTAATTAGGACTAAATTTGATAGTATTAGAATTCTAAAAGATCTAATACATATGTAGTTGATGTATGTAAGTGAATATCTCCTTGGTCATTTATAGATATTTAGAGGAAGTTCTATGTGATAAATTATGAAAATATTCTCGTATAGCATTTCTTCTTGCCACTTTTTCTAGTATAACTATAATAAGATTTTAATAAGTTTTCTTACTATTCTAAGCTATTTCAAGAAATGTTTGTAATGATCTCTCCTTTTCTACATGTGAATTTATAGAATTTGGAGAGATATTAATGAGTATGTTTAATTTGTTGATATCATATCTCTATTTTTATCTCAACATGTTCATTATCTTGGTAAATTATAACTCTATAGTCCCTTTAACAATACAAGAAGCCTATAAAATTATAATCCACCACAGACTAAACATCAAAATATCCATCACTAATTGTTTAGGAATAGGTTAGTAGTTTTTGTGGGCCTCATGACTTAGTGATTATATAAGGAAGCATCTATAAAGGATATAATAGTTTTTATTATAAAGAATCATATTTTACATGTTTACATCTTGCATTTATGTAATGACCTATCTAGATCATCTTCATGGTATTTTAATGTGTAGTAGATTGGCTTTTGAGTAGATACAACCTCTAGAGCCAAACACATATTCAATTCTACTATAACATTTTTATTTTATATATATTTTTTGTATTAATCTACTAAAACTAGCACTAAGATATCCTCATATGTCAAGCTAATCCCAAAATGAAGACACTATCATCTACAATCAGAACTTCAGCCAGAGAATGTTACACCAAGCTCACAATAACATTTGCAAATGTACCCTTTACTCCATCTTTGAGTCATTTACTTTTTTGTTTAACTTCTAGCATTCCAATGCAAAGACAAAATATTCCACTTATCATATTTTGACTCACCTTAAAGTCACACAAAAACAAATAGCAATCTCCCCAATCTGCAAACACTTTTAAATTTGATTGGCTTCCTTTGACACTTCATTTCCTTCCTGTAGTAGAAGCTCTTCCAATCTTCAGATCGTCTTTATCATACTTTTGAACCTTGACGCTCTACAACACTCGCTTTGGTGATTTCTTCTACCAAAACCCTTGAATCGCGATCTCAGCTCGGGCGCTAAATCTCCTTTGGCTAGACTTTGATGGCTTTAGCAATCGTCTCCAATGATCTCAGCTACAATGATTTTTTTTCTCAACACATACTCAAACGATGGTTTTTTCTCGCTCCTTCCTTATCTATTCACCGAAGTGAACTATTGAGGGCTACTTTCATTAATCTCCATGCTGTTTCCAAATTCAATCATGCAACCAATGATCTTATTTTCCCTATCAGCAATATCATATCTCCAACTCTTCCTCGATCTTCTGATCATCATTCTACTATATTCCATTTTTTAAGTTATTGTATTAATGTTTATCAATGTAAATACCTAACATTATTAAATTGTAAATTTATATTTACATGATACACTTTTTTAATGAAAAAAATAAATAAAAAATCACATGTCATAATGCAATCAATGGTAGCATAATATCATGTAGAAGTGATATATGCATTATTTTCTTAAATGAGTGAAGGAGGACCTATGTTATTTAATGAAGTGTATTAGATGCTTCTAATGGAGATGTTATATAACAATATGTGGATGAAGATGAGAAACGGTTGTGAAAGCAAAAAGATAGGAGTGTACAAACAAATTAAAATTCGAGTTTATATATAACAAAGTAAGCTCTAATAATGAAGAAACTAGGTGTGATAGCACCATATTACTACACAAATTAAATTTTAATAGTTTGAGAAGGATTGATTATTCTTGACTCTACATCACATTGACTAAATTACTTACTTATTAATTGAATAATATATACATGTTGTGACTAGTCAATTCTTAATGTGTGATATCTCCATGATTTTAATTTGGATGGATTTATCAATCTCAAATTTGTAATTAGTCAAACCACTTATTATGTTTTATATACTATGAACAATCACTTCCTTATCTACTCCTCTTTTCCACAATCCTATATTTAAATTTATTTTATTTAAATATAATCCATTTTAATGTCATACATAAATTTAGAATTCTTCACATACTTAGGTCTACTTATAGATATATATAGCTTAATGATACTTTGGATATGCATTAAGTAATGACCCATTAAAATAGTTTCATAGTGACATATTTTTATGACACTAAAAAATCCTTCATGTAACAAGCTAACAAATGTGCCTTGAGGAACCATGAAACAAACACTCATGATTTATTAATATATCTTTTTCATATAATGAGAGACTAGGAATTTTAAAAGTAAACTTCTATAACTTCTTCAATTTCATATATAAATGAACATCACTTTGGAATTAGACATATAATATTTGATGGACCATATCTTTATTCTTACATAGTCTACATGAAGTGGCTCGATCATATTTATTTCTTTTA